>PPKL02000010.1:0-485264 GCA_003707665.2 Ogataea pini | reverse complement strand
GATTCGCAATATTGTTGTCACGCGCTCCTCTTCTTTCGTGGGCAAATGACATATCTTCTTTTTGCTGGCTTGCTGCAATCTGCCCCAAACGTTCGATGACTTTTATCAGACCCTGTCAGTTGTCCTGTACCAGTACCGAGTACAGTGGTAGTATCAATCACTCTCGGGTGAAGAGACACTGCAGTGATTCCCATCAATTTTCCTAACTGGTTCAGTTTGATCGCAAATAGAACGTTGGCTGTCTTGAAGTCTCCTTATGCAATCAGGTGAACGTAAGGGTTGTGCTCAAAATTTATATCGTTGTAACAAATGTTCGACAGAAAATGGAATCCTGAGGACACAGAAACAGCCCGGGCACCGTTAGCTTTTTCCAACGCGCTCCACAATCTCTATGTGAGTCTATAATGACCATGATAGTTTGTTGAAAATTGAAGCTCAATTCCTAGAATGTTTTTGGTGTAATCGTACACGGCCATGAGTCCGGCATTCATTATCAAATATGTAGAAGTCTACCAGATGCATTGAATTCATCTGTCAGTATCTCAATTATCTCGGGCTCAGTCAACTCCAATTGAGCAAGTTCAACTTTGTTGGCTGAATCTCCCAGTGCTTTATTTACTCTCCCGGATATCTGGCTGGTACAATCACTCAAGCACCGGCTTCAGAGAGTACTCTCACAGTTTCCAAAGCAATTTCCGAATAGCCTCCAGTGACGAGAGCGTTCTTCCCTGTCAATTCAATTACTTCAATGACTTCTTCCGCAGTGGAGGTGACATCGAAATCCGTATTTGTCATTTTGTCTGATATTTCTATTTGACTACTAAATGTGATCCTGGAAAATTGACTATTCAATGTGAGGCCTAGCAAAAGTGACAATCGTACTTTAATTCATACCATCTTTAGGATGTGAGGAAAACATTTTATGGAAGGATTGCTAATGGTAATTCATAAATTGTACCTCAAATCATTCTCGAGAATTTAGCCTACTATGCATTTCATAGTAAACTCAGCTCGGAATTGATCTATCCAAAAAAAATGGGGTTTAGAGTTGCATTTGTAATCAGGGTGAGCAGTTCACTAGGTACTTAATTCTCTAACATTATTGGAATTGTAGTTGTACATTTGATTATTCGACTTACGTATCAGATGCTAAACGTGTTTATATCTTCCGTCGGTAATAAAAGAGCGGTGCCAATCCATCAATGCAGTGACATAAACTTGAAAAGCGCACTATATGAACTGATTTTTTTATAGGTTATGCAAGATGTCTGGAACCCCTCCATTTCTTCCGGGAACCTCATCAGTTGTCAGACCACAAGAACTTTGCTTTGCAATACTTTGCAACATACGCCAGCGTGATCAGAATCGGCACCTCCAGAAGTGGACCAAAGGTAGCCGCTATTGCTTGTTTACTACCGTTTCCATATAGCGAAATGGCAATGGCTAAACTAAGTTCAAAGTTGTTCGAAGAAGCCACAAATGTCTGTGTGATGCATTCTTGATAATTCGCAGAGCAATAAGACTCCCATAGAGTGCTGCGTGAGCTGCCACGCTGAGTCTTTTCACAGCCGCAACCAGAGTCTCCATCCAGAAGCCTTATCCTGCTGTTCAATTTGTTACTTATGATTCTCATCCCAAAAAAAGTCCCAAACCAAGTGATAATGAAATACAATGCTAAAGGGACAAAGCATCTGAATGCCGATCCAATGTCCAAAATGAAATCGTGGCCTTTTTCAATGAATATTACCACTATCGTGTACAGTAATCCTGCCAACGCCCATGGACTAATACACGGAAGAATTTTTTGCAGATAAATATGCTTTGTAAACACCTTTATCAACAGCAATCTTGTGGCGACGCCTAGAGCCAGCGGCACACCCAAAAAAAATGCCACAACTCTTGCCACAATTTTGTATGATAGTTGAGCCTCCACTTCACTGTTATAATCTCCTGTGATGACGTAGCAAAAGAAAATCTGATATGGGGCGTACAGAATCACTTGAAGAAGACTATTGACAATTACCAAAACAGCGCAAAGATCCTCGTCTCCTCCGGCAATCTGATTCCATAACACAACCATAGCGATGCATCTTGCCAGCCCGATCATGATTATACCCGTGCGATATTCTTCTTTGTCAAAAAGCGTGAGCCAAGAAAGGCCAAACATTATAAATGGACACACGATCCAGTTCAAAATCAAAGACATTCCAATAATTTTCCACCTACTTCTTCCCGTGAATTGTCGGTGAATATTTTCCCATTCAACTTTGCAAAAGGGTGGTATCATCATGACAATGAGACCAACTAGGAGTGGTACAGAGACATTCAAGAATTCGGCTCCTGAAAAGGCTTTTCTTGCTTCTGGTCTGTACTCAGAAATCAGCACTCCGGCAATCATTGCAAGAATGATGGTAAAAGGCAGTGTTCTATCGAACCACGACAAGTCACTGAAAATTTCTTTGACTGTTTTGCAGGTCATCTTTTAACTCTGTTTCCAATGTTATGCAGCAATAGGGGTGGTGAACCGAAAATGAATTCAGCAAAAGTAGTTTGAGTTGTGGAATTGGGGACACCGAAAACAAGAGTGGTGTATGGTTCAGGTGAATGAGGTTTATTCAAGATACTTGAGCTTGTAGGAGGGGACTGAATTTGCTTTCCTGAGCTACCAATCTTGAACCAAGCTTGTCTGGTTTGTATTGAAAAGACCTCTGGGGTTCGCAGAAGATCCCACTACTTGTGTCTGGAAAGTTGAGAAACTTGACGTGCTCAGGTATATTCTCAGGCTGTAGTTCCCAAAATTTGGCTATTAATCACATGTTCTTCGAAAACTTCCATCTTGTTGTAGCCAAAGTAATTGAGCACGCGTGTGGAAGATGTTATTATTCAAAGTTCGAGAGTGAATTTTTGATCAAGATTTTTTTTTTATTTTTCGGATTATTGATAACGTATATCGGGCTGTGTTTCTTGAAACACGACATATTTGCGATCCGATGCCAATATGGAATTTGATGCCACAGAAAAAAAAAAGTCTCACCATACTATGATAAGAACTGTTCATTTGCACTCATTACTCAAACTCCAGCCCGACTCATAGATCAACAAATATGGGGAAAGTACTGGTGATAGGGTGAGCAAAATTCAATCAAGTTTTTGCGAATTTTCCTTACTAACGAACGGCAGATGTGGTGTTGTCGGAATGACGGTTGCCTTGGATTTGGCTAACAGAGGACATCTGGTCGAGATTGTAGCACGCCATATTCCAGGAGATTTTGATTCAGATTACACAAGTCCATTTGCAGGAGCTAACTGGTCGAGTTTTGCCAAGGATGATGACATTGAAATGAAAGAATGGGATAGGCTTGGATACTTCAGATTTATGGATTTCGCCGAACAAGAGCCTGGCACTAGTGTGGTCAAGAGAACACAAAAAATTTACAATCCAAAGGGAGACCCATGGTTCAAAGACTTCATTCAGGATTTCAAGCAGATTCCAAAGGAAGATCTTCCAGAAGGAGTCACCAGCGGACACCAATATACAACTGTTGCGATCACTGTGTCTATATACCTGAACTATCTCCTTCAAAAGCTGTTTGCAAAGGGAGTTCAAGTTCACAGGGCTCACTTGAAGCATATCAAAGATGCAGCTTCCCATTTTACCAACGGCTGTCCTAATATTTTAGTCAACTGCACTGGTCTCCTTGCCTCAAAACTCGGAGGTGTAGAGGATAAAAAAGTTTACCCTATCAAAGGTCAAATCATTCAAACCAGAAACAACAGCAAGTACATGATATCATGTGGAGGATTTGAGGGCTATCCCGACGAGTCGCTATATATTTTCCCAAGAAAAGAAGGTGGAACCATTATTGGAGGCTGTTTCCGTCCCCACGAGTGGGATCCAACAGTGGATCAAGGTCTTTTTGACAGGACTATAGAAAGAGCGAAAAATCTTTGTCCAGATCTTTTTCATGAAGGTCCACTTGACGTGGTTAAGGTTTATTGTGGTCTGCGTCCTGGTAGGGAGGGCGGCCCTAGAATTGAAAAAGAATTCATTCCCGGTGTTGGAAAAGTGGTTCACAATTATGGAGCTGCTGGTGCCGGTTACCAGAACTCACATGGTATGTCAATGAAGACAGTGTTGCTTGTTGAGTCATTTTTGCGGGAGTCAAAACTTTAGAAGTGGATCCTTTTATTTTTTAACAAATTTAGATTCCTTTAGAAGATATATATGGTTGTTGAAAACCAGTTCGATGTGCTCGTAAATCTTGAACTGCAAGTTTCCGTTCAACAGATCTCAAATGAATGTTAGTGTCAATTTGCTTTAAGTAATCTATTGACCCCCTGTTCTTCAGAAATGGATGTTCACACATTGGTAATCGTGCCGCATTTGTTGCCTTTCTTGGAAGCTCTTATCTATGACAGTATGATCCCGATTTTGTCGGATTGAGAACCCAAAAAAATAAAAAAATAAAAATTGGATATATATTTCGATAGATCGCCAATAAGTCAGACTTTAGATCTTCACCAGAAATCAGGAATAATTGACCCAGCGAATCGACAACAACATGGTGGATTACAACAGCCACAAAAAAGATTCTTTCCCACATCCCACTTGGACGAAGCCTTATTGGATTGAGGAGGCAAACTCTCATCTTGCCAAACATAGAACCACTCCAGAATTACCAAAGCAGGTGGACGTCGTGATCATTGGCTCGGGATACAGTGGTACCTCTGTCGCGTTTAACATTCTGGTCGAGCGTGGGGCAAAGAAGAACGTATTGTTACTGGAAGCAAGAGATGTTTGTTCGGGAGCCACGGGAAGAAATGGAGGTCATATTAGAAGTT
This sequence comes from Ogataea pini, assembly GCA_003707665.2. NCBI lineage: Eukaryota > Fungi > Ascomycota > Pichiomycetes > Pichiales > Pichiaceae > Ogataea > Ogataea pini. The sequence goes on along the minus strand of PPKL02000010.1, from coordinate 480,422 downwards.
ACTACCATGCTCATCAATGTCATTTCAACGAAGAGTACGGTGAAAAAGTGGCAGCAGAGATTGCCTTGTATGAGCATTATGAAATGGAGAAGGTTGAGAAACTTGTGAAAAAATACAACTTTGATTGCGATTTTGCGAGAAGAATCGCCTATCAAACATATGATGATCCCGAAGTAATTCAAGAAGCGTTGAATGACTACTACTGTTTTTTGTCTAATCCAAACATCCCAAAAAACGTGAAGAGCCAAGTGAAAATTTTCTTTGACTCTCAAGCTAGGAAGCAATGTGATCATGAAAACACGCCGTTCTGTGTGCAAACGCCAACAGTTGCCGTCTGGCCATACAAATTGATTTGTGCGATGTTGAAAAAATCCATTCAAAAAGGACTTAACTTACAGACAAACACTTGTGTCACAGACCTGATTATGCAAGAAGATGGCAAGTGGCTTGTGTGCACTCCCAGAGGAGAGGTTGTCACAGAAAAACTGGTGATTGCAACCAATGCCTACACCAGAGCGATTTTGCCGGAATTCGATAACAAAATTGTTCCAGTCAAGGGTGTTGTCTCTCACTTGAAGCCAGCTGGAAATCACACAAAGCATTTGAAAGCTCATTACTATCATACTTATGATCAGGAAAGTGATTACATCAGCATCAGAACCGACAACTCCCTTATTGTCGGTGGAGGAGGCAGAACTTATTTGGAATACCCAAATTGTTTGACGATGATGAACAACACGGACGATTCAAAGTTTCCTCTCGAAACCAAAGAGTACTTTGAAGGATACGTCAAAAATAACTACAAATCTTTGGTCAACGAAAACTACATAAACGATTACACTTGGACCGGATGTATGGGTTATACTGACGACGAGTTTCCTTTTGTTGGTGAATTAACTAAGTTTGGTCGTCCAAATACATATATGCTAGCTGGATTCACTGGTCACGGTATGCCAAGAATTTGGAGCTGCGGAATCTATATTGCGGACTTGGTTTTGGGAAAAAAGAGTAAAACCAAAATTCCAGACACGTTTCTGATTTCTTACGAAAGATTATCATCTGGTAAGAAGCCTTTCATGCGCAAGGAGTATTCTTTCCGTGGATTGGATCCGCAATCCAAGCTTTAAATTGCATGGTATTTTCCTCTGAATGTTGGCTTGGCCATTTGCATTGAGTGATACCAAAAGAGTTGTTCAAACGGGGTTTTGTTAAATCAAGGCTCGACCTATTTTCATTCGTGTAGAAGAAATATTTTCACTGTGTATCTCCTGCATTCAACTTTTACGGGCTGATTCCATTGCTGGCAATATTTCGAATTAATCCTCAATTCTGCCATAGATCTTCCAGTGTGGATTCTGAGCTCAAATGGAAGCCTCTCCCTTAACAACTGGAGATATCCTGTTCTCCAATGCTTTGAAGAGCCACAGAGTGGCTTTTAATAGTCTATTCTGCGAAACAGAAGAGCCCAACAGAGATGGTAGCTTTCAAATGCATTTATGCGGTATTGATGAAGCCTAAATATAAGTTTCTTCACCGAACAACATAAAGCCGTCGCTTTCAATGCTATGATGCCTCAATGAAGGAAGTGCGGCTGCAATGTGGCACTCTGGTAGTTTCTTTGACGCAGTACTGAAATTAAGAAACCGCGAGTTGTAAATTTTCATGTAAGCCTTGCCTGATGTCACAAGATAAGTGCTGATGAATTCGCTATTAGCAGGAAAAAGTTTGAGTTTTGTGCAAATATGTCAAACATTGTGTCAACTGTGGCGAGCGCTCTGCGAAAGATTAATTATGGGACAGTTTAGGGGTCCCCCGAGGAACCTTCTGAAGAATGAAAATTCTTTGGCTTATAAACAGACTAACTCGTCAAAAGTGTATTGATGCCAAGACCTTGATATGTAGGAGTCCCTAACGTTTCAAAGCTAAGATGTCAGATAAAATTGACTCTGTCGAAGAAGCCCAGCCTCACGGTTGGAGCAAAGCAAAAAGTTATGTTGAAGAAACTATAGGGTTAAAAGAGCAAGGCATCAACGAGTCGGTTGTTTATCTCGAAGCAAACGGTCCGAGCTCCGATGACTCCTCGTCCTTGTTCCAACTTGACGACAAAAAGCTTGAAAGGGGTCTCAAACAAAGACATATTCAGATGATTGCGCTGGTCGGAGTCTTTGGAACAGGTCTTTTTGTGAGCAGTGGTGGCTCGCTTGCCAAGACTGGACCTGCCGGTCTCCTGATATCTTACATCCTGGTCGCTTTCATTGTCGGGTTCAATCAACTGGCTATTGCTGAGGTGGCTGCACTGGCCCCACTCACGGGGGCTACAGTCAGACACTCAGAAATATTTGTTGATCAGGCCGTTGCTTTCGCATATGGATGGCTTAGTGTTTGGTCTGCAATGATGCCGGGATCTTTGGTATCTGCTACCCTAGTGATTGAATACTGGAGTGACATAAGTCCTGCAGTTTGGATTACTGTTCTCATAGTTCCGATTCTGCTCACTAATTGTGTTTCAATCCGGATCTATGGTGAAGTTGAATTCTTTTTTGCTATTTTGAAGATTCTTCTAATTGCAGGAATTGTTCTCGTGAGTTTGTGTATTGACTTAGGTGGAGTGAAAGGCCAAAAAAGACTTGGATTTCACTATTGGAAAGACCCAGGACCGTTTGCAGAGTACATTGAGAAAGGTTCCATTGGAAAGTTCATTGGTTTTTGGGATTGTTTGGGTGGAGCTGTGTACTCATTTGGTGGTGTTCAAAGCATTGCATTGCTTGCCGGTGAAGTTGAATATCCAAGAAGAAATATTCCAAAAGCTGCCAAACGTATATTCTACCGGGTTACTGCTTTGTACACTCTTTCCATTCTTATGCTCACCCTTATTGTTCCATACAACGATACCAACATAGCAAATAGTACCGGAAATGCAGCACACTCTCCTTACGTCATTGCTATCAAAAGAGTTGGAATCAAGGTCCTTCCATCAATTTTCAACGCCGTTGTCCTAACTTCCGCTTGGTCTGAAGCCAACTCCAGTCTTGTTCAAGTCTCGAGAAATCTTTACTCACTTGCATCAAAAGGCCAGGCTCCAAAAATCTTTCTCAAGTCTTCTAGAGGAAAGCTTCCTTATGTGGGTCTTGGCTTTGCAGCTCTGTTTATGCCACTCGCCTATATGTGCGTAAACTCCAGTGCTGCCAATGTCTTCAACTGGTTTCAAAATCTCACCTCGTCCAATCTTCTTCTTGGATGGGTACTCATCTCCATCAACCACATTCGTATGAACAGGGGTTTGCGCGCCCAACGAATTCCAAGAAGCAGGCTTCCGTTCTCCCACTCGCTTTCCCCTGCTGGTGCCTGGATCTCGCTCATTGCTTCTGCCATACTATTACTCACGGGTGGTTTCACTATTTTCATCCACGATCAATGGTCTGTCTCAGGTTTGTTTTCCGCATACTGCAGTCCCATTTTGTTTATAATTCTTTATTTGCTATGGAAGTTCTTCAAGAAGACGCATCAGATCAAGCTGAATGAAATTGACTTTGTGACACTCTTTAGAGATGTTGATGAGAAACCTGAACCTCCTGAAAAACCTCTTAGGGGTTGGGGATGGATCACGATTTTGTGGTCCTAGAATCTGTGTGACTCGAGGACAAAGGCTGAGTCGTTAAAAGTTATGTGTAAGCTTATATATAAGATTCACATATTTATGAAAGGTAGTTAGGCTGCCATTTTAAAAATCAAAAAAAGTGTATTTTTGAATCAAAGCCAATGAAGGAGAAACAAAATATAGTTACTCAGTCATGCAAAACAGTAAAGAAATCGTATATCAACCCCGATAATCTGGTCATCTGAGCAGACTTCAATGCATTTTTTTGGGGAAATCAAGAGTTGCCGTTTACATGATGAGATAGATGGCTTGAACCTCAAGATGAACTGTACCTGCATACAAAGATATCGCGCCTTGCATTTTTTTTTATCTTCCTCGAGGTAAAAAAAAAAAAAAGTCACTTTTTGATTAACACCGTGTTCCTTTAACGAGTTACATCAATATCATCACCAACTATGGCAAGAAAATTCAACGCCGACGGAACACTCAATCCTTTTGCAGGTACCACTATTGTTTGTCACCTGCCCCAACAAGGGCCACAGCGCGAGCTTTTCAAACAAGTTTTGGAATTCTACAAAGCGTTTCCTGGTCTACTTTTCCGCAACAAAATCACCATGCTCCCTGCTTCCACGCTCCACGTTACATTGTTTGATATACTCCATGAGTTCAAGCGCAATTCAGACAGCTGGCCAAAGAGCTTGCCAAGGGACGAACCAATAGACAGATGCACCGCTTGGGTTATCGATAAGCTATCGGAGAAAAACGTGCACGTTGATCTGCCACTGAAGTTACGTGTCGATAACTCATATGTGGAGAAAAGCACTCACGGTGGCTGGGACACTTGGAAATTGCAATTGTTACCATTTGATGATGCGGAAGAGGCAAAGATCAAGCAGCTACGTAAGGAAGTTGCTGATGCAGTTGATTTGCCAGAGCCAACAACAGGCTTCTCTGTGTTCCATGTGACTGTCGCTTACATTAATGAGGAGCTCACCCCAGAAGAGTCGGTTCAATTGAAAAGCTTTTCAGACAATCTACACAAACAAGGCGCTACTGTGGAGCTTGGCTGTCCTGAAATCTGTTCTTTCCCTGACATGTTTTATATGGAAAGAGTTGCTTTTTTGGGCCAATAATACAGTATTTATGCAAACATTGTAGTAACTTGTGCAAAACATGAATAGCCATCACCATGAAAGCAGTAAAGTCATTAATAAAGAACAGAAAGAGACCTAACCTTTAAGTAATTTGAGAGAGCTAGCGTTCACCAACCAACTGCGTGCCATCGTCAAGTTCTTTCTCCTATCTTCAACATTAAAAACGTCCTTATAGAACCACCTTTTTCTCATAACTTGCAACAGCATCTTCAAAATGGTGAAATTTGATTTGCTTAATAAGCAACAGCTACGAGTTCTTTCTCTGATAGTTCACTGTCCAAAGTCGTCTCCTTGATGGTTGAGATTACTTTCACAAGCATGTCAAAGTATTTGTCAATGGTGTCGTTCGGTTTATTAATTAAGATGTCGTTCTTGACGGTTTGGAGTTCTTTTCTCTTAGCTGATGTACCTTGCCTATGTAAACGTTCTACCACAATAGTAAAGCAGGATTTTCCCCCCGAAGTCCTTGAAAATCAAACTCAAAGAAAGTACAGCAGTCAAAGGTAAAATACCAATGCAATGTATTTACTTCGGAAAAAAAAACTGGTTCAGCCTCCGCTCTCAGCACTGTCCACCAAGGCTGCGTACCCAAAGACTCGCAAGCTGTTGCTTAGTGTATACCACCACCCATCGTAAAAGAGTCAACTATCTGGTTTGGGCGCTCGAGCTGATATTTCAGTGAAATTTCAACTAATGAGAGTTTCTGGCTAGTCACTATCAAAAAAGAAAAGTCTGAGTCTTTTCACCTCATTTTCGGAGTGTTCCAGAGCCTGTTTGATAGACTGTAGTTCTTTTTTGATGAAGTCGTGATCAGCTCACCAGCTCCACAGCAGAAAAGCTTGAATATTCCCCAAAAGAAGAACTCTTGGCCGTTGTGCACAGATCACAATTATCTGTTAAAAGAAACTACTAGTATGAGCTCAAAGAGAGCCCACTCTTAGGAAATATCAAACATGAATCAACAAAACATCCACACACGGGCTGAATATTTATTGCCACAATAGCAAGCAATTTCCATATTCAAACACTTGAAGCTGATCAAGCAGGTTCTTATTACACTACGTGTGATATTATGCAACTCACCTTTATAAATACAATATGCTACCAACCGGGTTAGCAAAAACTTGATTGAATCTTCTATCATTGTACACATTGAATTTGCATTCAAATGCCTCACTAAATAATTTCGGCAACTTTGCAGTGCATAAACTGATTTGTAGCCCTGTGTCATACCGAGCTCGAAACTTTTGCCGAACCAATGATGTTTTGGTTTGGAGCACACTCACCTTTCACTTTGTTTGCTGTGTATGGCAGTCTTTACTTATTTATTTGAGCTGATCAGAATTACCACCCATTTCTTCTACAACTAGTGTGGTTTTGAAATCATCAACGTCTTATTCATAGTTCGCTATGACATCCTTTTTATTCGGAGTTTTTGAAAACCATAGTGATGTCACAAATCTGTACACAATAGCCAGACTCAAAGAACAATAAAAATCTGCATTCCTCATATATGAAGCTATCAATAGAAAGCACAAAATCACGCATTTTGACTATATCACAGCCAGTGATAAAGTATATAATAAGCAAAAAAGCAAGCTTGGTAGTCGATTGTCTTGCTCTCTTCGGCAACTCCCAAACCAACAAAAAATGTCTGTTTTGGTTACAGGGGCTACTGGATTTCTGGCGATTCATATTATTGATGCTCTATTGAGCAGTGGCTATACTGTGATTGGTACTGCCAGATCTGAAAAAAGATACACTCCTTTTTTAAAAGGATTCAAAGAAAGATACCCTGATGCAAGTTTCAGTTACGAGATTGTCCCAGACATTGCACCAGAGAACGCCTTCGATGAAGTTTTACAAAAACATCCAGAGATTGAATACGTCTTGCATACTGCATCTCCGGTGGCAGCAGATGAAAGTAAGACGCTTGAGGACACTTACTACCATCCAGCCGTCAATGGAACTTTGAACATCTTGAAGGCTGTAAAAAAGTACTCGCCTCAAGTCTCTAAAGTTGTGATCACCTCCTCTTTTGCTGCAATTGTCAGATTCACGACTGAGTTTGTCAAATACACGAATAATGACTGGAATCCTATAAAGTGGGAAAATGTGTCAGATCGTGTTACTGCGTATTTGGCAGCCAAGACTGCTGCAGAGAAAGCAGCTTGGAAATTTGTTAAAACCGAGAACCCATGTTTTACACTAACCACTGTGAATCCTCCATACATTTTCGGTCCCCAGCTGTTTGATTTCTCTGCAGAAAACGAACTGAACGATTCAAATATGGTTTTACTTGGCATCTTGAAAACAGATTCTGAAACAACCTCATATGTACAAGATCCGAGGGGACTTTTTGTCGATGTCAGAGATGTTGCAAACTTCCACAAATTGGCTTTAGAAAAGGAAGAGACTCATGGGAATCGCTTGTTTCTAGCTTCAGAGTTATTCTCTGGGCAAAAGGTATTGGATATTGCGAACAAACAATTTCCAAAATTGGGTTTTGCTAAAGGTGATCCAACTCAATGTCCTGCTCCTCATGTTGGTTTCGACATTGATAACGTGTTGGCGTTGACTGGCCCATATGAGTTCAGAACTTTGGAAAACTCAGTTGTGGATACTCTTGAACAGTACTTCAAGTTTGGCAAAAAGCTACTTAATGACAATTGAGGTGAGTGGGTAGAATCAGCTTGAAAGAAACTTGGACTCATGAGCAAGTGAATTGACCTGAAGGTCAAGGCACTTTTCCAAACGCAAGCAGTTTTTGTGGTGGTGTTCAACCTGTTTACAGGTCATCTGAAGAAACTTTTTCCTTATTTTACCATAAATGACTAATTGCGCTACGTTTTTGTTAAAAACAAACCTAACGTAATATTCCCATCGTAAACACAAAATAAATTCACAATAACCCGATTATGTAATAAATAAATAAACCGCTTACACATCAAACACCTCAACCACAACATCGGACTTGTCAGTAGCAGTAAGAGAACACCAAGCAGCACCATCACTCTTCTGTTGGTTGGCACTGACCTCGTTTAAACCATACTTCTTTGGGTTGATCACACAAGTCTCTCCACTACACCTGCCGCTGTCTTTGCAAGAGAGTTTGATACCAAATGAAGGCTTTTCATCTTTAAAAGGAGAAGAATCCTCAAAGTAAACTGGATTCCAGCCGATCTTGGCAAAAGTGGATCCATCGTCGTCCATATTGAAACCAGCAACATATGGAGCCCAGTTACCGTATGGGTTCGCAGTCGAACCCCATCTGCAACCGTCATCAGTGGAAACACCTGGTGGGTTGATGTAGAAGTGAGAAGCAGTGGAAGCCCAGTAATCAGTGCCTGGGACAGCCAAAGATTCTGAAGAGGAGGAGTCAACATTTGTAGGAACAAGCATCTCCTCGTTTCCAGGCAAAACGGTTTGGCAGAAGGCAACGTTGGAAGAGGCTTTGTTTTGCACACTGGCAGTTCCCTTACCATCGTAACAGTAGTCTTGAGAAGAACGTGGCTTTTCAAGCTCACCGTTGTCATTGCAGTAAAGGCCTCCCTCTTGAGATCCTGGGTAAGAGTAAGAAGTAACCTTTGGGTTCCATTGGCCCATCAATTGACCTGGTGGACAAGCATATTGGCAGTAGTTACCTGCAGTACATGACTTATCTTGAGCCCAACCACTTCCACCAATATCATGGGTAACCTCGACCAGACCTTTATCTGAAGGAAAAGAACAAGTTTTTTCACTTCTCTTTTGGTGGGCATGGTGCTCGTGGTATGGACCAGCTGGAAGACCACAAGACTCCTGAGCCAAAGTGAGGAGGACGGCAACGGAAATCAGTGATTTGAAAAAAGACATTATGATAACGAATGATCGAATTGTTTGACAAATGAATGTGTTGAGCAAAAAGTCTAATGATTGAATGAACTGCGCTGATAAATCAACTTCTCAATGAATGTTCGAATCTCAATCAACATCTTGAATTGTGTCTCCTTTTATATTGGATCCGAATCTGTGCCATCTTGGTTTGTTTTTTCTTTTCGAGATATTCCTTTTTCAACTATTCCTTTTTCTTGTACTCTTCTTGATCCCGCGAATCTCTAACAAGAAAGGTTTTGGTAATCGTGCTGACTGGCCTACAATCTTTTTCTTTTGCTACCAAAACTGCTACCAATTTGATCCCAACCCCATTAAAAAATATTTCGAGGCCTAGATTTCAAGCATTTTTTTTTGCCTTGTTTCTTATTCTTCCTGAACAATAGAACGGTCTTACCAAAAATGGAAGGGTAGTGATCCTGCTTTTCGCAGTGATAAAAGAAACAGGCTTCAATTCACTGCGCCACGGTGCACTTTTCTTATTTTAACCGTTAGAGAAGTAATCGGTGGTCATCAAGCTCAAGGCTGGGTTTCGAGATATGGGCTAGTTAGATTCAGAAGAAACAAGGCGGTAAAAACATAAAAGAAGGTATGAAGAAGGGTATATATGATGTTCACATGCTGTCAATCTAAACAGAAAGGTCCAGACCGGTAAGGTGCAGTCACTGATTGCAGAGCTATGGCGTTCGTGAATTATTCTCATGGTTCTGGTAAATTGCTTATCAGTAAAATGGCGATGCTATAACTCCAATAACTCGCTATACTCTAAAGTATTACGTAATCAATCTCACCATCAAAATTTATCGCTCACGAGGATTCAAAAGAGCCATAGTGAACCGATTGAACATCTTTTATCATAACTGGTTTGCTCATTGAAGCATCACTTATTAAAGCGGGTATATAGTAAATCATAATTCTCAACATAAAACGGATTGAGACTCCCCTTCACGTCAAAAGCACAGTAGGATCAGTTTCTCTGACAACAGTGATCCAACTGACCCTTGGATCGGTTTTCCGTTTTTCCCAAACAGTTTGAACAATGGCTCTGCCCCTGTCCATGCTGATTATATTATATGGAGCAGTTGAATCGAGCCAGCTACCAAGACGAGCTTGCTCTTCTGGTGTAGTGGCTTCGCATGCAATCACAAAGTAAGGCCAATAGAGACCGAGACCATCAACGCCGCGGGAAACCTCTTCACAAACGTCAACATGGTCAGCAGCAGTGCTGACAAGTTCAACAAGTTCGCTCGCAAGCATACCTTTCACCTCGCGGAAGAAAACCAGCTGCATCGCAAAATAAAAGATCATAGACTGATGATAGACGATAAGTCCATTCACAGAGTCAATACACTGATTGTATCGAGCAGGTTTGCAACCTTCAAGTTCCTGCTGAATTTCGGCGACCGACTTGACCGGAACGTTGCTCGAGTTTCGGAACTGTAGATAGTGAACAATTGTTGTGAGACAGCGAACCATATCTTGGGTGACTCCTTGGTTGAGGAACAACATGGATCGAGACTCTGGGATATCTGGGAAACTGATGAATTCGATATCACGAACCGACAAATACTTGTTGCAAACATCGTCGTTGAAAAGGTAGAGCGTGCTGAATAGGTATGTGAGCTTTGTGAGCTGCGCAGTGTAAACGATAGCTTGCGATCTCAGAGATTCGTGATCGATGTACGAGGTGAGATTTCCAAAGCAAAACTTGTCAATTGCCTTCAGAGTCGACACAGCTCCACGGAAATGGATTTGCCACTCATCAGACTCGCGGAAAGTATCAATAACAAGCAAAAAGAAGATTGAACCAACCAGCAGTCCAAGCTCCGAGGCACTAAATTTTTCGCGGCCAGCATAAATCACACTGACCAAGTTCAGACTCTTCATCTTGTGAAACTTCCAGTACTCGGCAAAGTTCACATTTTGGTATTCTGGAGCAATTTTGGCACGATCTTTGCTCCCTGTGAGGAAGACGGCACACGCGGCACACGCAGAGTGAATGATCGCACCACGAACTTCCGGAATGACCGTGGTATCGAAAGCTGCACGCAAAATCACCCTGTACGGATTTGGCTGGCTGTCGTCGACAGGCGTAATAACACGGCTAAGATACTGATCCCAAAAGTCGATTAGTAGCAGTTCGATGTGTGTTTCGTTGCCAAACCCAACAAGAACATCCTTTATTGCTGTGGGATCGAGAGCAGGCATCGTGTGCGTAGATGGAGAGGCCGGTGAATCACCCGATGGCTCAAGCGCAGAAGCCACCAGCGGCTCTAGCGTGGAAGCCGCCACCAGCGTTGATGTTGGTGCCTCTATGGGCGTTGATTGCACGGGAAAAACGCGGAACGGTCCGTAGCTAAGTTCCTCTCCCGGTGTGCTGCAAGTGCTCAAAAACTCAGAGGCAGAATCAATCTTTTCTAAATAGTAGTTCACCTGTAATTCGTCGAGAAGAAGTCTCTCTGGCCACTTGAACAGAACCATACATCGCGTTGGGTCGGGACGCTGTGAGCGACGAGGATAAGCACGGTCACTTGTGCCATCATGTTCCCATGAGATACGAATCAAATAACCCTCACACTTTATTCTTGAGACCTCACAGTTTTTGCATGCTGGACGTCGTTCGTCGCACTTGATTCCACGTCGACGACATGTCCAGCAACCGGTGAAGTTCTTTGTCCGTTTGACGGGGGCACGTGAGGGCATCTGTCACACGAAGATAATTATAAGAGGTTACTATCGGTTTTCAGTTTTAGAAACGCTATGAATTTCTTCTAATGAAGCAACAAGAAACTCATGGCTGCTTACGTAATTCAAGTGCTCGTTTTCAGTTTCCGCAAATGAGCGATCAAGCAATTGAGATCTTATCGATGAAAAATATTGGAGCATTTAGTCTGATTTGATTGATTTCTTTTTCATGCCTCGCGGCAACAGTACTGGGACTGGGGCAAAAGCCGCGTACGGGGACAGCCGCTGGCGGGGACAGAAAACGTCAGGCAGCAGCTGGTCAAGTGTCTGCACCGGAACCTCCGGGCAAAGAATTTGGCAAGGTCGATAGATTACAAGAGGTGCTGATTGATTGAACTTACTGGTGACTTGAAAGATTCCGATCCCCGTGCAGCGATAACAAAAATTGAACGTGCGTCGAGGTAGAAAACCACTACGAAGAGCATTGTGAAATAATTTCAGCAGTGACAGTCACCGCGCATGCGCGAACCTCGGCACAGCTAAGTGTTTTCATTGTGTAGGGCGAAGAAGAAGCATTTCTTTGATTCTTGGGAACACAAGAACCTTCCTAGTGATGGTGGCGGGTGACCGCTATTCAAACTTGGTTCCCGTGTCGCCACCACCAACGCTAGCCGGCTGGCTGGGTAGCAAAGTTTTCACCCTCCCTTAACGCGCTCATTACCTTGCAGATGCGGCTCTGGCCTCGAAAACCCAAAAAACTTTTTCATGGAAGTTGAAAACGAAAAGTGCGATTAGAAAAACACAGACAAAGAATTCAATGTTGATTGCAACGCATGCACAACTGTTGCCAAAGTTTGTGCCAATCGTTATCTATATTAGATGATGATCGCTATCTTCCTGATTGGCCATATGCTCATGCAAAATCCGCTTGGTCGCAATTCTAGTATTTCATTTATAAGATCATAGTATATTCTGTATTGAAATGGTTCTCCGTTCTCGTTCAAGATCTAGATCAAGGTCTCGTCTCCAATCTAAGGCAACAACTTCATCCTCTCAAGCGATAGAAATGTACGCGTCCAGTAAGGAGTCAAGCACTATCCAGCGGGATGGGCAACCTGACCAAAAAGCTACCCTTACCTTTGATGTCGAAGAATTCCAAGACGTTGAAGAAGGTGCCGTTTACTCAATCAAAGATAGTGAAGCCGTCAATCACCAAGAAGGGGGTGTTTTGGAGAAAAACTTTAGTGTTTGGAGCGTTATTGGAATGGTTTATTCCTCTTTTGCAACTCCAATCTCCCTAGGCACTTATCTTTCGCTCGTTATTGGTGTTGGTGGCTCGCCTTACTTCTTCTACACCTTCATATTCTGTTCGTTCTTCAGTTTGTTGATCGCTTACTCCATTGCTGAAATGTCTTCCGTCTTGCCCCATTCTTCGGCTCTTGTTCACTGGACCGAACATTGGGCTCCTCCAAAGTACGCTAGAGGTCTAACTTACATTACAGGTATGCTGTCTTGTTCGTGTTGGCTTTTCGGCACCTGTGCTGCCACTTACTTTGTTTCCCAACTTACAATTGCCCTTGCTTGTTTGTGCCACTCCGAATACATTGCCCAAACATGGCACTACTACCTTGTGTTCCTTGCAATGTCTACCCTCTCTCTCATTTGTAACGTTTGGTTCGTTAAATGGATGCACATTCTTTCTGGTTTTATGAACTATCTCATCAACGGTGCGACAATCTTTATCTTCATTGCTTTGCTTGCCAGAAGTCACCCAAAACAATCTGCCGCATACGTTTTCAAAGATATTACCAACGATTCTGGCTGGTCCTCAAAAGGTGTTTTATTCTTTGTTGCCATGCTTCCAGCTACTGCTTCTATTTCCGTGTTCGATGGTGCTTGTCACATGACCGATGAAATTCCAGAACCACGCAAAAACGTCCCAAAAGTTATTTTCTACAGTTACACCGGTGCTGTTCTTATGGGCATCATCTCTATAATTGTCTACATGTTCTGCATAGTCAACACTGACAACCTTCTTGCTCCTGTTGGAAGTGAACCACTTTTCCAATTGTTTCTGGACTCTTTTGACAACATTGGCCTTACTGTTACATCTTCCATCTTGGTCATACTCATTTTTGTTGGCGCAACTATTGCACTTTATACATCTACAAGTCGTCTTATCATGTCTTTTTGCAGATACGGAACAATCCCAGGTTACAGATACTTTGGAGCAGTTGATGAAAAACTCAAGACACCAATCTGGTCAAACGTTTTCATTTACGTTTTCTGCTGCTTGATTGCTTTGCTCATGTTTGCTTCGAGTGCAGCACTTAATGCTGTGATGGGAACTTACGTTGTTAGTATGTTCTTCTCCTACATTATTCCATTCTCTGTTCTTGTCTCCAAGAAAGACAGATTTGGTCCAGGTGTTAAGCCGTACTTCAATCTTGGAAAACTTGGTAGACCAATCAACATCATTTGTGTTATTTGGTTCCTCTTTGCTTCTTGTTGGCTCAGTGTTCCTCAATACGTTCCAGTTACTGCCAACGGAATGAACTACACCTGTGTTGTAATGTTTGCGGTAGGTGTTGTGTCCACTGTGAACTGGTCCCTATACGCCAGAACTCGCTTCCACTTCATCTCTGCTGAAGAGGCTGCTCATTGATAATTGAAGTTTCTCTCATGTAGATATTAATAAATTATTCGATCAAAATATAACGTTTTTTTTTTTGAGTGTACTGTAAATTACAAGCGAGACGAGCGGTTCTTCGTGATTCTTCGTGATTCTTTGTCACCTATTATTGGATTCAAACTTTTTTGTGTTTCACAATCATCAAATCCAGGTTTAATTGAAACACCAATTACCCCGCATTGTATTTTACGTCATTCTTGCATCGCAACGCAGATTTCATTAGAGATGCATGCCTCATAGATACAGATGCACATGTTTAAGGTACATTAAAAACCGTTTAAAAATATTCTTATCTCTACATCGCTTTCAATTGCCAAGTTCTCAAGAGGTAAAACAATATTGTATATTTCGTTTAGCATTTTCAGTTTTAACAGAAATGTATCAACAATGGGTTTCCCGTATATGAGTAATCTTATATATCCAAACAACACGTTTCAAATTGATTCAGGTTGTAAAGAGCCTCTTTTTCCTTCTAGAATCAAAATAAATCTAAAGTTGCTACCACTTTAAATTTTTTTTATTTCTGTTAAATTTCAGTGACTCGAAAAAAAAAGCTAAGAATGCCCTTGTAAATGTTTCAACTCATCGGACTCGTAATCATAGACATAGTCTCCTTCAAAAAAGGTCTTGAGAACGACAGTCTCCGCCACTGAGTCGCAATCAACCAAGTTGCGATCAGTAATAATGAAATTAGCTAGCTTCCCTTTTTCGAGCGAACCTTCAGTAGTATGTCTTCCTACAGCCTTGGCACCGTCAAGTGTAACGATTCTCAAAACATCTGTTCTGCGCATATTCCAACCGTGCTTGTTCTCCATCAAAGCCTGAATACCCGGAGGAATGTTTGAAGTGTTAGGAGCAAACACCCAATCGGAACCAATTGTTAGCAAAGCTCCATTCTCTTGTAAACAATTGAATGGATACACAGAGCTCGGATTCACCTCAGGTTGGAAAACTGGATCGTGCCAGATGGCTGGAGACATCTCTGCAGTAATATTCAATCCCCTGTACCGTTTATAGTCCTCCTCAGTAACGTCCATATTGTGAGCCAGCTCGTGTCTAGGACCGTTTGGGTTCTTTTGGCGCAGCTCTTCAAAGCAATCCAGCGCAACAATTTGCAGAACCTTCACCACAAACGTGGACTTTGCATTTCCTTCCTTCGGCATCAAACCGTTCAATAGCCTTTCTGAATGTTTCTTGGGGAATCAGAAGCCGCGAGTAATCAACCTCTCCATCTTTTGTTAAGGGACAGTGCGTTTCATGTGGATGCCATGGCACACCGTCGATCCAGCACTTCGTGAACATTGGATTGAAATGCTTGGTCTTGTAGTGCTTTGCATTCCGCAATGTGTGATGCAAAGACCCAACAGATTCCTGAGAAAATGCACCAACACCATAGAACACCACGTGTGCGTCCATGTTGATCGTAAGAGTACCCCGTTCCTCCAATTTCTTGGCAGCCTCGAGATAAACGGTGTTTGCAGACGCCTCTTGAACAGCCGTAAATCCAGACCTGTTAGTCATCTTCACACCGTATTCCAAGGTAGTCACGTTATCTTGTGGTCTTCCTTTTGATAAAGAAGCAAAAATCCTAGTGGCAGCACCTTCCACGAGCTCACCAGTGATAGTTCCATCGTCTCTACGAACATAGTAACCATCCCAAGGATCCACTGGATTTTCTTCGTACCCAGCAGCCCTCAATGCTGTAGTGTTAGCAGAAATTTTGTGAGTTGTATACTCGCTGATCACAACTGGTTGGTCTCCAAAAGCGTCGTCCAAAAACTTCAGGTCTGGCTTTTCGTCCTTGAGATTGGCATAGTGGTAGAATTTTCCAACCAGCCAGTTCGAGACAGTGTCCAGATGATGACAAGCACCAGAAGAGTAATCTTTGAGTTTGTGCACAATTCCTTCTGGACAGCTGCTTGTTCCCAGCTTTGCTTCGAACAACTTCTTTTCGGAAGCCATCAAAAGATGAGAATGAGCATCGTGCATGCCCGGCATAACAAATTGTTGCTCCAAGCCCACAACCTTAGCCCCCTTTGAGAGTTTTAAAACCTCATCGGTATTGCCCACTGCCTCAGATTTTCCATCTTCATTCACCAAAAAGTTCTCAGCCCATTCGGAGGTTGACAAGGTGTAGATTTTTCTATTGATATTTGCGGTCGCCATAGTTTTTGAGATTGTGATTTTATCGGTGTTTGATGAGTTTGAACTTTGCCAAGGTAACGTAGTTTCCAAGCATCGAGACATTCTCTTATACAATGGGGAAAATCAGAACGTTATCGCCTTTAACAACTCTTATGTCCACATTTTATCAAAGGTTTTCTGTTTGAGATAAGATAAACGTTCCAATGAGAATCTTTTTGGACAAAATATCCCAAAGGGAGATCGCTAAGTTCCTCTTGATACGTAACCATTCAATTCTACCAAAATCAGAAACCGACCCACCATTTGAGAGCCAACCTGAAAACATTCGATTGGGTCGAATTTGCCTGAAATGGATCAAAAAAAGAATTCAACCTCCCTAAATGCTATATCGCCCAAAAAATCTCTGCAAGTGATCCTAAATGGAGTTGTCAACACTGAAATGAGGGAACCGAGAAGCATTGAGTGATGTTTCATGAAAAATTAAGGTTTGTGCTGCTTGACAAAAGGAGACATCAAGTCCTGGGCTTGTATTAACTTTGATACAATCTGGTGCATGCGATTGCTGCACAAAACATCATGTAAGGTCGAAATTCGTCCAAACGAGTGAGGCTTGATACAATCTCACAGTCAGCGGTAGAGATTTTAAGTCTTTCAGTAGCACGAACCAATAGGGCCAAATGCACGTGTGAAACCCTTTGAAAGCATTTGGAAATATTAAGACAAAGATTGACAGCAACTCTAGTTGAGGTCATTCTGTGCATAGCCCATTTATGTTTGGTGACCACATGCAGACCCGTTGTCTCTAACATGTTCCCATCCGAGTACTTCAGTTTATCAGGCTAATTTGCTTATCACCATGTTATCTCCTACAATGACGGCAAAACGCTGATCCACTTACTTCATTGTAACATTAGCAATCCATTTCAAAGATAAACCAACTCTTCTTTGTAGTGCAAGACCGAAAAATTGTCAGATAGGATACTGCTGGGTCTTTAACATGGACACTAGAGCTTGTGCATCGATAAAATTCTCTTTTCGGAGTTAACTCGTAAAGTTGATTTCCAGGGACTTCGCTCAAGATAAAGAATATTTACTACTGCGGGCGCATACTGGAGCCTTGTCGAGAGGTATAATCTGGTGGCACACTGACTGATGAGCGAGAAGCGGGGAACGTGTAACCAAAACTTCCTGAGACTGTTTCATAATCACAGAGCCGTATTTCTTTGTTTTGTGTTGGGAAACATAACGTTTTATTGATATTCAGTTGTTTCACAATGCTGTTACACGGTTTTATCCCCCAAAAGGATAAATATATCATGTTTGATTTGCTTTTTTATTTTTTTTCAATTTGATTTCAATCTTTCAATTTTATTCGAAGTAACTTTTCCCTTCAAAATAAAGAAAAAGATTTGCGTATCTTGGTGAGGTGAATTGTCAAATGGGAGGCATAATACAAGATTTCATTAGGGAATAAGTGCAACTGAGAACCTTTTAATCATTTCCAACCTGAAACACTTTGTTGAACAACTTTTGAGACAAATTTGTCGGTGGAAATAGCTGTATTAACTGTTGGTAGCAACTATCTGAGATTGACCGATACCCAGCCAAGATTTTACTATATGAACACTAGTTTTGAATAGTGTTGCGCTTACCATTTATTAACGTACATCAATTTATTACACCTTTTCCAAGCTGTTCTCCTCGTGAGAGTCAACTATTTCGGTGCTCTCGACAACTGTACGATCGTAGTGCACAACACCGTCAAACTTCTCGTCAATCTCCTCTAAAGTGAGTCCCTTAACTTCAACAAAAGTGAAGTAGATCAAAACCGCCTGGGCAATGTCGTAGCATGCAGTAATCATGTAAAATTTCCAAGAGATATGGTCTAAAGCGATCGGAATAACATACTGGTTGAGGAATCCAAAACCAAAGGTCACCACCTGGGAAACAGCCATTCCCTTGGTTCTGATAGAAAAGTTCACAATCTCAACAGGGTACGAAACACACAGAGGAGTGAAAGAAAACGAATAGGTCGCACTGAAAAGGTAACAAAGGAAAATCAGAGCATTGGTTCCGTTGATGTTGGACCCATCTCCATACACTTTCTGGACTCCACCCATAATGAAAAGACACACACCCATGAATGCAGTAGACCCGAACAGAATAGACACTCTGCCCAATCCATCCGTGAGCCACGATCCAGTCACAGCAAACACAAGATTCACCACCTGCATCGTCAAATTGATGACGATCTGTTTGCGTGTCGATGTGATTCCAGCATTTTCGAGGAAATCCCCCAGATAAGTTCCAGTAATATTACTCCCAGTAAGCTGTGAAGCAACACCCATCCAGAAAATAATCCACATCCTCCATCTGTTTCCTTTAGTCTTGACCATGTCAAGCCATCCAATTTGAGCTTCTTTCTCAAACATCAAGACCTGTTTGATCTCTTCGAATTCTGCTCTCACCAAAGCAGTGGCCTCACCGTTCCCATGGTAATCTTCAAGAACTTGCAAGGCTGCATCATCACGACCCGTGAAGATCAAGAAACGTGGAGTTTCGGGGATGAAGGCCAGAACGGGAAGTGAAAGAAGCGATGGTGTAATCTGCCACAATGAAATTCCACGCCAGGCCCAAGTAGAATTAACAGTGTAAGTTCCAAGAGAAATTCCCGTTGTGATAATGGCTGCCAAGTACCAACTTGCCATGTAAATTCCTGCAAAAAGACCTCTGTGTTGTGGTTTGACCATCTCAGCGATGTAGGTTGGAGCCGCAACCGCATTAATTGTCACTGCAACTCCAATAATAATTCTGGCCACACAGAACATTGCACGATTTTTTGCTCCAGTTTGTAATCCAACTCCGAGGAATGTAACTAGGGCACTCAAGAAAATTCCTCCTTTACGACCGACTCGTGGGATATCAATGATTTGTGCCGCGAAGAAACCTCCAAAAACAGATCCAATGTTGATAGAGGCAGAAAACAGTCCTTCAAGACTTGAGTCCAGATTGAAATAGTTAAGATACTGGTCGATCATGTTGAGATTATTCATCATCGATTGATCAACACCCATAGTACAACCATTGATAACTGCACAGAAGAGCGCAATTGCCATCAGCTTTGAGCTGTTGACCTTGCGCTTTTCCTTGGCCACCTCGACAATGTGTTCTTCGATTTCAGATTTCGACATATGCTGTGATGGATTGATTTTTTTATTTTCTACCCCAACAAGATTATCCGTACTTTTGTGCTCCACTGTAGGCAGATTATGACCCTTATATACCTGCAAAATCATAATTACTCAGGCAAGGGTCCCCTCGATACCCTTCAGATTCGCAATTACATTTCCCAAAGTAACTAGCATCTGCTCGCTTTTGTGGGTCCCAAGAAGATTGAAAAGTATACATTTTTGTCCAGCCTTCGGCATTTCCGATGGCCAGGGTTCGTATCAAAGATTTTCTTAGCGACTCGCATATTGGTGCATAAATTTTTTCTTATCGGAGCCAAAAATGGACTTGAAAAGTTAGAGCCGTTTGGAAAACTTTGCATCTGCCATGCCCTCGGATTAACCGTTGAAGCCCCATTCTGAGGATGAACAACTTAAATAAGTAGCGAAAGCTGTTGTTACTTGACTTGAATAGGTGATTCCTTCTCTCCGTAGTAAATCTAATGACAGTTGCACATAACCCAAGAAAAGTTCTGATCGACTGCGATCCCGGCATCGATGATGCAGCAGCAGTCATGCTAGCTCTCGCGCCAGGAAACCTTGAAGTGAAAGCCATCACAACCGTGTCCGGAAACCTTTTGGCCAGCACTTGTACCCAAAATCTAAAGAAAATCCTTTCAATGCTGGGAAGATTCGACGTCCCCATCGGCCAGGGACCCGAAAAACCACTGGTCAGACCATACCCAAGAGACCCTTTTTTCCACGGAAACGATGGCCTAGCAGACCTCGATCTTCCTGCTCTCGATGAGTCCGATTGGGAAACAAAGGGAGGCTCAAAGGTTGATGTTGCTTCCGACTTGATCGTCAAGACAGTGAACGAAAATGTAAACGAGATCACAATCATTTGCCTTGGTCCCTTAACAAATCTCGCACTTGCATGCATCAAGGACCCGGAACTTCCAAAGAAGGTTAGCAAAGTGATTATCATTGGTGGATCTTTTGGATTCAGCCCTGTTGAAGCACTACATGCCACTGGTGACAACCCAGTCAGCGAATGGAACATTTATGTGGATCCAGAGGCTGCTGAAATCGTGTTCAACAACAATTTCAATCTCACGGCTATTGGCATGGACATTTTCTGCCAGCCTTGTATCAGTATGACTGAGCAACACTACAATACACTCAACAAAAGCAACTCATTGCCTGCTAAATTTGTTATTGGAGTGCTCAAGTTTCTGAGAAAGCGTGGTCATGGTGATTATTGTGCCCTCATTGATTCTCTGGCAGTTGCTTATGCCATTGATGAAACGATCATGTGTACCGAGAAAGTGGACATTCTTGTCGAGACACAGAGTAAAATTTCTCTTGGACAGATTATAGTGGACAGACGTAAAAATTTCAAGTGGGGGAATCTACCTCAAATCGATGCGGTTTCTACAGTCGAGGGAGACAAGTATTTGGACATACTTGTTCGGGGATACCTCAGCTATGAAAGCTAGTTTGGTGTATGAAACAGTTGATTAGTTTTTCCATGTATGCTACCAAAAATATAAAAAAAAAAATATAAAAAAATTGTCCGATAAGAAAAAAAAAAAGTTTGGATTTGAAAAATCATTCTTGGAGAAACCATCTCCTCGATGATTAATTGCACCATTTAAGCGACACCATGACAAAGGGCAAAAAAGTGCCAAAGTACAAGTTTCAGCGTGCGGCAGTGGCTTGTAAACAGTGTCGAAGGTCAAAAACGAGGTGCAACTACCTAAAGAATGGGAAAACTTGCTTCCGATGCACTAATTTGGGGGTAAGATGTTCTCTTGCCGATACTGACCTCGGAGAATCAATTTTTGCGGAGAATGCTAATATTTCAGTTCGGACCCTTTCAGATAGTACTCAAAAGGCAATTATCAACACCACACAAGACGCTGAAAACACCCGCAAAATTGACGAAATTCACCAAGGAATAAACTATCTACTCATGAGAGCCAGATCTCTCGAAACTTCTGTCAGTAATTCTTCTTACGACCTATCAATCCAGACCGCCTCACCAGATTTTGAATACTCACAAGAAAATGAACCCGAAAACTCAAATGATGGATTTGCCAACTCGAAGATTTCGTTGGATCCAATTTTCTTTGATGTTACTCCGTTCCGTGGAGTTCGTGCCGTTTCGTCCTTTTTTGATCTACCCTTCAGCCGCGAATTGACATTTAACATGAATCTGGGCCTTTCAAAACGGGCTTTGAGTCCCGAACATGATTTGATCAACATTGGTATTTTGGACATCGAAACAGCAAGAGAGCTTGTGAGTCTGTCTATTGAATTTTATGGTCATTGGGCTTCATTTCCACAGGAAAAACCAACGAGTCAACTTTTTGAATCAATACGCAGAGATAGTCCACTTCTTCTCGCCGTGTGCTGTTTGCTGGGTTTACGTCACTATCCATCGCATTTGGTTGCTGATGCTGATGATCTCAACAACCAAATATTGCAGGTGGTGCACATGATTATGGGGCTCACACTCATGAGCATTCCACAGTCGAAACAGCAGCTTCAAGGATTTGTACTTCTTGCTATCCACAGTTTATCGCTATCACACCAAGAGGTGTACCTTGACGGATGGTACATGTCTGGATACTCGCTGATTCATTTTATTACTCGGGAAATGAATTTGAATCTTCTCTCAGATCGTTTCAAATCGCACCCAGATCGGGTCAATAACTTTCGTCTTTGGAACCACCTCGCACTAACACATATTTCCTACTGTATACTTTCTGGACGGCCTTGCCTGATAGACACTTTGCGTCTGGACCAATGTCGCGAAATCCTTGAAATACCTTCGGCAACTAGTTTTGACGGGAAAGTGGTTGCCGAACTGTCCATTTTGCTCACCTTGTACAATTCTCTGCAACTTGAGGAATCGCTTCCAGTGTCTTTGAGAGACCTTGAATCAACTTTAGAAGATTGGAGACACCTTTGCGAACAGATTCCACTTGGAGCCTTTATTATGGTCACATATCGTTTCTCCCGGATGATGCTATACAGACGCGATTTGCTTAGACGGTTTAACAGCAACAGAGAATTTTTGTCACAAAACTCGCCTCTCTCTAATGCCTGGGCTGGTCCTGGACGGGAACTTCCATCGCAAAACGCGGGTAGTCCGGGGGTCAAACAGCTACTGAATGCACTTATAGACGAATGTGTTGAAATAATTGAGTTGGTTGATAAAGGAAGCCGCTCAGAGTTTGTCAAAAGCAGCGATGCGGTGAAATTCCAGTTGTTTTTCTCTACTGTGGTGGTGATAAACATGTTACGGCAAGGTTTTGACGGCAAGGAATGGATTTCCGCAGAGAAATTGAGACGCATAAATGTGGCCATCGATAACAGCAAGTCACTCTGTGAATGGCTAGACGTGAATCATTGTTACTTTAATGGGTTTGTTAAGGGATACCGGTTACTTATCACAAGATTTAGTGATGCAATGAGAGAGCAAGAGCTGTAGGGATGAATTGAATAAGAAGTAAGAGTCTTTCATATGAAGAGACGCATTGCTTGTACAAGGCTGTGCCTCCACTCTTCTTCTTCCTCGAATGTTTTCTGTTACTTGTTGATTCAGGCAAGACAGCGGATTGCTTCCTTTTTTTTTTTTCCAAAATGTAAGTTTATAATGCATTCAAAATTCGGTCTTCGGACTTTTAATTTTTCAACCGTAATAATAAAAACCCCCTCTGCGAAGGTTGAAAGATGTTCCTGTACCTTTACAAACAGATATTCAGTTAAAATGAAACTCTCGTGTATTCCTTGCAAACGGCGGAAGGTTCGATGCAACAAATCTTTTCCTGAGTGCAGCAACTGCAAAACTCGTTCAATTGCTTGCGAATACCCCAAAGCTTTCAGGAACATTCCTATTGAAGTACTCACAAACTCCAGTCCTCAACGGAAGACTAGAAGACGTTCCAAAGTCGCTGCCCCCAAAGTCTCAAACACTGCTGATGAAGCTCCTGTGCTCGAGCTGTATCACAGTGCCACTTCTTCCCACTCAAATCACAATGAAGCTGGGACTCCATTCCCCAATCCAACCCTGATTTCAAAAGACAAATGTTTTGACATGCCGTTATTTTTCGGAAAATCGTCCCACAAAGAAACCGCAGATTTTATACTGAAAAGTATTGAACTCTACAAAAAGACGGATCACCTTTCTTTGCTCCACGGATTGGTCGACATGGATAAACTAGAGGGTGAAGTTAGAAATTGTATTGACTCGTTGAACTTCAAATCTAGTACTCTTATTATTTTATATGGAGTTCTCATCATCAGTACAAGATTCCAATCGGAAAATTCAAACATTGAGTCAATCAAAGGGACTTTGATGCAAGAATTTGAAAACATCAGCACACTCACTCCCGACAATCCAGAACTCTTAATTTCCAAAGTACTTGTTTTGGATCAGTATTACTATACTCAAAAGCTAGAACCAACATGGAGTCTTCTTTTTTCGATAGTTTCTATGTCCTATTCACTTGGATTACACGTTTCCACGAAACCAGAAAACCGTTTGCTCTGGGATACCATTGTGCTCTATGATAGTTTGATCTCCACATCTATTGGTCGTCCAACTTCGGTTTCATACTATTCACCAGTCGTTGGTCATTATCTCTCGGGAATAGTGACAGTGCTGCGAAGTGCAGTATATACTTTTCAAAAGTACCATTCACAAGAGCAAAATTACGAAAAAGATGTTGTCCTACTAGACCAACGGTGCTCACAAACAGTTAGTTCGCTACCAGGCTATGGCCTTCCTTTTTTTAGGGAGTATCATTATCGGATTTTGTTGTTTTCTCAACTGATCAAAGTCCATTATTTATTCATGGCTTCAAATGAATACTCGCAATTTCGGTTCAACAAGTTGCTGCCGATTTTTTTTGATGACGTTGTAAAATTTTGGAACTCAGTGGTGAGAGCCACTGACAATAGTCCTCTTTTTTTACATCGAAGTCTGTTTCCCATTGGTTCGTGTTTCTTGAATCAAACACTGGCAATACTACAAGTTTGCTTGAGAAAGTTCAAGCGTCATGTTGATACTGTTATTTTGGACGAGATTCGGAATTTCAAGGCTCACGTAACGAAATTTGCTTATTTTCTTGCACCAGATGAGAATCTAGAACTTCATGTGCAGAACTTGGAGAACACCTGTTTGGGGAAGAAAATGACTGATGCGCCTGGCGGAGGATTATGGGAGAGTAGATCGGATCCATTCGGGAATGCTATTTTTTCGGAGATTCTGTATGAGAGTTCACAGAAATGACGAGCGAAGCGAGTGGTTTGTGAGTGAGTTATATTTCAGGCGTGAGGCAATGGAGTATACTACGAGCCAGCCGAATACAGCCAATGGCAAACTCATTACTCATCATCAACTCGGTCGTCATCCAGTCCTCATTGGCTTTACTTCGCTTCTTATCGACCCGAATTATTCTGCCGCCAACTCATACGGCTTTGTTTTTCTAATCATTCCCGAGATTACAAAAACGCCTCGTAATTGCCTCGTAATGACCCATTTCGCTCCTTCTCTCTAGCAAAACGGAACAGATGCTCCATCACCGCGCGGATCACTTCCTCCACTGAAAACCAACTGACTCCCCGTCTCTTTTCCAACTTCCTTACGTATAATTTGACCACGACCAAAAGTGTTACGCTTGTTTCCACTCAAAATCTCCACCTCATGGCCCAATTCCCGTAATCCCTCTACAGTCTGATTGCTAAATCCTTCCTCCACACAGATCAATGTAGCATCACAGCTTGCCGGCCCGTCGGAACCAAGCCCGAGATCGGTGTGTACGTAATCCGGGTGCGGTGTCAAACAAAACCGAGGAGCATCCAAAGCTTCTTGAGGATCCATACCAAACAAAACCATGTTCAAATACACCTGAACATGGGCCTGAGGCTGATTGAAACCACCCATAATTCCATAACTTGCATAAAGATCTTCAGATTCATCACCAGCAGGACGTGTAATCATTCCTGGGATAATTGTGTGGTAAGAACGTTTGCCACCATCAAGACAGTTCTTGCTTTCTGGATTGAGATTGAAGTTGCCGCCTCTGTTTTGCAGTGCAAATCCACGATCTGGAACAATAATCCCACTGCCGAAACTCTCATACACGGAGTTTATGAAGGAACAGGCATTACCTTCTGGATCTGAGGCAGTGAAATAAACGGTATCAGAACGGAACATTGGATCTGGGATTCCATGAGATGTCGACCTGTTTTCTATCAGTTTTTCGGTGCTGAACAGTGCAGAACGCTTCGAAAAGTACGAGTCATGTAGAATGTCCTTCAAGTTTGCAGATTGGTCCAGTCCGTGCGACTTGACAAAATATTCGTAATCGTTGACATATTCATCAGAGTCTTTGAAAGCCAGCTTTAAACACTCAACAAGCACGTGTATGTAGTCGCGTGAGTTGTGCTTGAGCATACGCAGATCGATCACGTGTTGGCGATCAAGAGCGTTCAAGAAACCTAATGAGAGCAGGGCAATTATACCCGACCCGTTAGGTGGAATCTCCCATAACCGATGACCCAGCACCGACACGGAAATAGGCTCTACAAAATCTGAGGTGTGATTTTTCACATCAGTGAGAGTGATTGGCGACCCGCGACGCTGAAGTTCTGCGACGATCGACTCTGCGATCGGTCCTTCGTAGAATCCTTCTTTGCCCAGTTGTCCCACACGACGTAGAGTCTCTGCTAATGGCTTGTTGCGCAAGAATTGGCCTTTCACAGGGGCGGTAAAGTCTTGGTTTGGAAGAAAATTCTCGAGATCTGGTCCTTGTGGATTTTGTCTTTGCAGTTTTGGGGTCGCTTTCTGCCATAAATGAGCACTTATCTGAGAGACAACAAACCCATTTTCAGCCAGGTCGATTGCAGGCTGTAAGATCTGTGCAAACGTAACTTTTCCGCTTCCCCATTGAGCAACTGCGTCATACCAGCCCGCAATGGCACCCGGCACCTGGACAGTAAAAACCGAGTCTTCAGGAAATCTTTTGGAGGGAAGAATATGGTGAGGATAATTTTTTTGCAACCATTCGAGAGTGAGAGCTTTTGGTGAGCGACCGGTTCCGTTTAAACCGTGGACAATTTTGGACGAATTCTCGTAGAACAGAGCAAAACAGTCGCCACCAATTCCTGTAGAGGCTGGTTCAGTTACACAGAGCGCTGCTGCGACCGCGACACATGCGTCTACGCAGTTTCCACCTTGAGCTAGGATTTTGAGACCAGCATCGTTGGCCAGTGGCTGTGAAGACGAGACAATTCCCTTGGTAGAGTAGACTGTTGATCGTCTGGAGTTGAATTGACTGTTCATGGTGGTACTGCAAGGTTGAAAATTGGTGAAGGGTTCAAGAAAAGCATTAAGCAGAGAGATAAGAGTACGAGTGAAAAGTTAATCGGGGAAAGAACTCGCGAAATCAGAAGTGAACTGAGTCGTGAAGCGACTTCAATGGATAACTTTATTGAGTAAGTCGCGACGGGCTGAGTGGCTCGCTATGCGGCTCACTGTGGTGTCTAGTCATCGACTTCTATTTAGCTTAATATAGCCCGTGATTGGTGAAGTAGGGAATTTATTTTTGAAAACAACTTCATACACCTTCAGATTCGGTCATTACGTAGCCAGCAGTTCACTCACTATTCCTAAATAAAACACACCGCTAAAATGGATGTCTAACACTTATGAACACTGCTATTCTGAGTCATTCTGCGCAACCGTTTGCCCCAAAAATACATCGGAATCCCCATAACCGTAAATAACACTGTCAAACCCATGATCAAACAGATAGGCTTGACAAATCCACTCCTGATACTCCACGGAGTCAAAAATTTGGAAACCCCATACGCCCACACGTTCTTGTTCACAGTTGCACTCACCATATAATCACCGGCAATAGGCTTATAACAATCAATGGCATAAGTGTTGACAATCGTTGGTATACTGGCAACCTCAATTCCGATGAAGAAATATCCCAATAAAACAATAACCTCCCATCTCCAGCTATTTTGATACCCATAAGCCACCACCAACATTCCAGCCATCATGATGAACGTGTACGGAATCAACGCCGGTAACCTCATTTCTGCTTCCCTGATTCCGTTGTTTCTTCTTGTTGATACCCGACTGATGTAATCAGACAGTGGTCCTGAGGTTGCAACTCCAATGATTGTGCCAACAAAAAGTGCAAAATTGAAATAACCAACTTTGGTAGCATCGAAATTGTATGGTGGTGCTAGAAAAACTTGTGTAGATGTCAAATTGATAGTAATAAAACACGAAGCAGAGAAAGAAAAAACAAAAGAGGACCATTCAATGATTGGGAACGCAAAGATCTTGATTGGAACCCAAATCGGTCTGATGATTGAAGTATCATAGCCAAGAGCCGTTGGTGACACAAATTTGAATTGGTCTCTAGAAGGATATCCTTTGTAAAGCCAGTTATCTGTGTGTTCTATCACAACTGGGTCATTCATTCTGCTTTCTTCTTGTAGCTGCTGTTCATTTGAAGCGTCCTCTTGAAATTCGGACTTTGATTTTGCAATCTCGATATTCCCAGTGTTAATTTTGATGGAATCGTCGAAAGCGTTTCTATTCCATTTTGTTTCTGGAAGGAAAAACACAAGATACAAGGTAAGGAAGACGTAACCAGCAACATTGAGCCACCAGAACGATCTCCAGCCATAACGTTGCGACATTAGCCCCGAAAAAACTGGACCTAACTGGTAAGCCCCAAAATAAGACAAAATGTATAGAGCACTGAGAGTTCCTCTATACTGCAACCAAACAGTATCGACAATGATCATGTTTGGCAGTGTTTCTGAAGGCCCAGAAGCAATTCCATGGATCACAACAGCACCCATGAATGAACCATATGACTGGGCACGTGCACGCCAAATGCAAGCTCCAATTCCCAAAACACTACTCAAAAGAAGAGATGGTCGGCGACCCCATTTGGTAGCAATTGGAACCCAGATAAAGTTGGAAAACCCGAAAACCAACACGCAAATCCCCGTGAATTGAAGTGTGTCTTCTTGTGAGTGGTTCCATTCCACCATAAGATAGGAAACTTGTGCAGAAACAGAGAGTGGTCCGAGAGCTTGAAAAAAAGAAGCTAGAAAACTACCGAGAATGACGAGAGTTTTCCATTTGAGGTTCCAATTGAGTGGGTCGTGCTTGTTATTTGAAGGCTGTGGGACCAGGACTTCACCTTTACTATTGGCAGTAAAGTGTATTTGCTCGAGCTCTGTCATGATTTCCGTTCCCGGAATGAGTTCAAGCTCTTGGAGTTGATCATGTTCAAGTTTTATGACTTCAGACATTCTTGTTAATCTTTAGGGGCTACATGAAGTTTACGACTATACACATAATCACTGCTATAGGGGTCTCTATATATATAAGACTTGTGTTGGCAATAAAAAGAGGAGAAATCTCACTAAAAGTGCAATCCCACACCAATGGAAAGAAGAACTATCATGCCTGGGTTCGATACCCCATAATTTTTTGCTACCAATTCATGTCACTTCTCCGAAACCGTTGGAGTTTGTGAGCCCCTCAACCATAGTGTCACATATCCGACCGCACGGTCGATTTCTCGAGCGGAGACTTCAACCATTTAAGCGATCATCAGTTGAAACCCGAGGAGATCCTGCACATGTCCGATTGTCCGCGAGTTGTGGGGAAAGCGGGGCCAAAAAAAAATGGAATCAAGGGGATATACATAATTTACCAGGTCAAAAGAGGAACAATCAAAATTATAATAGTGATTACTCATTGTATAGTTGGAACAAATAAAACTCGTCTACTACAAGTAACTATTCCTCAAGAATCCTTTTTACAGCCTCCATCGAGTCTTTCACAGCCTGCTTTCCCGAATTCAACTTTTCTTCCATCACCATAAAAGTGTGTGGAGCACCCTTATAGATGATAAGTTCACTCTTGACACCATTCTCCACCAACTTTTCATGATATGCCTCGGCTTCAAAACGCAAAATGTCACATTCTGCAGCAGCAATAAATGCTGGAGGACAACTCTTGTAGCTCTCGTCCGGATGGAATAATGCACTAGGCTCCTTCAACGATGATCCTGCTTCCGGTAAATACATCTATCGATACCATTGCATCTTGGCAGCAGGCAGTTGTGTGGTAAACTGATTTTCCTTTCATGAAAGCTGGGTGTCTGGCGAAGCAGAGTTGTCGATCACAGACACACTGAGCAAATGCATCCTTAAAGGAGGTGATTCTGCAGTTTCTAATGAAGTGTTGTATTTGATTGCCATACTAGCAGCAAGACCCCCTCCTGAAGAAGCTCCAGAAAAGATCACTTTAGTTCTGTCGACCTTCAAAGACGCAGCTTCAGTCATTACATACAGTAAAGCCTCCCAAGAATCAAAACGCAAGCCGGGTAAGGATGTTTTGGGTAATTTCTTGGAATCTGAAAATCATGTATTTTGGCCATCTCGCGCAATGGAGATTGACCTGGACAAACAGCCCCATCTCTCATTGTTGTGGTCAATGGGAACTTGTGAATTTCCATAGCTTCTGGAAGGTTGCTAAGTTCCTCTTGGAAAGATTTCAGATATTCCGGATCGAACTTTTCTTGCATAGAAGGATGGATTTTGAGGGGCAGCTCATTGACCGGTACCGGCCATGAGTAATCTGAGTTTAAAGCGACTGAGTATGGAGACATTGGTGTTGATGTGTAGATAGAAACCCATTTGATCGCGTGAATTGTAAGGCAGAACCTTGCTCTTTGTATATCCTTGTCCATTGGGGGTCAAAGGGGAGAGGTGAGGGCTGAAAGTATAGACCTTTCTTTCCTCACATCTCATGGGGGAGCACTGGGGGGACTTGCACAGCCTTACTTCGGTGAAAATTGTGGGGTAAAATTGAACATCCATACACGGGTAAGGTGATGCTTAACATAGGTATGGTGACACTAACGATAGGTATGGTGACACTAAACCAAATGATCGACATCATCTAGCTACAACTGTCTCTGACCAATGCTTGTATTTGATGAACAGAACTTTTTCTAGACAAGTGCCACTGAATAAAATTTCGTGATGGTAGCAGCTTTACTATCTATGGTAATGGTCTCTGTCTAGAGGCTTGATTCATCTATTAATATTTAACGTGGAAGAAATCAAAAGAGTCAATAACCACTTTGTTTGGTATATCATCATACACCCACCAGTTGCTGTTCTTCTCATTCAACGGCCCCTTTAACAGCTTCAATGGTGTCTCTGACCAACATCTTACCCTTCTCCAATCTCGCGTTCATCACCATCACTGTGTGTGGAACACCCTTGTAAATGACTATTTCACTTTTCACACCATTCTTCATCAGTTTGGCATGATATGCCTCGGCTTCTGAACGCAAAACATCGCATTCGGCCGCAGCAGTAAAGGCAGGCGGGCACTTTCTCAAACTCTCGTCCGGGTAAAACAATGGACTTGATTCTGGATCTGTTAACGTTGATCCTGCTAATGGGAGATACAACTGGCGATACCACATCATTTTAGAAGCCGGTAATTGTGGAGTATTCTCGTTTTGTTTCCAAGAAGGCTGAGTTTCTGGCGAAGCAGTATTGTCTGTGACAGGAACGACAAGGAGTTGCAAAGCTAGTGGAGGTAAATCGGCGGTTTCAGATGAACTTGCAAATTTGTTTGCCATTATGGCAGCTAGATTACCACCTGCGGAAGAGCCACCGACAACAACTTTTGTGTTATCCACTTCCAAAGACGAAGCCTCGGCCATCACATACAATAAAGCTTCCCAAGAATCGTGGACACAGGCGGGGTAAGGATGTTCTGGAGCGAGTCGATAATCAACAGTGATAACGATAGATTTTGCTCCTTCAGCAAGTTGAGTAAGGTAATTGTTTTCTGTACTAATTCCTCCAAGAACCCAGCCACCTCCATGATACCAGATTACACATGGCCAACCAGAAGCAGGTTTTTCTCCCTTAGGGACAAACACCCTAGCTGGAATAGAGGTTTCACCAATAGTGTGCTTCCTGGGAATTTCAAAATCATAAATGTTTTCCATTTCACGTGCTGGCTCTTGCCCAGGAATCACGTTTCCTCCTGCCCGTGTGGTAGCAAGTGGATACTTGTAATTTTCCAGAATATCTTGACGGAGACAGAGTTCATCTTGGAAGAACTTGATATACTCTGGATCGAGTTTTTCTAGCATTGAAGGGTGGATTTGGAGCGGAAGTTCGCTCAGTGGCTCAGGCCACGAGTGATCTGAATTGAGTTCTACTTGATACGGCGACATTGTTATTGATGACAAAAAGTTTCATCTTATCTAGACACAAAAACAAATACAAATGGCCAGCATTATTCTATATATCCTCGGAGATGGCAGAATTACGGTCCATAGATCCTTATCAGTTGACTCGCGCGCGCCCCCATTATGGGGGAGGCAGACGATCTCGAGGGGGGGACTGCACAGCCTGAAAATAATTGGAAGTTGTTCCCCGAAAAAAAAATTAAAGTAAAACTTGAGATATAAGTGTGAAGAGAAAGCAAGTGGAAGTGGTTTGTTTTTCAGTGGCATCTTCTTACATCCATCATGTCTTTTCCGTATCAATTCGCTCCTCGTGCTGACAAGGCTGCACTTGTTGCAGCATACGGCGGTAAATGTCTCACAGATTTGCCAACACCAGCTTTCATTATTGATAGAAAGAGATTCGAGAACAACTCCAACAAAATGCTTCAGAATGCTCATCATTTGGGCGCAGAGTTTCGTGCACACGTTAAAACACATAAGACTCTTGAGGGTACTACCATACAACTAGGCACTGGTGAGTTCAAGACCGATAAGATTGTTGTTTCGACCCTAGCAGAGGCTTGGGGATTGATGCCATTGATTGAAGAGAAACGCATCAATGACATTCTGTTTAGTTTGCCTGTTGTTTCGTCAAGATTGGAGGAACTTGCCGTGTTATCGGGTAAAGTTTCACATTTGCGACTCATGCTTGACAATGTTGAACAGCTATCAATTTTAGCCGAGTTTGGTAAATCTAAAACTCAAGGCGGTGCAAATATGAAAAAATGGTCAATTTTTGTCAAAATCAATATGGGTACTGATCGTGCTGGATTTGGGATAGAGTCTATTGAACCTTTACTCAAAGAGCTACTGAAGCCTGAAATTAGCCAGTACGTCGAGCTCTATGGATTTTACTGTCACGCCGGCCACTCTTACAGTTCGAAAACGGCAAAGGACGCTGAAAAATTCTTGCTGGACGAGATCAATGGAGCCAACGTGGCTTGCAAGAAAGCAGTTGAACTGGATCCATCTTTGAAATTGCAGATTTCAGTTGGAGCCACGCCAACTGCACATGCTGCCGAGCATTTCGACCTTTCTTCTGCTGGAAAACTGTACGGAACTCTGGAATTGCACGCTGGTAACTATCCATGTTGCGATTTGCAACAAGTTGCTACCAATTGTGTTGCTCCTGAGGATGTTTCGGTTAAAGTTATTGCTGAGGTTTTATCCTCGTACCCTGGTAGAGGAGGAAAAGGTCCTGGTGAGCAATTGATCAATGCTGGTGTGATTGCCCTTGCCCGAGAGCCTGGTCCATTTCCAGGGTTTGGCAAAATTTGCTCACCTCAAGGATATGGCAATTGGATTGTTGGGAGATTGAGTCAGGAACATGGAATTTTGACACCTTTGAATGGGGATGAGGAGACAAAAATGCTACCCGTGGGGACACAGGTGGAGATTATGCCTCAACATTCGTGTATTACTGCTAATGCTTATCCTTGGTTTTACATTGTGGATGGTGGCAATGAGGTGGTTGATGTTTGGGTGCCATATAAGTGGTGGTGAGAAACGACGAGCGAAGCGAGTCGTGATATTAGTCATTTGCCAATCTTCAAAGAGGATAATCAGACTAAAAGACATTTACATACAATCCAATCTAACAATCCCACTGCAGTACTTAAGGGGGTAGCTAAAAAAAATAAAATCATCAGGGCACTAGTGTAATAATGTATTTACCAAACTGAACGATTTACCCCAATATGTTTTGGCACAACTTGGTAATGTTGATTACTGAGATCCATCACTCTTCAACGGCTCGAGGCAACGGCATATTATTTTGCAGCTTTCCGCACAATGCCTGTCTGACTAAAATCTGCAAGGGGTGTCACTAGCGGCTACACTGAATAAAGCAGCCTGTAAAGATTAGCAGTTGCCGTAGTAAGGGAAGGGAGATGGGGGGACTGATAAGCTCGATAGGATTAATTGGGAAACCAAAATCGGCTTTTTGAGCGATTCAAGTCGCGAATTGTTCGGATAGAGAGCGACTAGGCAAGGATTTTGTGAGACCTTTTGGTAGCAGGATCAACCTGACAAAAAATGGCCATTAGCCAAGAAGCAAATCTAGACGTAGGAGCCAAACAGATGGATCATTGTGACAGAGAAGTGAATAATGGGTAACGTATCAGTGTAATTTTCCTTCAGGGAAATTTGGTAGCAGATATTTCAATGCAGACTAATGATATTCCATCAGCATATATACGTAATGATCACTTCCCCACACTTTCAAACTCGATGGGTTGATCATTTACACCTTCAAAAGGTCAGTAATATTTCAAATCGATAATGCTTGTTTCATCAAGTTCGTCAAGTTCGTCATTTTCATCAAATTTTATCTGTGGTTTACTTCGCTCGCCATTTGAGACTCGCTCCGCTCATCATACATATCCTCACAACAAACTTCCTTTCCTCCCATACTCCTCCGAATACAATTTCTCAGCAATCTGGAATATTCCCTTCCTGCCTCCCATCGACATTCCGCATACGCCGCACTCAATGTCGAGAGTAATCCTACAAGATTGTTGATATTCTTTACCTTGGGCAAAACTTTAGCAAACTTCTTCACCATCTCGCCATAAAGATTCTCACTCCCAGAATTCAAACTGTTAAATTTTTTCCCCGTCAGCAGTGCAAACTCGCTTCTGACCCGCCTCAAATAACCACACCCGTCCTCCATTGCAGGAACATACCGTCCTTGAGCTGTTAAATACGATTCCGGACCATAAAGATGGAAAGCATATGCCCACAGCGTTAAAACAGCAGAAAATACCACACTTGGACGGTACAAAAATGGATCTTTGTCCGGTTCGTAAACGTAATTAACCACATTAGGTGCACCTTCAGGAGATAGCAACATCTCACACAAAAGAATGTATGAATTGACCACACAGAGAGGACCAGCGGGCGATTTCACCCATTTGGAGATACGTCGACTCACAATTAAGTAATCCTCGGGTAAAATCGGAACATTCATCCGTTTTGGAGCACCAGCATACACAATGTAGTCGTAATGAGTGATATTGAGATAGTAAAGAGCAGCATGAAACTCAGGAAATTTGCATCGAGAATCTGCTACCGTGCATATTGAAACCGATGATGCTGACGTAATACAACAACCATGGCCGGGTAACTGCGCGCGCCATGCATCAAATGCTGACATAAGCGAATCTCTCCAATTTTGTTTCAAACCTCTAGAATCTAAACCAG
Source organism: Ogataea pini (assembly GCA_003707665.2). Classification (NCBI taxonomy): domain Eukaryota; kingdom Fungi; phylum Ascomycota; class Pichiomycetes; order Pichiales; family Pichiaceae; genus Ogataea; species Ogataea pini. The sequence goes on along the minus strand of PPKL02000010.1, from coordinate 445,533 downwards.
CAAAACGGGTATCCGCTTCACCAGTTTGTACAATCAAATTGAGCAATCCGGCAAGTAGAATATGCTGGCCAAAGGATCCTGTCGCCACGGCTTCTCGTCGCAACAGTTTACGCAGAGCGTCGGCGAACATCGGCATTTGAGCAACCGATGTTGGACTTTTGTCCCGATCAACGTTGTCGTATTCCCAAAAATCATCTGGACATGGCAACGATAGAGAAATCTGATTGGCATAGAGTGTCACGGGATGACCGTAAACAATAGCACGGATTGTATCAACGTAAAAAGCCATCCAGGCAGCTCGCTTCATTGATTCGCTCTCGATCCAGGTCCGCCAGAGACTATTTGATTGGCTGGGATCTGAGCTGGGTGGTTTCTGAGGGTCTCCGCCAAGAATTGGGCTGCGTCGCAGCAATTGGATTTTGACACCATTGTAAATACATGCTCTTTCGTGCAGAGCACGGGATGAGCTGGTGATTTCGTAAGTTTCTAGCATCAAAAGACTTTGAATTACCCATGATTTGCATGCTGGACGAGCCTCTTCGCAGGCAAAAACGAGCCAACGCAGTGGTTCCGCGATCTGATCTGCTAGAGACGAGGGAGAAAACAGCGGAACATCACATGTTTTGGAGTGTTTCCCGGCAAACGCAGCCCCAGTCATCACCATACTCAGCAGCAGTAACGGGTGGACTTGGAAAGTCGAAAAGGAAGGACGGTGAAGTATCGGATATTGCGAATGGAACATTAACCAGTACAACTCGAGAAAATGTTTTATTTTCAAACCTTCGAAATCCGGATGACCTTTTAAAGCAGGAATGTATTCGAGCATCCTGGTAACAAGTCCTTCATCCACATCAGTTTGATAGTTGGCAGTTGGGAATTCAGGAGTCAACGCAAAAATTTCTTGCAACATTGCCACTGTGGACGAGCCAAGTTGGCCATCATAGCTTTGGAAGGCGTCGTGGAAAGCTCCATTCTCAGGTTGTACGAATGAGGGGGATATGTTGGAAGGGTCACTTGTAAGCCATCGAATCAGGTTGGTGGGCGAGACGACTGGCTGAGTCGCATCTGTGGATGTGCTACTGGCCGCACTCATGTAGTCTGTTCTGTTATTCCCTGATATGAGAGGTGTCACTGGATCTGTTGCGGCTAACCTGAAAAGCGGGACAGAAGTACCGGAATCCGTGGGGTCGCGATTCTCAGGATCCGCGGGGGCGGGGTCAAGCGGTGATGGTGATGATGCATCGTGATTTGAATGAGTCTGTTGTAGATTCCTCGGTTGATCATGATCGTCTTGTTGTTCACAAATTCCGTGTGTCCGCTCGTGTTTTCTTTTCACGTCCAATCTCGTATACCGTTTACCGCATCCTGGCCATTCACACTTATACCGAGCTCCATGACTATGGACAGCGAGATGGCGGGCGAGATGGTCAGATCTCGAGAACACCTTTGTGCAATCAGAAAATGTACATTCGAAAGGTCCAATTCCCCTTTTACGGCGAGGTTTCATCAAAGGCAAATTATTGATAGGTGGGGGGAACCACGAGGGAAGAATGAGAAATAAAAAAAAAGGCGGTTGCGTTTTTTCTTTCGCCCCCCGCCCCACCCCCTCTGTCCCCTTACTCCCCCCCTCCGCCACGCAACAAGCAAATGTTTTTTTTTTGTCTGGTTTTCTCTGTCCCCAACTGGTGGGGGGACATTGCGATAAGAAAATTTACGATAAGAAATATATGCAACATCGAAATGATCTAAAAGATTAAAAAAAAGTTATATAGTGAAGCTTGATTCAATTAAGCGGCTTCACCAAGTCTCAAAGAACACTTTAACAGTAGTCCAAATTCAAACACCTCCATAGTAACCCAAGATCTCCATTTATGTCCTTGAAAGATAAATCTATCGTGGAAATCAGTTCCCTTCCAGTGGAGGAGGAACCGCACAGCAAGATCGATAGCGAATCGCATGTCTTGGAACATAATACCCAAATCTACGATCATGAACTTGAAAGAAGAATTTGTCGAAAGCTCGACTTTCGAATTCTACCATTGATTGCAGTGATGTATCTGTTCAATGCTTTGGATAAAGGAAACATCTCCAATGCGAAAACGGATGGTTTGGCAGTCGATTTGAACATTCAAGGTCAGCAATGGAACAACATGCTTTCTATATTTTATGTTCCGTTTGTGTTGTTCGCATTTCCTTTGTCGCTGGTGATCAAACGATTCAACGCTGCTAATGTGATTCCCGTTTTAATGTTCACTTTTGGTAGCATCACCCTGCTGGCAGTTTCTGTGTTCAATTATGGTTCATTGATGACCGCGCGGTGGTTCTTGGGGATCTGTGAGTCTGCTTTTTTCCCGGGAATTATATATTATCTTTCCACTTTTTATCGTCGTGGAGAACTTGCTAGAAGACTTTCCATATTTTATGCTGCTGCCAACATTGCAAACGCGTTTTCGGGATTATTGGCGTTTGGTGTTTTCCAAATCGACAGCACAAGACTCAAAGGTTGGCAAATACTTTTCCTTATCGAGGGGGGATGTACGGTGATCATTGCGGTGATCGCATATATTTATTTACCACGAAGTGTTGCTACCGCGAAATTTCTCACCTCTGAGGAACACGAATGTGCCGTTTGGAGGATCAAAACCGATTCGTCGTCTTCTTCAGGAGAAAAAATCTCAGTTCAAGATGCCATCAAAGTTTTCAAACATCCTGTTGCCATTGCTTGGATGTTTGAAGAAATTTTTATTGGTGTTCCACTGAATTCTATCAATAATTGGTTCCCTCAAATTGTCCAATCACTGGGGAAAGGTACTGTCATGACAAATCTTTACACTGTGGCACCGAATGTCTGGGGAGCGGTGGCATTGATTGTGTTGTGTTTTAGTTCTGATTACCTGCGTGTTCGTTCGTTATTTATTATTATTGCAGTTGCTACCAGTTTGATTGGATTTGTTGTTTTTGGATGTATTGATACCCAAAAACATATTGGGGTTGCTTATTTTTCCTGTTTTTTGATGACTACCGGTGCTTCGGCCTCCTCTGTGCTCACATCCACTTGGTACAACAACAATACCCCTAACGAGAATCGTAGGGTGGTGATTTCTGCTGTTGGTGTTCCTCTCGCGAATGCTGCCGGATTAATCTCAACCAATATTTTCCGTGCCAAAGATGCACCAAAATATGTTCCAGCATTGGGGATCACTGCTGGTTTTGGAGGTGCAGCCATTTTGGTTGTTTCTGGGATTGTTTCGTTTATGGTGTTTGATAATCGGAGAAGGAACAAGAAGCAGGGGGTTAATTGGGGTTATAGGGATGTTCCTACGTATTTGTTAGCAGAAGGGCCGGGTAGTGAAGGGTTTAGGTGGATGTATTAGCGACTGCGAGCAGAAAAGCGCAAAGAAGAGCGATTCGAGTCATTCGCTTGTAATTTGCTTGTATTTTGCTCGTTTACTTATATGATCAATTTGTTGGTAATCAGTGATTACCGAAGTTTAAAAATTATGATTGAACTAATTTCATTCGTATAGAAAAATTATTATCGAGATAAATTACTGTGTGGTACGGGAGTTCGTATACTTCCCGAATGACTGACGAGCGGAGCAAGTCGTTTTCGAGGTGTCTCAACGACTTTCAAGAATGACTCGTCTTCGCTGAATTAACGATTAGCGAATGACTCGCTTCGCTCTTCATTCGCTCGTAGTTCGCTCGTCAATCAATAGTTGCAATTGCTTCCAACTCATACTTGATCGCAGCATCCATAAACGCCACGACAACACAGCTTCTTGCCGGTTTCTGTGGGAAGTACTCTCCATAGATCTCATTGACCACTCTTGAATACTCGGCGTGAGAAATAAACATTGTAACTTTGAACACCTTATCTAAACCAGATCCTGCTGCCTCCAACGTTTTTTTTAAATTTCCGATCGCTAAATGGACTTGATCCTCAACTTTTTCAGGAGTTTCTCCTGTTGCGTAGTTTGATCCGATTATGCCTGAAGTGAAGACATGTCCGTTGCTCACAAAAGCAGGTGAAAGAACAGGATGTTCTTTGCCATTGATTGACTCCCAAGTGATTTTTTGCGCAGTCATACTTGGTGATTGGTGTGAGATCTCAGAAAAGTACTCAACTCCCTGATCACTTGTGATTTATAATGAAAAACGCTTGGTTTTGACGTTGGGGGATCTGCAATGCTCCCCCCATGAAAAGGTCTTGGTTCGCAGGTCGTGGATGCGAAAGATATTATGGTTGGGTCGGGAAACGAGCGAAGCGAGAAAGCGAGCGAAGCGAGTCATAAAAAATTATAAATGGATGACTTGTAATCCGTTGATTTTTGAAAATTGTTCTATTTCTCAGTAATGGTAATCATAGTAATTGGGGAAGGTAGTTGAAGATGAGCGAACATGTAGTAGTGTTGTATCACTCACTTGCAAGGACTTTGGCTACAATCACGACTCACTTCGCTAGTCGTTGGTCGTCAGTCGTTAGTAATCTCAGTTTTCTTCGGGATTTCACCACTTTTTCCTTTGGAACACCCAAACGAAACACTTCACCTTTGAATTTCGCCTTGATTACTTTTCCATCTACTCTAACAGGCAAATTGAGCACTCTTGAAACCGTCCATAAGTTTTCCCAGAATATAACCTTGTTCCCTTCTGATCAGCTGGTGGAATTTCACCCTTTACAACAATTCATCAATACCTCTGTTGAGGTCAATTGTGACTTGATCGCTTGATGCACCGCGAACTGAGATTGAAAGATAATATGACTTTTCGTTGTGATAAATATGCAAAGGAGGTGAAATGAGAGATTCATTGAAAAATCTGCTTGAAGAGGCCTGCTGATTATCAGCAATTCGTTTGTGCAAAGTAGTCTCCTTGCTCCCTATTTTCTTAGTTTGTTGTGCTCTGTTGAAGAAGAATCATTAAACAGATAGTTGTGCACACCTCTCGGTTGATAGTTTCGAAAAAAACTGAAAAAACGGTTCGCTGAAAAAGAGCATTCTCACGGGCTTTGTAGTTGAGCTGGTTAGTTCTGACTGCGGTTAGTTTGAGTGATTGAATGGTTGTTTGATCGTTTATTGTTTTTATAAAATGTTCGAGGAATTTTTCAGGCTGAGCCGCACACTTCCCCGGATTTTGATAAAAAATTCGAGACAAGTTCATGACGAATGATTCGCTTCGCTCGTCGTTCGACACTCGACTGAGCTTGAGAATCATCTCTCACACTCAAAAAGTTTTGTTCGTTATGCAATCATATGAGCTTATTAGAATTGATTTTTTCCCATCGAAACGTCTGAAAGATCACCCATGTCAACAATGAGTTTGACTTCGAAAATTTTACGCCGCACCCATCATCATAATAGTGGTTTGTTTACTAGGATACTACGATACTACGATACTTCTCATGACTCGCCTTGCTCGTAATGCTTGTCACGCATGTCATACTTCCCCAAAAGTATATTTTCAATTACTTACAGTCCCCTCCACCAGTCAGAATACCCCCCGATATTCTGACCGATTAGCACCCCAATAACTTCATGACTCGCTTTGCTCGTCATTCGTCGTTCGCCAGAATCAGTCTTCTGTAACCACCGTTGCACTTACAAAACTCTTGATGAATCCCCATTAATCTCTGAGCCTCTTCTGGATCTGCAACATCTTGTGGTTTTTCCCAACTCAAAAAGTCATTCGTGTAGTTTGGCTTGAAGTCCTGTGGTAAAACAAGTAATCTTTTACCATAATTATTCACCTTCTGCCAATCTCTATCCACGTTATAACAAGAATCACTCAAATATGCAAAACATCTTTCAAACGTCTTGATATTGAGATCACTGTTCATCAACGGTTTGACCTTGCAGAATTGCTCAAACGCCTCCAATGGATTTTCAATAACAAAATCGGTAGCTTTTTTAATAGCCTTCATAAACTTTCTGATTTTCTCAGGATTGGCAGCAATGAAGTCATCATTAGCAATGTAGAGAACTGTGCAGAAACAACAACAACCTAATTCTGCCAGTCTATCAATTCTCAACATTCCAACATCTTCAATGTCTCTTCCCTGAGTCCGCAAGTACTCTTCAAGTTCGACTTGTTGAACACATTCAATTCCAATTCCGGCATCAATGTTTCCGTCAATTATTTCTTTCGCAACGTTCATTCCACACCGAACTGCTGTGTAATCGTGTGGAGTCATTCCATAATGAGCAGTGAGCTCATCAATTTGAATTTTGCCGAATTCACCAACATATCCGATTTTTTTACCTCTCAGTGATTGAAAATCATTGGTAACTCCACGGCCTTTGAGATAAAGAACGCCAGTGAAAGGCTCATCCAACAACGAACCAATTGAAGTCACGTTCCAGCCACGAGCTTTGGCAGCAAGCGTGTGGATCATGGCTTTCAAACCCATATCAACTTTGCCGGAACCTATCAGTTCAGTGACATCAGAAGGATTTGATGGCTCCAAAATCGCGATATCCAGACCTTCTTCTTTGAAGAAACCCTTAGATTGGGCTAAGAAGATTGGAATATGGTATGGTTCTGGAGTCCAGTTCAGTGCAAAGGTAATTTTGTTTGAAGTTGTCATTGTGGAGGGGATGGGGGGGTGTTCAGTAAGCTGCTTCCGGCGGGGGGGAGGGAAGAAGACTGTGGTTTGAATTGCTACAAATAATATAGGCAGAATTATCTACTCAGGAATTCGTGTCCTTCTTATAGCATTCTATCATTTCAATTGAGGACCACTCACACCCGAGTGGGGAGAGAATAAAATAGGATCTCCTTTTATTGTTTATGGGCCTAAATAGGCTATGATTTTGGTAAAACCAACTTGCTACCAAAATTGACGTCAGAAATAATGCTAGAAAAAATTGCTCATGATTTAACAATTTGACAGCAATTCTTCAACAATAAGCGTGAATCATCTTACAATAATGAACAGATCATCTTCAAACGCGGCTTGCAGCCAATCTGATTCATTAGGCAAAAAATACAGATGAGCTAAAATTAGCAAATAATTAAAAGATAGCTACGTCTGGGAAGATTTGCCGAAAATTCGGCCAATCGCATGGTTGGAGTCCGAAGAATGAAATTTCCATCGTATAGCCTTTTGCAACGCTTCTGGCCTTGTTGTCTTGATTTACTGGGATCGATCAAAACATAACTCGGAACTAAATAATATTTACATTAGAAAAGAACGTAAGCCTAAGCTGCCAGTCATCATTACATTAATAGTCTCTGAAATCTTCTGGCTTCGGTTTGGTCATCACGTGATTCGTGATTTGCAAATGACTCGCTTCACTCAGCATTTACTTGTTCAAACCCAATAACTGTCTATCCACCTCGGTCATCTGAAATCCTACACCCTCTTCCAATTGCTTCACGCTGCAAACCTTAACTCCGGGAAACAAATCCCCGTATCTGAAGCATGCACTTTTCAAAGCCTTGGTATTAGCTCGTAAATATATATCTTCCTCGTTCCATCCACGCGGAACCAGCCCTTTTTGGTACCCTGGAACACTCTTGATCTCTTCCACTAGCTCATTGCAATAAATGACATCTTGTGGAAACAACATATTATGGAAACTTGGATTATTTCCGGTTTCCTCCAAAAGTTTCCGTTCTTGTTTTTGCATTTCCGCTAACGATGGAGCTTCAAGTTTTCCGCTAAACAGTTTTGCAAGCCAGGATCCTTGGATTTCGGCCGTCCGAAAAGGAAGAGCGTAGCGGGGCAATGCGATGAATGCCAGTCCCGGATATTCGTAACTTAAACATTGTTTGTAAATTCCATGAACACGGATACCGTCAGTGATGATGGGTTTGTCGGATTCATTAATTTGCCGGAAAAATGGAAAATATTTGAGATAACCGGTCGCAAAAATCACTTTCTCAACATTTTCCAACACGGAATCGTCAACGAAAATCACTCTTTTGAACTCAGAATCAAACAGTTTAATATCTGGACGTTGTTTCACAAGTTCACTGGTTCCACCAGGAACAAGGCTAGAAGATCTGGCACTCTTGTAGATTGGTTTTCCGTAGGTGTTTGCTAAATTGTAGCAGATATCAAGTCCCGAAGCTGAGTTTCCAATCACTAGAATGTTCCCATCCACATTAGCAAACTGTCTAGGATGAGTATAGCTTTTTGCATGCGACACAGAGCCGGGATACCTTTTGTTCCACACCTTCAGACCAGGTTTTTCGGGTATATGAGGCAAATCGTTCACCCCTGTGGCCACCAAAATGGCATCAAAGGTTTCAGTGATGTCAGGGACAACTTCGCTCTGCTTAACACTTCCGTTTGTTTCCACACAGACTTTTCGGGAGGTTACTATCCACTTCTTATCCTCATGTTTCACCTCCACAACGGAAGTTCCGAACCGAATGTTTGATTCGACATCTCTAGCGTAGTCACTCAGATACTTAAGAACCACCGTTCGATGTGGAAAAATGGCTGTTCCTTCTGGGAAGTCATGATCTTTGAACTCCATCAGCTTATACGGAGTGTTTGTCTCGAGAGACTCGTAGACTGCGTTGGGCCACACATACGATTCTGTGTCACCTTGTCGAACGGGTTTTATCTTCTGATTATGTGGGTCCACTGACGGCACTTTGAGATCATGTTCTGGATATGTAGTGTTTGTGTAATTCCAGATTCCTCCAGGTTCTGTTCTCTGTTCGAAACCAACCACTTTCTCGAAGGAATTTTCTGCAAGGAATGTCTTGATTGCAGCAACTCCACAAGCACCCGCTCCAATGACAGCGACGGAGCGAGCTTTGGGTAACGTGAAGTCAGACATGATTGCAGAGCACCAGTTGAGTACACACTGGTTAACAGAGTATGCCACAGCTTGACGTGATTAAATTACGAATTTGAAGAAAAAAGTCATCAATCGACGCTGAAAAATACGTCGATCGACGTACCGGAGATTAATAATTTTTCATTTAATCTGATTTTTATTTTTTTTTTTTTTTTTTTCAATATACTTCAAAATTCATCACTGTTTCCTTCAAAGTGCATCCGGTACACCCCTTTTCAGCATGGGAAAAATCAACCAACCTTCCTCCCAAATAAAACTGACTAACGTCTCGTTAGTCAGAATGAAAAAAGGTAAAAAACGGTTTGAAATCGCTTGTTATCAGAACAAAGTTCAAGATTATAGATCTGGAGTCGAGAAAGATCTTGATGAAGTTTTACAGATTCCACAGGTTTTTCTCAACGTTTCCAAAGGCCAAGTGGCTCCTAATGATGAACTGCAAAAAGCTTTCAACACCACTGATATCGACGCCATTGTGCTAGAAATTCTCAAGAAAGGTGAGATTCAATTGAGCGAGAAAGAAAGATCAGCCCAAAATGAGAAATTGCACAATGAAGTTTTGACACTTATTTCGACCAAATGTATTAATCCAAAAACGAAAAAAAGATATCCGCCAACCATGATTGATAAAGCATTGAAGGAGCTGAAATTCAACGTGATAAATGCTAAAAATGCCAAAACAAAGGCTTTGGAAGCAATTAGATTACTTGTTGAAAAACAATTGATTCCAATTGCAAGAGCTCAAATGAAGCTGAAAATTACTATCATAAACAAGGATTTCACTCAAATTGAAGGAGATGTTAAAAGCAGATTGATTTCATCTGTTGAATCAGAGGATAAGATTGTAAATGAGGTGGAAATTGTTTGTTTCATTGAGCCGGAATATTATAAGGAATTGGTTGAGGTTGTTAAATCGAAGAAAGGATCTGTTGAGGTGTTAGATATGGCTGTGATTGAGCAGGGTGATAAAAATTTCTGAACCGAGTTACCGACAAGTCAACGACAACGACGAGCGAAGCGAGTCCCGACGGTTCTAAGGGTTCTGCATGTATAAGCCGATCGATATTCACCCACTACAACAAACCGCTTACCCCCATCTACCTAGTAAATTTCCCATTAAATCTCACATAAATCCATCTAACCAGTATTATGTTTCATGAGTGAGCTCTCATTTTCTCAAAAACTCCAATAACCTTCCACCAACAACTTCATTAACATCGTCAGCCCATAAAACATCTAAATGACTATAATTTTGAACCTTTAAACACTCGAATTTATTCTCCATTTCCGGTTCATTCACCGTCAAATGTCGAATGAATAAATCACCATCCACTAGTTTATCTTGTTCTCCAATCACCAAAAACAACGGAGGAGTATCACGGCTGAACCAAACTCTGTCCTGTTTCAATATCGACTTACCCATCTCAAAACCCCGGCCGCCTTCACCACTCAACCACCATTTCATGAGCTTGGATGAGACGTAAACTGGTGAAAAGATAAAATGTATTGGCCTCAAAGAATGGTCCCAAAGATAATCATTCCAGCTGAAAAGAAAGCTGAACATTGAATAACTGAAAAACCCAAACAGAGGAGTTGTGACGATAAGTTTTCGGAAAAACATCATTATTGGCATGAACGAATTCAATCCAAAGAACATGTCGTAAACAAAACTAGGCAGTCTGTGGATGAATCTTATGAAAAGTTTGGAATTGAGTAAAGATCCACCGAAAATTGCAGGTGCTAGTAAAACACATTTATCGATTCTATCTTGATAATTGAGGTTATATTCGCTTGAAAGGAGCAGAACAATTTGTGCGGTTCCTTGAGAATGCCCCACCAGCGAAACTTTATCCTTTCCAGTCACATTTAACACCTCATCAATCATACATGTGAGGTCAAAACGTGTCATCTCTGACAAATCCCAGTCCCACATTCGAGGATCATTTGGGTTGTAGAAACGATGTTGAGGAGTAAATCCGCAACGGTTATTCCCGAGCCAAACGTCGTAACCGTTTGCGAATAGGAGGTAGCTGAGACTCTTGTAGCCGCCAGTGACGAATGACCCGGACGATTGGAGGAGGCCATGAAGCAACAAAACTGGTGGACGATCTGGTGATATGTTTTCTGGATTGACAATTCTTTGTAACGTGATAAAATATCCATCTTGTGTCATGATTCTATACTCTAATAATTGCAACCCCATCAATTGTACATAGTAACGTAAATCAGTTTTACGGGCAGGGGTTTCGACCGGATATGCCGGAAATTCAGATTTTCCATATGTGTTTTCGTTGATCACGTACGTTCTCCAGACAAACGAGAGTGCTGCAAGGAACATGAGAATTGTGAGGAAAAAAAAACAACAGAAGTAGGATGCCAGCAATGATAGCGCAATCACCAGGTGTAGGTGTGGTTTATGAGCCAGCGGCTCTGGTTGTGATTTGTTAGGGAGAAGGTTTGGTATCGGGTTGTCTGACATCAGGGAATTTTTATCATTATGGGGGGATCAAGTTCAAGAGATCAAAATAACAAAGAAAAGACAAGTGTATAAAAGGGGAAACAAAATATGAAACAAAAATATTATGAATATCTGGTAAAAATTGTTTTTTATTTATGGTGGAAAATCAGAATGAAAAATATTAGGGAAAAATTAGTATGTACTTTTATTAGCGTTGATGGAAAAATCATTGAAGATGACTAGCCGATTGGACTTTGCGGGCAATTATAGAGAGTTGAGTGAGACTTATGGAGGAACACCGGGGTTGTGGGAAGTTACTTGCTCCATTGTGGAGTTTGAGAATAAATTGGTGGTAAGATTAGCGTACAATGGTGAGACCGATGCGACGTACGATTTGCCGACATCGACGTTACGTGAGTCACAACCCGCTAGGAGAGGTGGTGGTATAGGTAGTGCAGACAGTGATATTTGTTCAGATGAGGTTGGATTTGACGAGGACGAAGGCGAAGATCACGTGACCAGTAGTATTGTGCCGACTTTGTTGATTGGAGATCCTGGAAATATCAAGACACAAGTTTTAGCCTCGCAAGTTGGGAAGTTGGTTGGAACAATTTGCGGGAAGAATGCGATTTTGAGTACGAGTGGGAAGTTTTTCGATGGGAGTGATGATTTTGGGAGGTTGGCTTTTGTTTTGAGTGTTGTGAGGGAGTGCTACAGCAAATGATGAGCGAAGCGAGTCATTTCTGAGTTTCGTGAGTGATTTGCGTGGTTTGTCATCGTAAATTATGCATTTTTCGCACAGTATGCCCTTTGCGAGTCATTCTCTGCACTTCCCACTAACCTTAGTTGATTCGACTGGTCGAATCATTTGAGACTTGCGGCTTATTTGACGAGTGCGGTTCGCCGAGAAGTTCGGATTTAAGTCGGTTCTATTCTTAGAGAAAGTTTTTTTTATTCGGCCTTAAAAGTTTTCTGGGATTGAAATAGCAAGGCTTTGCCGAATGGAGATAGATTTCTGAATGTGAAGATCGGTTATTTCGGAGTTAGTAGTGACAGAGAAGTCTAAAGGTTGTTTGCAGTTTTTGATGAGTTTTGGCCAACAATACTGATCGCGGCTATACTCGCTGACTTGCGTTTTCGGAGTTTATTTCCAAATTTCCTCGAAAGGCCGAAAAAAAAAAACTGTCTTACTAATATATGTAACCATTATCCTTTATTTGAAATGTCCCATCGTTTCACACCACATCAACTTGTTCAAATCAACTTTGGTGGGTTGAAACAGTATGACCTCTTCCTTGGAGCCTACAATATCTAAAAATGAGGAAGCTACAAGCGATATTCCTCACATAACTGACTCAAATAGTCTGTTGAGAGCGGTTACCGATTCAACAGAGTGCTCTGTGGAACGAAGCATGTCAGAACAACGTGTTCAAGATGAAGAAGGGGGCGAGAAGGTTCAACCTAGTGACGTATCATGGACAGAAATACTGAAATTATCAAAACCCTACATTTTGCAATACATAACAGTCATTGTTGTGATGCTCACTTTCGTATTCTCTGTGTTCTCCATATACTGGGGGTCAATGTACCGACGTGAAACGCGATTGCATCGACTCAAAGTGGCAGTTGTTCTTGAAAACAGCCCAACTGTCGTCTCCTCGCAAAATGACACATACTTCCTATCACAGGCACTAATTAAAACGGTAGGTTCTCCCTCAATGAAAGGTCTCCTTGGCTGGGACCTTTTGGATTACATGGATGAAGATACCGTTGTTGATAAAGTATTCAAACAGAAATACTGGGCTGCTATTTACGTAAGCAGCGATGATGTTTCTGAGCAATTATCGAATGCATTCACTAGAGGAGATGACCTCAACACATCAGGGCTTATTCGGGGATATTTTGAGACTGGAAGAGACCCAAATGGAATTAAGTCTTATGTTCAACCGTCTTTATACGAGTTTATGAGTGTTTTCAAAGACATTGTTCAGGCTGAAGTTTATCCGAAACTAATTTCCAACCTCACCTCAAATGAATTTATGAACTTGAAAAATACAAGAATGTTGACTACCTCACCAGGAATTGGTTTAACAGATGGAATTCCAATGACAGAATCAGTTTTAACGGCACCTCTACAAGTTGGCTTGATTTATATTGTTATTTTGACATTTTTCCAAGTGATGTGGTTTGCAAAACTGAATGGAGAGTTGGCAAGAGTTCTGTCACCAAAGAAATATTTGGTGTATAGAATGGTTATTTCTCAAATTACATTTTTGATCTTATCTCTGGGATACAGTGCTGTGAATGCTGCGTTCCAAATCAATCTCAATAGATCATGGAAAGGTGGATTTGGAGTTGAGTGGATGATTTCATTTATGACGATGTCGGCCGTTGGTGGTGCAAATGAAAACGCAGCATTGATTCTTATTCCTATTCTTCCTCCGCTTATGGGATTTTGGTTGCTTTTCTTTGTTATTTCCAATATTTCGCCAACATTTTCGCCTATTGAGCTCTGTCCAAAACTGTTTCGGTTCGGCTATGCGATGCCTATCAAGAACTCGTATGAATTGGTGAAGATATTGCTGTTCAATACTCACAAAGGTGCGATTGGTAGGCATTTTGGTGTCTTGGCTGCTTGGATGGTGTTGAATTTGTTGTTGATGCCGATTTGTTTGTGGTTTTTCAAGTGGAAAATGAAGAAGCAGATGGCTAACAAATGAACAACGAACAAACAACGAGTGAAGCGAGTTGTTTGCGAGACATTCACTGATTGTTTGCGAGCCATTTACTCGTCGTTTGCGGGTCATTTCCTCGGGATTTTTGCAAAGCTCAACGATTGGCTCCGCCACTTTTGCAATTAATCCCACTAATCTGATGATACCCTTAAATTGAAGTACATGACGAGAACAATCAATACCCTTACTTACTCAATAGAAAAACAAACTAATTCTCATTCATTCTGATCAGTTTTCCTCAAATTCTCCATCCAAGTACAATAATATCCATTCTTTTTTGTATATACACTATATTGTAAAATCACATCCACAGGAGATGTCACAAAGAGTATCGTTCAATTATCAATACACTCGCTTAGCTCGTCGTTTGCTCTTCGATGGAATAATACTTCACCTCCTCCACCCCCTTTCCCCTGCTATTCCTCACCAAAACACACAAATATTCTGGAACATAAATCTCCCACGAGCCAACATCCTCTTGCTCCCGTGTAATCTCTAAATAACCAACATTACTAATAACAATGTCTATACTCCCTTTGATGTCCGGTATAACGTATTTTTTAAGCTCCGTAGCCTGCATTAACTTATATTTGGTGAGACCATCCTGATAGGCTTTCAAACTTGCCAACTGTTTAACTCCTCCAGGCATAAAATAGCGGTATTTCATAGCACCATTCTTACTCCCTGGTTTGAGAAAGAAGAAATAACCAATAGAGAGTCCCTGATCGGGACTGTTCCATTCGAACTCCTTAATTTTTGAACAAACATGCTGTGAAAAAAGGTTTGAACGATGTATTTTGTTGTAAAATCTGTAAATACTCCTTGACTTTGGTAGATAGCCAGGAGTATCAATGAACTGAATACCGAAGTAATCACTCGAATATACAGAATAACGTTTGGTGAAACATGGACTTGGTGAGCTCTTTGGTAGTTTCTTGTTGTATTGACTTAGAATGCTCGAAATTAGTTCACTCTTGCCCGTATTGGTCTGTCCAATAACATAATATGAACAATTTCTTCCTGACGCAACAAGTGATCCGAAAAAATTATCAATAGTTTCAGGATATTTTGTGCTTAAAACAGAGACATTTCCGGGTGCCACCACGAACGATTTATTGTATAAAGCAAAAAAAGAGTTGATTGCAGAACGGTAATATTCTTTGGTCGGGATGAGAGGAGGCGGGATGGTGGTCACTGGTTGCACCATGTCCAGCATGGTGACGACAAAATGGACATTATCCATGCTAAAGTTGGCTGATGTGCAGTGGTCGAAGACTGTAGTTTTCAAGTTGATAGGAAAGTCACGTGCGCTCAGACAGTAGATGATTCGGGTGTTTTGATTATCCTTAGGGATTTGTTGGAGGGTTTTCTCAAAAAACCATGGTCGGAGGTCGTCAGATTGAAGGAGGGGAAAGCGCGGCGAGCCGAGCGAACGTGGCGAACTAAACAAGCGCCGAGTGTGCAGAGAGCGACACAACTTCGTGGTATACCCCACGGGAGAGCCCACTTGGAGCCACCGGGGCGAGCAAGCTAGCATTTTGATGGTAGAGTTGTATGGTGGAGTTCATGTTGAGAGGTGAAATATATATTTTTTTTTTATTTTTTTTTACACCCCTGAAAAAAAAAATACGGGGTGTAAACATTCAAAAGGCTTTTTATTTGGTAGCAAGGTTGAAAAAGGGAGAACTTACCATATAAAAGGAATCAAAGTGGTGCTTTAAACAGTGTAATAACGAACCAAGTAATTTCTCACGATAATTCCACTCAGGTTGTATTTGTTCTACATTTAATAAGGTATTTAGTCAAAAATATTGACTTGCAAGGGGAATTTGGTGTGGGTTGATTAAGAAGACAACAAATGACTCGCTACGCTCCTCGTTCGTTACTTCCGCAAAAACGTCGTGAACACCAGATTATCCGTCTCCTCCCTAAACCTATAACCCAAAGTCTTCAAATATGTCTCGAATTTCTGATTATCCTCCTCCGGAACACAGATACCAGCAACAACCTTACCAACATCATCACCAAGATTTCTATAATGGAACAAACTCAAATTCCAGTTGATTTCTAATCCCGAAAGGAACTTGGTCAACGCACCAGGACGTTCTGGGAACTCAAACGAAATGATGCGTTCATTTGGAACAAGAGCCTTTCCACCAACCATGTATCTTCCGTGAATCTTTGCCATTTCATTATCACTCAAATCAACAGCACTAAACCCAGAATCCTCAATAGCCTTCAACACCTGATCCAGTTCCTTTGCACGGTCAATAACAGAAAAAGATGTGTAGATGTTAGCAACACCAGTTTTCTCAGAGTCTTCGGAATAACGGTAAGAAAACTCGGTGACTGAACGTGGATCAATCAAACGATGTAACTGGGCAAAAGTACCTGGCTTGTCAGGAATTTGAACGGCCAAAAACACTTCTTTTCCTTCACCCAACACGGCTCTTTCACTGACAAATCTCAAACGGTCAAAGTTCATGTTGGCACCGGATAAAATTGGAACATAAGTTTTGGTAGAATGGTCAATATCACTGTGAGTTTCAACGTAACGTTTCAATCCAGCCACAGACAATGCTCCAGATGGCTCTAAAAGCGATCTGGTATCCTCAAAAACATCCTTAATGGCAGCAGAGATCTCGTCGGTTGTCACACGAACAATCTCATCGACGCCAAACTCTTTACAAACATTGAAAGTCTCCTCTCCGACAAGTTTCACAGCAGTTCCATCAGCGAAAGTACCAACAGAATTAAGCACAACACGTTCTCCTTTGCCCAAAGACTGGTACATGGCATCAGCATCAAAAGTTTCAACACCAATAATCTTCACATGAGGAGCGAGACGTTTCAAATAGGCCAAAACACCGGCAATTAAACCGGCACCACCAATAGCAACGAAAACAGCACTCAATTTGTTTGATTTGATTTGACGCAAAAGTTCCATTGCAATAGTTCCTTGACCTGCAATAACATATGGATGGTCAAATGGTGGAATATTAGTGAGCCCTTCCTCAATAGTGAGTCTTTCACATTCAGCTTTTGCAGCATCAAAATCATCACCATAAAGAACAACTCTTGATCCTAGTCGACTCACGTTTTTGAACTTGATCGACGGCGTCGCCACAGGCATAACAATGGTCGACGCAATTCCAATCTCCTTAGCAGAAAATGCCACACCCTGTGCGTGGTTACCTGCCGAGCACGCAATGACACCCTTGGATTTACGCTCGTCAGAAAGATTGGCAATCATATTGTAGGCACCTCTTAATTTGAACGAAAAGACAGGTAAAAGATCTTCTCTTTTAAGGATGACTGTTGAGTTGGTCTTCTGAGACAATGAGACGGCCTGAGTGATTGGCGACTCGTCTATAACGTCGTACACTCTCGAGGTGAGGATCATTTTGACGTAGTCTGGTCTTCCGGATTGGAGAACATCCTGTTCTTTGAGGTCTGGGAATTTGTCTAAGGTGGCTTTTTGGGCGGAGGAAAGAGCACGGAGGGCCCCACAGGATCTGGCACTGTAGCCGCGTAGCGGTCCACTGGCCAGAGATCTCACTTGGTGGTACAAAGACATGGTTTGTGGAGAAAAGTGGGGTGTATTAGTGGTATGTTTAGAGATGTTGAAAAAATATTGAAAAATATATATTGGTGGTGTACGGATGTTATTAGGAGCGAACGACGAGTAACCGACGTGCGAACCACGAGCAGGAGAAGCGAGTAGAATCGGATGTGGGTTGATCCGGTGGTAACTGAATTGCGACTGATATAATCAGAAAACGTTGGCCGAGTGACTACTAGTTTCATGTGAGTTACCACGATCCATCAGAGGATCTTTTGGTGAGAATTTTATGCGGTGTAAGGATGTGGAGGCAGTTAGAGTTGAATCTACAAAGTGTAAATGAGGACAAGACTGAAACAAGATTAATGGTAGTTTAATAAAAGGTTGTTGAGCTACACTTAACGAGAGAGGCTACATTGATCAAGGCGAATTACAAATTAATTAGAGTTTCATAACTCAAAAATGACTCGCTTGGCTAGTCATTTGAGATGTGCGAGTTTGAAATGGACCATCGAATCCACGAAGGGTATCTAATTCAAACAACGACTCCACAAAGTGAATTCACTGTTTTTGTTAGTACCTCATCAGTTGAACCGAAGGTGAGTAATAGTCGCAAGTAAATCTTGTTTGCACCAAAATAGGAATCAAATACGGAGTGAAATTTGACACCAGAGTGTTGGCAAACTGTAGTAATAAATCAAGCAATTGTAATTCTGCTGTACCCAATTGAAACAAGTAACCCTATATTAGTGCAGAATTATATTCTTTTGTACATAAATATAAATTCAGTTTGTTTATTTCTCTGGGACTGAATTGTGTGTTAGTAGTGGTCATAAAAATGCATGTCATAAATTAGTAAACTTACCATCAATTTCACCAGCGTCGATGGCCTCAATGATGTCGTGTGGGTTCTTACCACCGACTCTGCAACCAACGGATTGAGCAGTACCCAAAACCTCCTTAGCAACGGAAGCAAGGGTCTTACCGAAAGACTTCTCGCTCATAGTTCTGGCAATATCCCAGATCTCTTCAATCGAAATGTTACCAGAGTGCTTAACGTTCTTCTCCTTCTTTCTGTCTCTTGGTGGCTCCTTAAGAGCAGTGATCACCAAAGAGGAAGCAGATGGAACAACGGAAGCTTGAGCTTGTCTGTTTTGAATTCTCAATTGAACAGTAACCTTGATACCCTTGAACTTGGTGGTAGCCTTAGCAATGTCTTCACCAACCTTCTTTGGAGAAAGACCGAGAGGACCGATCTTTGGGGCCAAAGCAGAGGAGGCACCGACTTCACCACCGACGGCTCTGAGGTAGATGTACTTAACTTCGTTAGGATCGAACTTTGGAGGCATTTTGTTAGTCTATGTGATGTGATCAGTAGAGTGATATACTCTTCTTACAATAGTTAGCTAGTTATAAGCGTATTTTTTTTTTCTCTCTCTAGGAGTTTGGCAAATTTTCCATTTCGCGTGAAAGACATTTTTCGTGAGAAACTCAAATTATTTTGCGGTCACAAAGATTCGGATGAAAAATTGTTCTGTAACAACGGTCACGTGACTTTGATGAGGGTTGGACAGGGACTCTTCATAACCCTGCTCTTTTTTTCGGATTTTAAAGTATTTACAATGATCCTACACTTCAACACTGAACCGGTGAGTTGTTACACACTCCTTAGCGGATTCCAACTTCAATGGCCACCGTCCGGTCTTCTGACATGTAAAAGTGTGAGGAATTTTGGGTAAAATGATGATATGACGTAATATTGTACACGAGCAAATGACGAGCGAAACGAGTCAATTGCGAGTCAACTGGGGATCAAATTCTCGTCAATTTCCAGTCAACTCAATGGAGTAAATTGGTGACAGAGCAAATGACATGCCGTTTCTCAGGCAATCAGTCACAAGCGCTCCTCACTTTGATGTTCGGGAAATACAAATGATAGTTCAACTTCTCAAACTCAACTCTTAATCCTTCTGTTTGTTTTGTCTCCCCAGCTTTAACCAACTGAGTCAGCGTCAACTGAGTTGACGTCATCGATTTCTTCAACAGTCTAATCTCTTCCTTGACACCGTCGTTCAAAAACTCCGGATATTGTAAAATTTCTGTTGCCAAAGTCTCCATGAGCTTGAAAGAAGCAAAAACCTCTTCTCCTTTTGACTTTGCCAATGCTTTGAAATGATGTAAACTTCCACTCTTTTCCAGACCCCTGAAAGCATCCATAAAACTAGTCAAACTTTCCTGATAATCCTGGAAAGTTGGCAGCTGGGGAATTCCAATTGATTGGAATGACTTAAGTTGTAAGTTGAAAAGTAAGTTCTCAGTAACTTTACAATGTTTTGGAAGTTTGAGATATCCCCAATAAGCCAACATTTGGAAAATTGTAACTCTCAGAACAACAATTTGTTTGTGCGCTTGAAATTTGAGCAGGCTAAATTGTAAAAATGCTTCACTTCTAACCAATTGCGGGAGGTATTGTTTCTTCAACTCATACTCCAACTTGAGCTTTGTCTTTTTATCACCACGAGCTTTTTTAATGCGCTTTGCAAAATTGCTAATTTGAGTCTGTCTCAATTTGTTGATATCAATTAATCTCTCAACATGACGAACAAGATATCCCATAACAGAGCTCAAACACCAATATCCAATATACATCTCACGGCAATCCTTATAGAGATCCAATTCAATGGATCTGAAAAGGAGTTCAGTCATTCTAACCAACTTGAAGTAGTAAATGAACGATGAAATTGGCATAACAGGCATTTCAGAATCTGAAAAATTATCTCGTAATTTGTCATTTATGGAGATTTCAAAATTCTCACTCTCAACTTGAAGTGTATCCCACATAATCAGTTCCTTATTAACAAACTGGCGTTGTCTTGAAGGATTTTGAGAGATTGAGGTGAGATAATTATAAAAAGGAGCTTCCATTTGTCCAACAAGTTTCTGGAAATTCAAATTTATCTCTTCCGGATCATTAATACTGTCCAAACCAAGAACTTTTGAATTATGTAAGGACAGCTTGCAAAAAAGATCAAGCATGAGGTCCGAAATGAAGTATTTTGTTGATCCAAGAATAGATCGATCATCTCTAATGAGAAATAATTGCATTAGAGCACGAACAACAACGTGATTTCCTAGAATCTCGTCAGGATCGGTAGTAAACTGTCTTTTGTTCATGAAATTGTTGAGAAATTCATACATTTCAAGGGCATCAGAGACTCGTAAAAGGTTATGGAGGGAACGCAGGTCCGTAAACAATTTTGTGAGATTCCGAATTGCATCTTGGTATGACATTTCCGAGAGTTTTTTCGGAGGTGTACGATTATTTTGGGTCTTTTGGATGTTGACAGAAAAGCAGTTGGGGAGCTCGTGCAACTGATTGATGTATGATGATTTGGAGCCAAGTCCTTCCAATAAAGATAACGCTTCTTCTATGTATTGTGAGTCCACAGTCTCCTCTTTGTAAAGCTCGAAATTTGTTTCCAAGATTGTTGGTATTTTGATGCACATTTTTATGATCCTCAATAGGGAAAGTGAAACCAATGATGCTTCACTTGACTCTGTCCTTGTCAGCCACTCCTCGCATCGCTCAATATCAACAATACTGTTATCGACTTGCACTGCCGTTAAAAAATCCAAATCCATGGTTTGTGTGTTTAGATCCTCCTCTTCATAGATCACTCCTGTAAACCCAATCTTGAGTATATTCTTCACAAACTGTAGTAATCCAACGACAAATGATCGTAAAACCGCGTCCACAAACACACTTTCTCCGCTTTCTATCACCTCAGCAACCGTCTTGTTCCCTGAAAACCCCACTGTTCCTCGTAGATTATAGTTAACCAGTAACTTTTCCACGTAAGCACAACTGAGTACACTCACACTGAGTGAGTTATTATCCAACCATGAACAAAGACATTCCAAAAGCCTTTTCATCACCCAATTCGCCTGATCCAGCGAATTCAATGAGTACAGATCAAATTCATTCAAATCCAATAATGAAGAATCCAATTTGGGGTTGAGTATCTCTAAAGCATGGGTTCCCTCTAATAGTTTGAATTGTTTAGACTTGATAATATCACCAAATTGGATTTGCGAGGTTATATTGTAAAACTCTGACGTAATATCCACATACTTCTCTTCTATGGTCAAGTTTGAAAGACTTTCCTCAACGTGATCGGCCATCTCCAATGATTACCATCGAAGGGGTGGTGTAAGGTAAGAAAATTGGAGGGTTGATAGGAAAGAGGAGTTGAAGTGTGCCTTTTTTTTGGTTGACGAAAAAATTGAATAACTTTGGTGGTGTAGAGATGTGAGGTGCGAGTCGTGACATGAGAATAATGACAAACTACAGCGAATCGGGACGACGTATAAGAAGTAGCGGATTCTATCACATTGGACCATTTATGCAAACGTCGTTGGGATAGCTGAGATTGCGGTGTTTGCCAGGCTCGACCTGTACGGGAATTTCTAGCTAGTGCACGGATGATCATTCGAAATTGAGACACCGAAATCACCGGCTTGGGTACTGAATACATTTGATACACCGACCACATCGATGTATGGCTACATGAGTATGCTAGCAATATTAGCATTACCATCTACAGCCCGGCTTCACCGGCTTCGCATACTTAATCAAATGATTTTCCTATATGTGAAATCCTTCGTAATATAATCATACTGAGGTTTCCCTCTATCGGGCAACGAGCATTGCTCGTTGTCTTTGGACTCTCTTTACTCACTTCGCTCGTCTACTGACTGGCTTCACTTGTCGTTTAGATGGTCTCAGTCAACACCTTATTCAACTTGTTCACCTTAGCAGACAACGACAAATCAACGGTGTTCTCACCAACTTCGACAATCAAACCACCCAAAATATCAGGGTTAACCTCGTTCTTCAAGTTCAAAGTCTTACCAGAGCCAACGTACTTAGAAGCAGAGATAGACTTGGACAATCTGTTCAAAATTTTGGAGTCCAATGGCTTTGCAGAAACGACGGTAGCCTCAACCACACCATTGTAAGCATCGTTCAAGACACCAAATTGCTTGGCAATCTGATCAAACAAAGACAATCTGTTGTTTTCAGCCAAAACGGTCAACAAGTTGGAAACAACTGGTTCAAGTTTAAGTTGGGAAGAAAGAACAGAAACAACCTCTTTTCTGGAATCAAGAGACAAGGCTGGGTTGTTCAAGATTTGGCTCACCTTGGCATCGGTTGCCAGGGTTTGAGTCAACTTGCTAACAGAAGAGTAAGCCTTTTCAATTGATGAGTCCTTAGCAGAGGCTGTGAAAAGAGCAGTAGCATAAGTACCGTCCAATCCGAAAAGTTGAACTGGCGGCTTAACAGCCGATGCAGCAGTGGCCAAACTTCTAATGAATTGACGAGATGCCATTGTGTTGTGTGGTGTAATGATAATAATTGGTGATGAAGGTAGGGACAACACTTGTTAAACAGGTTTATTTTGTTCGCTCTTTACGGTTTTGGACATTTCGAATTTTTTCATTCGTTCAGCATAACCGTCGAGTACCACATAATTTTGTCCACTTAAATTATGCGGTTGGTTAAAAAAAAAAGGTTGGTGGGAAAAAAAAAATTGGACATTTTATTCACCAACAGTGTATAATGTTGATTAAGTAAAGGTCCATCAATAATGTTCACTAAACTGTTGGGACGTCCCCTTTCGGGTGGTCTACTCGGGAAGTATCCCGTGAGTGCCACGGCAAATTTGGTGGCTATCGCCACTAGATTTGCTTCCACCGAACGGATCATCCTTCAAAAGAGAGAACTCGACCAAACAGAACTCGAACTTCAAGACACGCTCACGCGTCGTCAACTCGAACTGTCTAAAGAAAAGGTTCAAATGAAACAAGTGAAACCAACATCGCCAGGTTTGCGGTGGTGGAGAAAACCAATCTACCCATATCTCTGGAAGGGTAAGCCTTACAAGCCATTAACGGTGAGGAAAATATCACAATCGGGTAGAAATCATTCTGGTAAAATTACCGTTCGTCATCGTGGTGGTGGTCATCAACGTCGTGTTAGATTTGTGGATTACACAAGACTCGAAAGCGGGCCTCAAACAGTGGAAAGAATTGAATATGATCCAAATAGAACGTCCCATATTGCCTTGGTTAGACACAATGATACGGGAAAACTCTCATACATTATTGCATGCGAAGGTTTGCGTGCTGGTGATGAAGTTGAATCTTTCAGAGCCGGTATCCCACAAAGATTGATTGATGAAATGGGTGGTAAAGTTGATCCAGCAATTTTATCTGTTAGAATTTCAAGAAAGGGAAACTGTTTACCTGTTTCGATGATTCCAGTTGGTACAATCGTTCATAATATCGGGCAACACAAGAATGGTCCTGCCAAATATTGTCGCGCAGCTGGTGCATATGGTCGTATCGTGGCAAAAATGCCCGAAAAAGAGAAAGCAATTGTCCAATTACAAAGTGGTGAACAAAGATATATCTCATTGCTTTCTTGCGCCACTCTTGGTGTCACCTCTAATTCTGCCCATCATAATGAAAGCTTGGGTAAAGCCGGTCGTAACAGACATAAAGGTATCAGACCAACAGTTCGTGGTGTTGCTCAAAACAAGTGTGATCACCCGTTAGGTGGTGGTCGTGGTAAGTCCAAGTCTAATAAGTTGTCCATGTCTCCTTGGGGTGTTCTTGCAAAGGGTGGATTCAAGACTCGTACGGGTAAGCATGTTAATAAGGAGAAGTATAAGGATAGACCAAGGGGTAAGGAGAACAGAGGTTAGTGTACATAGAGCAAGTGCAAATAGCGAGTGATGCTAGTTTGACGAGCGATGCAAGTTGGACGAGTGAAGCGAGTATTTGGAGCCGTTTGCAAGATATTCGTGTCATCAGTGAAACGATATAGGAAAATACTTGAATATAAGAAAATTACGAACAATCAAGATTGAGGAGCGAAGCGAGTCTAGTAAAAAGTGGTTTGGAAGTCGATTGAGTGCTAACGAGGGTGCTTATAGATCACTTACTTACATAAGCATTCGTATTTTTTATTCGCGGAGTTAGTTCGCTTCGAGATCTGACTCCTTTCTGACTCCTATTTGACTTCAATCTGACTCCTTCGAGGTGACATCTAGATCTGCGTCCCTTGACTTCTCTGACTGGTATTACACCCCCAAACTCTCATGATACCCTCCTGAACTCCCCCAAATACCACTGAGACCTACTAAACTCTATTCACTTACACTCAAGTAAACCCCGTCCATCCTCCGCGCTCAGCCAATAGCATCTCAGATTGCAAATCACCGAGTCGTGCACTGCCCGAGAACTACAACTGGACCCCGGTAAAACTTTTCACCATCGATTTTTTTTTTTTTTTCCAAATTGTCAAAAGATTTGATTTGGAACCATCCTTGATCTTCACCACGCCAAAATGCTCAGAAATACACTGAAACGGGCTCATGCCGTGAGACGGTTCTCGTCGTCTAAAAGCTGGCTTGCTGCAGAAATTTTGTCCGGTACGAAACTGGCTGCTAGTATTAGACTAAATGCTGCAGAAACCATCAAAGAAATTCAACAGAACGAACCTGATTTCAAGCCATCTTTGACGATTATTCAAGTTGGTAGCAGACCTGACTCATCCGCCTATGTGCGGATGAAGTTAAAGGCTTCCGTGGAGAGTGGTGTTGAATGTAATGTGCTCAAAATGCCAGAAGATACACCTGAAAAAACAATTCTCAATAAGATTCATGAACTTAATCAAGATGAATCTGTTCACGGCATTCTTGTTCAACTTCCTCTACCACCCCACGTTACCGAAGTCAAGGTTACAAATAGCGTGGCCACTGAAAAAGACGTTGATGGATTTGACAGATACAACGTTGGTGAACTCTCAAAGAAAGATGGTGAACCAAACTTTTTACCATGCACCCCTCACGGTTGTATGCGGTTATTGGCGGAAACCGGAATTGACTTAAACGGAAAAAATGCTGTCGTCATTGGCCGTTCTGACATTGTTGGTACACCGGTCGCTGCTTTGCTTAAGAAGGCAAACTGTACCGTTACTGTTTGCCACAGTAGGACAAAGAATATGGAGGCATTTGTCAAGAATGCCGACATTGTCATTGCTGCTCTGGGAAAACCAAATTTCGTCAAAGGCGAATGGCTGAAAGAAGGTGCAGTTGTTATCGATGTTGGTATTAATTACATTCCAGATTCAACCAAGAAATCAGGTCAAAAACTTGTTGGTGATGTTGATTTCGAGAGTTGTAAAGAGAAGGCTTCTTTTTTGACTCCTGTTCCAGGTGGTGTTGGTCCAATGACTGTTGCAATGCTTGTTGATAACGTGCTTCAGGCCGCCCAAAGACAACTGAGCAATGAGAATGATCCTGTTCGTTGTGAACCATTACCATTGAATTGTCTTGATCCAGTGCCATCTGATATCGATATCTCTCGTGCTCAACAACCAAAGCTTATCTCCGATGTTGCCGAAGAGCTCGGACTTAAGCCTGCAGAATTAGAACCATACGGACATTATAAAGCAAAAGTCAGTCTTGATGTTTATAACCGTCTCTCGGAAAAACGTGAGAACGGTTATTATGTTCTCGTGGCCGGAATCACTCCAACACCTCTTGGTGAAGGTAAATCCACCACCACCATGGGAATTGTTCAAGCCCTTGGCGCTCATTTGGGTATCAATGCTATTGCAAATGTTAGACAACCATCAATGGGTCCAACTTTTGGTGTCAAAGGTGGTGCTGCCGGTGGTGGATATGCTCAAGTTATTCCAATGGATGAGTTCAATATGCATTTAACCGGTGATATTCATGCGATTGGAGCTGCTAATAATCTTTTAGCTGCTGCAATTGATACTAGAATGTTCCATGAATCTACCCAATCCGATAAAGCTTTTTACAGAAGATTGATTCCTGCCAAGAAGGGTGTCCGGAAATTCACTCCATCAATGCTTCGTAGATTGCAAAAAATCGGAATCACTGAAACCAACCCTGATAAACTCACTGAGGAGGAGGCTACTCGGTTTGCCAAATTGGATCTCGATCCTGAATCCATCATTATCAAGAGAGTTGTTGACGTTAATGATCGTTTCCTCAGACAAGTTACAGTTGGCGAAGCTCCAACTGAGAAAGGTTTCACCCGCAAAACCGGATTCGATATTACGGTTGCTTCTGAACTTATGGCTATCCTGGCATTGTCTACTGATTTGCAAGACTTGAGAAAACGTGTTGGTGAAATGGTTATTGGTTCTAGCAAAAGTGGTGTCCCAATCACTGCTGAAGATGTTGGTTGTGCTGGTGCAATTACCGCATTATTGAAAGATACCGTCAAGCCAACATTGATGCAAACTCTTGAAGGAACGCCGGTGTTTGTTCACGCTGGTCCGTTTGCCAACATTTCTATCGGAGCTTCGTCTGTTATTGCAGACAGAATTGCTTTAAAACTTGCCGGAACCCCAACCGGAAATACTTCGGTTGAGAAAGGTTTTGTTGTTACTGAGGCCGGTTTTGATTTCACGATGGGTGGTGAAAGATTTTTCAACATCAAGTGCCGTGCTAGCGGTCTCAAGCCAGATGCCGTCGTTCTGGTTGCCACCAGTAGAGCCCTCAAATTGCATGGTGGTGCTCCAGATGTCAAGCCAGGTCAATCACTTCCAGAGGAGTACGTTACAGAAAATGTCGACTTGGTTAGAAATGGTTGTGCAAACCTTGCAAAACAAATCTCCAATGCTAAATCTTACGGCTCCCCAGTGATTGTGGCTATCAACCAGTTTGTTACCGATACTGCTGCTGAAATTGAAGCCATTCGTGAAGAGGCTATCAAGGCTGGTGCAAGTTTTGCTGTTGCATCTAACCACTGGTCCCAAGGTGGTGCTGGTGCTGTTGATCTGGCGAAGGCCGTCGTTCAAGCTGTTAAGGAAGAGCCTGTTCAAGGTACTCCAAACAAGTACTTATACGATCTTGAAGGCAGTGTTGAGGACAAATTGAATGCTATTGCACGTGAAATGTACGGTGCTTCGGGTGTTGAGTTGTCGCCCTTGGCTAAGGAGCAAGTTGCCAGATTTGAGGAGCAAGGTTATGGTAAGCTTCCAATCTGTGTTGCAAAGACTCAGTATTCTTTGTCTCATGATCCTAAATTGAAGGGTGTCCCAACCGGTTTCACCGTCCCGATTAGAGAGGTCAGATTGAGTGCCGGTGCAGGTTATTTATATGCTCTGGCCGCAGAGATTATGACTATTCCCGGTTTGTCTACGTATGCTGGGTTCATGAACGTGGAGGTTAGTGAGGATGGTGAAATTGAGGGACTTTTCTGATCGCAAAGAGCGAAGGAAGCATTTAGTTCAATGAAAGACTCGATTTGCGACTCATGAGTAAAGCAAAATATATACAGTAATTCGATTAAACTAGCGATAAACAACACTCAGTGGTACCTAAGAGAGGTGAAAGCGAGTCAGCCCAACGTTTCACTACTCGCTTATGTTGACCTCTTCCTTATGACCGGACTTTTGTTTCACAATCACCAATTGGTGATTCAACAAAAAAAATCAATTTTCTTCGAAAATTAAAAATTATCACCGCTTCGAAGAGACTTAACTCATTCATCATTAAATCTATAAATTGCATTTTTTTTTGTTCATAAAACATCAGTATTCGAATTCCAATAACTTAAGTCACATGATCATTCAAACAGCTTACTTCGCTAACCATTCGCTCAGGCGGAATTGGTCTGCTCACTAATTTTTGCCTGCTTCACCAAGTTCTCCGGAGCATCAAGCTCATCCAGAGTCAACTCGATCACTCTAATCTTATCATTCTTATTGAACTTCTCATCAGCAAACAGAGCGTTCAGCTCCTCAATAGTGCCCAACAAATGATTCTCATACTTCACACCCCCATGGAACAACTCCAAGATTTTCGAGTGATTCCAAGGTTGAACCTGGTTATACTGAGCATTAGGACCGTGAATCAACTTCTCAATCGTGTAACCACCGTTATTCAACACAAAAATGTATGGTTTCAATCCCCATCTGCAAGCGTCGGAAACGGCTTGAACAGTCAATTGTAAAGAACCTTCACCTGTGAGCAAAATAACTCTTCTTTCCGGATCGATTTCCTCCAATGCAAACTGGGCTCCAACTGCAGCAGGTAAAGCAAAGCCGATAGAACCCCACAAAACTTGGGAAATGGCAGTGACATCGGTTGGGAAATGTGTTTGGGTGATACCGAATGAGGAAGTACCGGTTTCAGTCACAACGACATCACCCTTTTTGAGAAAGTAAGAAAGTTTCTTCCATAAGAAGTCTTGAGTCAATTTTCCTGATTTGACAGACTCAACTGATTGGTAATCTTTGATGGATTCTGGCAATGGAACTGGAGTGTAATCAAGTTTCTCATGAGTAATCAGTTTGCTCAAACGTTCAAGAACGAATTTCATTTGAACACCTTCATAAACTGCTTTTCTCAATTTACAAAAATCAGAATGGAACTCCACAACGTTGGTAGTGTGATATTCATAGGAGAAAGAACCGGTATTGAAGTCAGAAAGCAATCCACCAACACTGAGAATCAAATCAGCAGTTTCAACCGCTTCCTTCACGTCTGGATTGGATAGAACACCAATGTAGACACCTCCAAACCGGTCATTTTCCTCATCAAAAGATGATTTTCCCATTGGGGTTGTGAAAACTGGGAACTTCGTGGTGGCAGCAAACTTTCTCACGTAATCTTTAACGTCGTGTCTGGAAGCACAGGCATCCACAAGCAAAATTGGGTTTTTGGATTCCTTGATCTTGGTCATGATAGCTTCGACAATCTCGTCTTCTGCCTCCTGATCATTTGGTTTCAAAGTCAGATCAATTGGAGCATTCAAAAGACTAGAATCGACAAGCTGATCAACAAAATTAGATGGGAGACCCAAGTAAACCGGTCTTTTGAAAACATAAGCCTCCTGGATCAAACTGTCAACAACTCCAGGAGCACTGGCTAGATCTTCGATGCTGGTAGCAGTCTTGGTGATTTTCTTAGACATTTGTTGGAAAACGTCAAATTGACCATTTCCTAAAGTATGGTGCAAAAGAAGCTTATTCTTAACACTGGACAGAGATGGGGTACCAACAATGTGAACGGCACCAACATGCTCAGCCATCATACCGGCAATAGCATTAACGGCAGAAAGATCACCAACTCCGAAAGTCGTAACCAGACACCCCAAACCATTGACCCTTGAATAACCGTCAGTCGAGTATCCAGCATTGAGTTCATTAGCGTTTCCGGCCCATCTCAAACCTTCAACTTCATAAATGTGATCCAAAAGAGATAAGTTGAAGTCTCCAGGAACACCAAAAATAGTCTTGACACCAACTTGCTTCATCCGCTCAAAAATGTATCTTCCGAGCGAAATCTGGCTGGGTAAAGAATCAGTCGTTGTAGTCATATTTATTATATTCAATTGTATCAATTGTATCAAATGCTTTTTGATTGATTGGAAAGGATTATTTTACAAAATCAAAATGAGGGGGCAATCAAACCCCTTTTATAGTTACTGCAAAATCGAACTGACGGTTGCCAGATTTTTATACGATGGCACCACCTACTGTAAACTGTGCGGCTCTGCGGCTCAAGGCATACATCACGCAATGACAACCATGTTGCAGAGAATTCAAAAACTGCCCGTGCGCGCAATCAAAATGGCGTGGGCAGGTGGCATGATATCCGCGGCGCAAAATAAATATATCTTGCCACTTATTAATTGCTCGGCTTGTTTCAACTCCGGTATCTTACGTTTGTAACGGTTTACTTCGGACAGACCGGAGTTTGGCGAGATCTACGTGCCACAGCCATATGCAAGGGGATGATCATCTCCGTATCCTCTGAATCATTTGGGCAGTCAACCGCCTTCGTCCCGCTTATTACCTAAGCAAGACAACCCTCTGTGATTATGTAATGTTTTTTTCTCCTAACAAAAGTTATTTTTTATTTTTTATTTTTTTTTCCCCCCTTACGCTTCTGTCTCGCACAACGGCTCTGTGTGTTTACATTTTTGTAACAAAACACTTTGCCCTGTGTTTTACGTGCTGTGGCTCCATTCAAACATACCAATCTCTACGCCATAATGACGACTACCAAGGATCTTCTTGCAGAAGGTAAGTACACCTTTTGGCAACCACTTAATTGTAGATTTTCTAACACTCCCCGGACTTCGATGTCAGCTCTTTGAGAGTGGTAGACCTTAAGGATCTTTTGAAAACCCACGGGCTTCCAATTGCCCGGACATCCAAGAAAGCCGATCTTGTGTCTCAGGTAGAGACTGTTTTGTTGCCAAGGTTGAGAGGGTTGGCGGCCGAACCGGTCAAAGAGGAAAAAGTCGATACACCCATCAAATCTGGAAATCAAGAATTGGAACCTATCGAAGGCGAAAAAACCGCGTCACCAGTTGAACAAGGAAATCAGGAACTCCATCCCGTCATACATGGACCTCTCAAAAAAGGGGAAGGGAAGTTGAAAAAAGTGATTCAAACCCAACGAATACCATCGAAACGGGCTCCAGATAAAGCCATTGAAGCAGATGAAAATGATACAACAGTATACAAAGAATATTCGAAAATACTAAAAAAGCAAACGAATCGAAAAGATCATTTTTCATCATCATCACCATCTACACCAAACGGAAGACGCAATGGATCCATCTTGGTGAATAATGATACACCAATAAAATCAAACATAGTTTCTTCCCCTGTTGCAGATACACCAAAACACGACAGTAAACCAGTTTTGGCTCCTACATTACCATCGTCGACACCAATGCGTGATGTTTCACCATCCTTCAAAAGAGCTCCAGTGATACCCCCTCTTGCCTCACTAAAAATTTCATCTAGTTTTGCAGCGAAGTTGCAAGCTCAACAAGACACAACCGAATTACCTCAAGGTCCTAGAAAACGGCTCAATTTGGAGGCAGAGGGAACGAATTTGGAGACTGTGAGAACGAGTCCAAAAAGAGAGCCTTCAAGAAGTCCAATAACGGAGACTCCAAAAAGTCCGGGAACTCCAAAGATACCAAAAAGTCCATCTCCAACAATCCCACCAACGAGTCTCCCTCCAAGTTTCCCAAGTTCACCGAATAAACTGGTCATACGAACACCCGAGGTTTCATTTGACGAGGAAGAAGACTTTAAAAGTTTGATAGAAGCGGTGGACGTGGCGAACAAAAAAATCCAAAAAGAATCCGTTGAAGCATTAAGAATGGTTGACAGTTCTCTGTCTATGAGATTCCAATCAAGAATGATTTATAGACTTGCAACCGTATGGCTCCTCTCATTAACTTTTTTATACCTTTTCACTTGTTACCGAGAACAACGAATTCAAATTGGATTTTGTGGATCAGAAATTCGGAAACCATTATTCAACTACGATCGACAAAAGTATCGTTTTTTTACCCCACAACTAGACAGAATTGAGAAGTCACTACAACTGGAGTGTGTTCCGTGTCCAGAGAATGCACAATGTTTTCCATATTCCAAGATTTATTGCGGTTTGGACTATACGCTTTCGAAACCACTGAAATCTGTATTTGGGCTAATTCCTACCTATACAAAATGTGTTCTGGACTCTACAAAAGTGAGAAAAATCGATCAAATGGTGAAAGCAGCGACGGATATTTTGAGTCGACGGAATGCTGAAGTTAAATGTGGTAAAGGAGAGGACAAGGATGTGGGAGTAACGATTATTCATTTGCAGAATTACTTGATTGAAAAGCTGGATATTAATGAGAAAGAGGAGTTTAATTACCTTTGGGAGAAGAGTCTGGATATCTTGAAAGAAAGACCGGAGCTTGAATTCAAAGAAGGGTTTGTTCGCTCACACTCTTTGTCGAAATTGTCATTGAAGTGTCGATTTGTGAGGTTGTTTGTTGATATATTCTTGAGGTTGAAGTGGTATCTGATAGTTGGAGGTGGTTTGGCGATTTCCGTGAGAATTGCTGTTTATAAGATCCAGTTTGCAAGAACGCAGCGCCGTCTGGTGAATGATTTGACTGGGAAAGTGATTGAAAAGTTGCGTGCACAAGCAAAATTACGTCAAGCTGGGAAATCTGCACATTCATATATTGGGAAGGTTCAATTGAGAGATTATTATTTGATTGATCCAAGTCTATCAGTGAAGCAGAAGAGGGTGATTTGGGAGAAGATCAGTGGAATTGTGGAGGGTAACACGAATGTCAGGGGGTATATGGCGGAAGTTCATGGGGAGATGTTGAGGGTTTGGGAGTGGATTGCCGATATTTAGTTGAGGCAAACGAAGCTTTTCAAAATATTCCTGGTAATTGAGGTGTGATCACGTGACTGCAACAAGCATTCATGATGAAACTATCAACCATTGCTCACTCACCCCAGGTTTGTGAATCAGTTCCTGATGAACGAGGTGTAGAACTGGGCTTCTAAGAGAGAAGTTTGTCAGGCCAGTCCTTATTAACTCCATGTTCGCTCCTTGTGGCTCACTTACAACATTGGCTCACTAACAATTCGCTTGGCCGGTTTGATTATTTTGTGGTGATCATGTGACTTAACTCATGTGATCATTGAAGCATTCGCTACCTTCTTTATCAGCATCTCAATTATTGCTCATCCATGACTTTTACAACACTAATGGCTCACTTTGCTGGTTGGCTCGCGTTAGCTTCTAGATTATTGCTCACTCACGACTCGCTTTGCTCGTTGGTTGCTCTGCGTTTGCGACAAAGTTTTTGTCGCAGTGCCAAATCAACCGGAAAACAATTTTTTGTTTTTTTTTTTTTTTTTTTTTTTTCAGTGAAAAAATATTTGTTTAGTCATTTCGAGTCGGCGGTCCAAACAAACAAACCTTTTATCAACCAGAATTTTCATCAAGACAACAACAAACGAACAAAATGTCTACATTTGGAAGCGTCTTCAAAGTGACAACATACGGTGAGTCGCACTGCCGGTCCGTGGGATGTGTTGTTGATGGAGTGCCGCCAAACATGACGCTGAGCGAGGAAGATATTCAACCACAGTTGTCCAGAAGAAGACCTGGACAATCTCAGTTGACTACTCCAAGAAACGAGAAGGACCGTGTTGAGATTCAATCCGGAACTGAGTTTGGTAAGACTCTTGGAACTCCAGTGGCTATGATTGTTAAGAATGAAGATCACAGACCAAAAGATTACACTGAAATGGATGTTTACCCAAGACCATCACACGCTGATTACACATACTTGTCCAAATATGGTGTGAAGGCTTCATCTGGTGGTGGAAGATCATCTGCAAGAGAAACCATTGGTAGAGTTGCTGCAGGTGCGATTGCTGAGAAGTTCTTGAAACAAGTTAATGATGTTGAGATTGTTGCATTTGTCTCTGGTGTTGGATCATGTCAGTTGGATAGATCTGTTGAGAATCCTGAGTTTTTAGAACTTTTGTCGACAATCACCAGAGAACGTGTTGATCAAGCTGGACCAATCAGATGTCCAATCCCAGAAAAAGCTGAGGAGATGACCAAACTTGTTGTTGATTGCAAAGATAACAATGATTCTGTTGGAGGTATTGTCACCTGTGTTATTAGAAACGTTCCTGTGGGACTTGGTGAGCCTGCATTTGATAAAATTGAGGCTATGCTTGCGCATGCTATGCTTTCTATTCCTGCTACCAAAGGTTTTGAGATTGGTTCCGGATTTGAAGGTACTAAGATGAGAGGTTCTAAACATAATGATCCGTTCATCAAGAAAGGCGACAGATTGGGTACTACCACCAACAACTCTGGTGGTATTCAAGGTGGTATTACCAATGGTGAAGACATTTACTTCAGTGTTGCATTCAAGCCACCTGCAACTATTTCTCAAGAGCAACAAACTTCTAGTTACGATGGTGAAGCTGGTGTTTTAAAATCCAGAGGTAGACATGATCCAAATGTGGTTCCAAGAGCTATTCCGATTGTGGAAGCTATGGCTGCCTTGGTTTTGGCCGATGCATTGTTGATTCAAAAGTCTAGGGAGAGTACATTTGGAACTGTCTACTAATGATTGGCAAAGCGAGTCATTAGTTTAGTTTTGCAGCGATGGATGGAAAAATATAGATGTGATATAGTTGGATTAGTCGATAATGAGACTAGTTTTTGTGTTTTGTTTGAACCGAATGAGGAGCAAAGTAAGTCATGAGTTGAAAAATGTTGAGTAATCCTTAAGTTAAATTGTTTATTTTTTATTGATTTTACAGCTGACTATTTTACCAGTGACACAATTCTCAATTTCACAAGCGTTGCTCAAAATGAAGGGGTATATAGAAGGGTGATGAGCGAGCAAATCATGAGAATTCATTAGCGATCAATGATGATTTAAAGTCAATCAGGAAATAAATAGAAGACAAACTTAATGATTCACTTTGCTCGTCATTCGTAACTACTTTCATCACGATTTCTACTCTCATCACTAACAACCCTTTTTCTAGCACCCTCTGCATCGATCAAACCATCTCCTTCTTCCTCCTCCACTTTATTCTCCTCGATTTCCTCACTTCCCTGTCTTCCCTCAACATCCGGATTGATAACTCTCAATTTCGACCTTCTTTTCGAACTAACCAACACCTGAACATCCAAATCTTCCAGTTCCTCCTCGGCAGCAACTGGCGGAAGAAACTCCTTAGACCGCATTCTGGTTGGATTAACGGCTTGAGAATCGTGGAAAACAAGAGAAGTCACCCTGTTATGTCCGTCCTCTTCATTTGAGGCAGTATGGAGCGAATCCGACGAATCAAAGAATGTGGAACCTGTGGAAAGCGAGTGCAGGTCTGAGAAACGTTTGGATAAATTTGAGGCTGGTGAGCCCTTACTGAACTCAGAGAGAGAATGATCTTCAGGGATGAGGTTGAGGGTCGAGCTGGATTTGTACTGGGAGGGTGAGGCAGCCGGTAAAGGTGGCACAGGAAAAGCTGGATTTATCGCAAAATCTGCTGTGTCGGCCTGTTCCGGCTCTTCAAGTGACGTTTCTGCCGTCACAAACGTTCTAATTGATGATTGAACAGATAAATTCCGTTTCAATGACCGTCCCAAATTGGCCGACAGCGTTGAAAATGATCTCTTCAATGCGAAGCCTGGTGAGCTCATATTTCTTCTGTGGGAAAGAGCATCTTCTTCACCGGTTTCTCCGGCCTCACCGGTTTCATGGTGCCCAGCAATTGTGTTATTCCTGCGAACAGCGAACGGATTGCGACGTTTTTCACGTTCACGTTCGTACATGTTTCTCTTGCGTTTCCAACTGTTAATCGAGAGATTATCGCCGTCATCATAGTTATTCACACGGACTTCGTTTCCGAAATACGAATGAGGATTCCGTTGGTCTTTTTCGTCAGCGGAAGAAGAGCCTGTTTCGAGAGATGTTGTTGAATGACTGCTGGATTTGTAGAATTCCATGATGTTTTGGAGATCGCGCTCTTTTTCAAGTTCTGCCTGGCAACGACGGTAACGTTTGTAGAGCAAAAATGCTACAATTGCGAGGATGACTGCTGCAAGTAGTGGAATGACTGTTGAAAGAGCAACGATGAGACTTTTGCTTGTTTTAGTTCGACTTTTAGTCTTACCAAGCGAAGTGTAGTCGACAGAATCAACCTCTTCAAAACTCGTTGTGTTGTATAGTCTTAGAATGTAGCCACCATTGGAGGAATTGCCGCTGGTTGCAACCACTAGAGTGTCGTAAATGACTGTGGCTCCAAGCATATCATCGAGATCGAGAGCAGAGTCTTGATAATCGTTGATCTTCGAGTTGGCTAGACTCACAGTCGTGTCAAGTGAGGTCCAACTCCATGAGGAGGTATCGACATCGAGCCTGGCGAATTTTGGAGAACTGTAAGAATCGCCTGAAAGATCACCACCAATCATAAGGACGGAATCGACGCTGAAGTCGGATAGGTTGGAAGCCGTGTATTCCTCATTGATTTCATCACCGAAGACCGGCAAAAGCAATGCTCCTGTTCTGGAATTGATTGTGTCATCATCAGCAATAGCAACAGATTTGAATGCCCATGACTCGTACTGCCAAAGTGCTAGTTGACGCAAACTGACCCATCCGGATTCCGCTTTTCCACCAACGAGAAGCTGGGTATTCCCGTTGATCAAGACAGAAGAGGAACTATAAAAACTGGACGGTCTCACCGATGTTTCAACGTCATAAACACCCAATGTTGTGAGATCTATACTCAAAAGACGGTCTGAAACTGCCTCTGAAGTTTCATTGTAACCTCCAAAAATGTACAAAGTTTCGGGATCATCGGGCGTAGAAAGGTAGACAGAGCCGTAGAGATACGGGACTTCATCTGCGAGCGAGAGTTGTGTCCAAGAGCCGTTTGTATCGTTGTAGTGCGAGAGAACAAGCAAGCCGGGATCTGAGGTGTTGTAAACTGCGTATATTTGGCCTTGCAAAGAAAGAACTTCGCAATCTGAGGCAGGTAATTGAACTGCTGTTGTTGTTTCTTGGCCGGAGTCGTATTTTTCGTTGAATTGTAACGGTAGAAGGACGTTTTGGTCCCCATCATTGATATGTAGATACGTTGTTCGGTTGTAGTAGTTGTAGATGGTGTTTTGACATAGCGAAAGAGAAGATATGAAGGAGAGCGTGGCGAGTGATGCGAGCGACCCCGTGGAGCCTCTTAGAAGTCGGGTAAGACGCATTGTGGTGGTTGTGGATCTGTGTGTAATGAAGTTGTGTAGAAAGTAAAGGTGGAGAGGTGGTGAAATGTTGATGAAAAATATTTGAAAGTTGATGTTTATGTTTTTCCTAATTGGGAACAATCACCAAAACTACCACCAAACGACTGCGAAGCGGGTCGTCTGCGGGTGGGCACACACGTGACCGAGTAAAAGTGATCAAATGGTAGATGGGGTAGGTTGTAAATGCTACAACTTGGTGTAGCATGATGTAGTTGGTGCAACAGTATGTGGCGGCACTGTATAGTACCCGTAGCTACCCCAGTTTTTCAATACAAAAGGAATATACCTACCATGCATTGTATATATGACAACTTACATCTGAAGAATGAGCATGGGAGTCTGTCTGGGTCAATGTTTTGTTAAGGTTGTTTCCAGTAAGCTTCGGAGTCTGTCCCATGACTCGCTCAACTCGCTATCCATTACACCTCGCACCAACTTGACACCTCCCGCCCTGCACAGCCAACGTAACTGTGTAGTTCCTACTCTCCGATTCCTCCGTACACACCGATATCCAACCGTAATTGCTACCAAACATCATCAACGAATCAGTCATTGGATCGCCACTGGATCGCCGTTGGATCGACGGTAGTTAGACACTTAGAATGACGTTCGAAAACATTTCTACCGATTCGCTTCCGTCGTCAATCTTCCGGCATTGCGCTTTGCATTTTTTCAATCGCCGACAGACTGCTGCGTCGATCAACAGAACATATCTATGGAATCTAATCTAGCTGTTTCACGTCAAACGAACTCTTCAATTAGAGAATTTCCGAACAATTCATCTTCTGAAGATTTTATCTAGCGAAAAGGGAAGGATTTTCGATAAGATTTGGTCGTCTCTGCATCATTTCAGTTGCAAATTGCTTAGACGATTGCTCATTTTCCCTCTTGATTATTTGATCATGGAAATTAGGTGCCAGAACTCTCGACTTGTTGATTGACTGATTGGTTCGATAGTAGTATATTATTTGGCCATCACGACTCTATTGCTCTACTCACCTTCTATTGTTTTATTTACCATCTCACCACTCTACCCATTTGCTACTCGCTTCGCTCATGCTTTCCCTCACCAAATCCCGCTTTGCCCAACTCCTTCTCATCCTCCTCCTCCTCTCATCCACAACAATTTTCATCTCCCTCCAATACATCGATCAACTCACCCTTCCCTCCACTCCAGACCCAAACACCCCACAAGAAACCACCATCGAATTTAACAAGGATAAATCAAAGTCCAAAACTGCAACTACACGTGAAAATGCCACTCTTCTTTCCCTCGTTCGTAACTCAGAACTCGAAGGAATGATCAACTCCATCAAACACGTTGAATCAAGATTCAACCACCAATATCACTACGATTGGCATTTTTTCAACAATGAAGCTTTCACAGATGAGTTCCAACAACGTGTGGCTGAATCAGTCTCAGGAAAAGCATTTTTCACTCTCATCCCTCCAGAATATTGGGAAATCCCAGCATGGATCGATAGAGAAAGAATGAAACAATCAATGGAACGTTTGAAAAAGGAAAAAGTCCTCTATGCAGACCAACCTTCGTACCGTCAAATGTGCAGGTTCAACTCCGGGTTCTTCTACCGTCTCAAAGCCCTACAAAAATACCGCTACTACTGGCGTGTAGAACCAGACATCCAATTCAATTGTGACATTCCCTACGATCCATTTACAGTGATGAGAACACAGAACAAAAAGTACGGATTCAATATGGCTATGACAGAAGGTAAAAAAACTATTCGTCAACTTTGGACTACAACTTTAGAATTTTTCCATAATAATCCAGAATTGAGACACAAAAACTCAACTTTAGACTTTATCACACACGACTATTTAGAAGGAGAAGTTCATCTTAACAGCGAAGAACATGCTAACTACAATCTATGTCATTTTTGGTCAAATTTCGAAATAGCAGATCTCGAATTTTTCCGCAGCGATCAGTACGGAAAATACTTTGAAGCACTTGATTCAACAGGAAACTTTTTCTATGAACGTTGGGGAGACGCTCCTGTTCATACTCTCGCTGTCTCCTTTCTATTAGAGCCAAATGATTTACACTATTTCGAGTACACTGGTTACTTTCATAAACCAAACTATGACTGCCCAGCAGAAGATCAAGTCCGTGAGAAACTCCATTGCAATTGCAACAAAAATAGAGATTTCAGTTTCCATAGGTGGTCTTGTGTCCCACGGTACTTCAAAGTGTTTCATCTAGACGCTCCAAAAGGCTATTAATCAAAAGTGTCTACATCGCATTAATAAATAGTTCAATTGATCCTAAACCTAACACTAATGACAAAAATCCCAAAATCAGTAAAAAAAACACCCCAAATATCAATAATAATAAAAACGACAAATGACGAACGACCAACAAGGCGAGTCGCATGTCAGTATGAATCATAATAAAACTCTTCTCCTCGTCATTTGCCATAAAATGCAAAATACACTATGTCCACCGACTAGTAAGCAACACTCGTAGTAAGCAACGCATTCCACCACCCTCTTCCTTACCTGATTCCTTGTTTCTCGATCTTTTGTCTCAAAACTTTCAATCTATTGCCGATACTGTTGATGAACAGTTCCACAGTTTTTTTATCCTCGGCATCCAACTTCTCATTGCTCACATTATTTGCAACCAAACTCGAACTCATTCCATCCACAATTCCACGTCCATCGTCATTATTCAACAGGGCTTCCAACATCCAAATCGCTGTCGAATAGCTTAGCTCGCATCCAAGCAAATCCTCGTTTTTCAACTCGTTCATTGCAGCAGTACGCGACATCTCCAAAGCACGCTCAAAAATCAACTTCTCGGCAATTACCGGCTTGCTCAAAGACAAAGCAGAGTCAAACGACTGTAATTGCTCAGTTGCCTCGGCAAGTCGCAGTCTTAAAAATTCAGCCTTCTCCAACGACTCGTTGAACCGGGAACGGATCCACTGAACCAACTCGTTCAGCTTTGGGGATGTAGCCGGCTTGAACGCATTCATATGCCACCATTCGCTCGCAATCGACATTGCCTTTGCCAGAATCGATAATGTCTCCACATACAATGCAACACCTTCGCTGCTGATCGTCCGAATCATTTGCGGTGGAAGTCCATCGTTTTGTAACATTACATCATCAGAATCGCCCAGAGTCGGACTTGTGGCTGATGAAGATGGCGGTAACGGAATCAATTGGCTAAATTTCACCTCGGCAAAAAGAGATATCGCATGTGCCATCGTAGCCAACACTTCCAACTGACTTATCACCTCAGAATCCTCCAAGGAAGTCTGATGACAAGAGTTCAGGGGCCTCAAAGCTTTGGCTGAGAGCAAGTTCGCATTCAAGTGTGAAAGAGCAGTGTCAGCACTGTAAGATTGCAAGTGCTGGATTTGTGTTTGAGGTTGTTGTTGTTGCTGCTGTTGCAGCTGGCCGGCAGCTCCAAACAACCTGTTGGACGTGTAACCAAGTGCTTTTGTCAAAGCATTTGTTGGGCTGATCGAGATAGGCATCTTCCGGTCTCCAAAACTAGGTCTCCGGTGCGTTGAACCTGTCGATGAAGACCGACTAGATGGAGAATAGCGACGGAAAAGCTGGCCTCCTTGCACAAGGGCACCTGCGCCGGCGGCATTGGTGGTTGTAGAACCAATGTTATCACCCTGGCCAGCTGAGTTGGAGGTGGGAATTGCCACTGCACCTGTTCCTGCTTTTGCCAGCTCATCGGCCAACGCATTCACTTCCACAGTCCGTTTTTCCACCACAACATAGTCCTTTTCATAGACGATGTCTTCCTTATCGCGCTTTCCATTACGTCTACCAGCTTTTCCGATCGAAGAGACTTGGGTTGCCACCTCGGCCGGTGGGCTGCTCTTGTGAATAAGCTCTTTGATAACCTCGTCATTGGTAGAACTCTCCATTGGTTTTGGGATCTTGACGCTATCGGCTTTTCCAAGCAATAGAGAGTCTGTAGGAGCTGGGGCCGCATTGACTATATCTTCTTCCTCCGCTTCTTCCTTGATTGGTGCTGGACCATTGGAAATTTTAGCGGTGGTTGCTGTTTGTTGATGCTTAGGATGCGGTAGGTATTCACTGATGAACAGTTGCTCATCGACATTCGAGCATTCCAATGGCTCGTCTGCACATTGAACGTCATATAGGATTAATGGATCGTTGAAAAACTCTTGAAATCCCATCCTTTCGGTCGGATTAGCCTTGAGCAGCCCACAAATAAGTCTCACAAGATCATCTGGGACTTGTGCGGAGGTTGGAAAAGTGATTTCATCTTTGGCCTTCTCAATTTTCCGTAGCAATTCCACGTGATTTGATGCTCGGAACGGTGGTTTTCCGACTGCCATCTCGTATATAACTGCTCCAACTGACCACAGATCGGCTTTAGCGTTGTATTTTTCATAGCGCAAAATTTCTGGAGCCATGTAAAGTGGTGAACCGCAAAGGGTTTCAGCCATGGAAGTAGAGGGCAGGAACCGTGCAAAGCCGAAATCAGCAATTTTCAGTACTGGAAGCTCCCAAAGTCCCGAGTAACCATGCTGTTTGAACTCTTCTTTTGTGTGAACTGGAGGAGATAGCAACAGATTCTGGGGCTTGATGTCTCTGTGAACGAGATTCTGACTGCGCAAAAATTCGAGTGCTGAAGAAAGCTGTTTGAGAAAATTCACCACCAAAACCTTGTTGAGTCCATGACTATTTGGCGGAGACGGGTAACGGTCAAGGATAGAG
Organism: Ogataea pini; assembly: GCA_003707665.2. NCBI lineage: Eukaryota > Fungi > Ascomycota > Pichiomycetes > Pichiales > Pichiaceae > Ogataea > Ogataea pini. The sequence goes on along the minus strand of PPKL02000010.1, from coordinate 403,540 downwards.
CTAATTAGCGGGTGAGACTTGACTAGTTGATCACGTTTACGGATGAAATAGGATAGATCACCGAGAGCACAGTATTCCATAAACAGATGGAAGTGTTGATCTGTCTTGATACAGTCGAGTAGTGCAACAATATGAGGATTTTTCAGGTTCTTCAGGATTGATATTTCAATTTCGAGGTTTTCAACGAGCTTTTGGTTTTTCAAACGAGAACGGAAAACAGATTTGATTGCAACTGGTTTTTTCGTTTTGTTGTTGTAACCTTTGTAAACGTTTGCAAAAGAGCCGCGGCCGATTTCCGGGCCAATCGTGAAGTCACCGATCGTTGTTGTCTTTGTTGAGGACATTTTTGTAAAAAGTGACCAAAAAGAATGTTAACCGATAAAGAGACCCAACCAGTACAAGTATAACTGGCCGCCACTGATTTCAGTGCAGACGTTTATTGTGCGGGTCGCTCCGCTGGTTACGATTTCTTACCGTGTTTCTAATGTTGATTGCCGCTTTCCAAGCCACTGCTGTTTAGTTTCAATACTCACCAATGTTTTTCCGCTTTTGTGGCGGAGATATATGTTCCGATACACGGTTTTCAGTTGTGTTTCACAATCGGTTTCCTTCTTTTGCCCTTGGATGTGTAGATAAATTTCTTAAATCTAAAAGCCTTTTTTTATATTATTATTGATAGAGCCGCGAATGTTACGTAAGCAGTTGGTGCAATCACGCAAGCAGTGGAGATGAAACGACAGTATGATAAGAGAATGACGAGCTAATGACAAGCAAATGACAAGCAGAGTGAGCTTTTTGTGAGTCACAGCGTATTAACTCAAACGGCTACAACTTCGGTCATGTACGCAGATCGAGTTGGTGATGACTCATCTCATCATACACAGATGATGAATGCGGAGATGCAAATAACTGCGCCATATTTACTGTGCCTTCCCGTGCCACATTAACTGATAAGAGATAGTTTTGATATTTTGCACCCGTACACCAGAAATACCTCGCTATCTGAGTCAAAAAAAAAAGCGCACGAGGATCATCCATCACCATCACCACTGTTTCTTCCTCCTTGGTAATGGTTTCCATCCACGCGATCCAGGTCATATCAACCACGCTTTCGGTGATTTCCACCGTGAGCTGGATTGTGGCGCAGGTGCCGCAACAGATCGAAAACTACCGCAACAAATCAACAGATGGCATTTCTGTTCAGTTTCTCGTTCTTTGGGGCTTTGGTGACCTGACGAGTTTCATGGGATGTTATCTCACACACCAACTTCCTTTTCAACTATATTTGTCTTGCTACTTTCTTTTCAATGACGTGATTCTGCTTTTCCAGTATCGTTATTACTCGGCTGATCCAGGAACTCCTCGGTTAAAACATCGTTTCAATAGAGTTGTGGCTGGTATTTCTGCTCTCCTTTGGCGTGCAATTCCCGTGAGTGCGGGCCCGGTGTCTGCCAAACTTCCTGGTGGTCTCACCTCAGAAGATATTGGCTACGGAATTGCGTGGCTGTGCACTTTTATCTACCTTTCGTCAAGAGTTCCACAACTTGTGAGAAACTTTCATAGAAAGTCAGTCGATGGTATTTCTCCGCTACTATTTACTTTTGCACTCATTGGAAATTTGACATACTCGTTGTCGATTTTGTTTTCAATGGAGCTCATTCCGATTGAAGATAGAGCTGTTTGGCTCAGTAATGAGCTTCCTTATATATTTGGCAGTTCGGGGACGGTGTTGTTCGACTGTTTTTACTTCTACCAGAGGTGGTTGTTTGGGTCTGGAACTCATCATAATTATATTGTGATTGATGACGGCGGCGTTGTTGGTTACGAATAAGCAAATGGCAAGAGATTGTTTATAATGACAAGCTACTAGCGAGTCATCAATGAATCAATGTTTTTACTAAAAGAAGTCCAGCGAAGCGAGTTGTCCGCATAAATTATTCGCTCGTCGTTCGCTTGTCTTGAATAGATCATAAAGCGTGCAATAACTGTATACTTAAAACCCAGTAAAATAGCCCTGGCCCTGTTGTTGCGGGTAACCTGTCATCATCTGTTGCTGTTGCAATGGCTGTTGTTGAAGCTGCTGCTGTTGCAGTTGCAATTGCTGTAGTTGCTGCTGTTGTTGCAACTCATTTAACGATGGTGCAATTCCAGTGGCACTTCCTGTTGCAGTGACCCCCGCCGTTGGCTGATTGTAGAGCGACATAACCTGAGAGGTCGCCATCTGCCGCGTTTGCTGAGCAATCAACTGCTGTTGTTGTTGCTGTTGTTGCGCCAGTAGTTGCTGCTGCTGTTGAGCAGGATCCATATATTGTTGTCCATTAGCATCCACATAGTAAACTGCTCCCGTGTATGGATCCACATACTGATAGATCTGGTTATCTGTGGCACCACCGGTTGCAGCTGGAGCAGAAGCAGGCCGATCGTCGCCGCTTAGCCAGTCAAAACTGCTCGAACCGGTCTTAGCAGAGTCCAAAAGAGCACCAGATGTAGCCTTCCGTCTTGGTAATGGAGGTGGCGATCCTCCAGACTGGGGTCTTGAAGACCGTGAAGACCGTGAAGACCGCGCTGAACGTGATGAACGTGATAAAATGTGCATTGCTTCTTTCATGTCCCCTTTGACGGAAGCCAAAACTTTCGCATTTTGAGCTTCATCTTCAAATCCATAGTCGTACTTGAGCTTGCGTGCCTTATCAGAGTACTTCTCGGAATGGGAGTCATACCCATGGGAGTCATGCCCACGAGAGCCATAGTCATGTGACCTCGATGAGTATGAGTGCGAGCGCGAGCCAAGCGGCCTCGACTGTGGCCTTGAACGTCTCTCTCTATAATCAGCCAAATTGTAATCATCTTCAGTGATCGGAGTGGTGCGGAACTTACCATTCACATACTTATCACGAAGAAACGAAACAATTGCGTCTTTATCATCGTCGTCATATGGGAATGGAGCCTTTCTGTTGTTCCAGATGTGATGATTTTCGCGGTTTCCAATAGATTCAAGTACATCCAACTCCTGAGATGACCATGTATCAAGACTCAAGGACTTCACTCGGGAAATGTCGGACCCTAAACCACGGTGCACGGAGGCACACCGGCCGCACAAAAACACTCCGAGATTCCACGAGGCCCACGTTGGATACGTGCTAGCGCACTCACCACACTTATTGGCATTTCCATGGCCGTTGAGCATCCGTAAAAGACGCTCTTCCTGTTCTGGTCTTTTAATTCCCATGATGAGAGAGATTGTTGAAGATTTCTTTTATTCGGTGTCAATAAACAGCAATTCTCCTGTATTGTCCAATGGCTCCCTTCAATTGTGATGATTGGAGAAGAACAAACGGAATTACGTTACTTTCCAAAAGAACAAGTCGTGGAGAAAAACCATCAAAAAAACAGCTGTAGGGAAGTAGAGCACTTGAGTGGTTTTTCAGACTTGGGGGGTTTTGGTGTAGAGATGCTTTATTTGGTTTTTCATCCTTGCACAGGAAATATTTCCGAAATTGTAGTGGGCTCATTTGTTTGATTCAACTCATCATTCCCCTTTCCCTCTTTCTGAACGATCCCTCCATCCTTCGTCAATTGTACCTCCCTCTTCCCTATTGAGTTTATCTTCATTATCTTTATCACTTCGCCCCTTGATGGCCCTAGAAACCCTCAAAAAAAGAACGGGATCAACTCCTTCCAGTCCATCCGAAGTGACCGAAACACTCCCCACAACGACGCCTTCACTCCCCACAACGACGCCTTCACTCCCCACTCGACTTTACTCATACCACGAGGTCCCCGAATGGCAGCAGGATAACCATTACATCTTGTCGGGCTACGTTCGCGAAACAAACAGCCTCAAAGCATGTTTTCGCTCTCTATTCTATCTACACAATGAAACCGTGAACATTTTCACACACCTTCTTCCAGGCTTCATAACTCCTGTCTTGCTCGCCCTCCTAACACCACTACTCGTTCAGCATGACAATTTGATTCGTGCAATTCCATCATGGATCATTCGAATACCAATCTACGAGAACACCACCTCAATTGACAACTTCATCTTCAATCTCTTCTTCATTGGCTTCACATTCTGTCTCTCATGTTCTGCCACTTTTCATACCGTTAAATCGCATTCCAACTCTTACATGTCTGTGGGATCACAACTCGATTATGTTGGGATCATCGGACTTATTGTGACGTCAATGGTTGGTATAATTTATTACTCTCTCTGGGATGACACAAAGGCTCGTGATATATTCATTGCACTTGTTGCTGTGATCGGTACGATTTGCTTAGTGATCACGCTAAATCCGGAGTTCAAGAAACCTTATTGGAGACCTTTCAGGGCCACTATGTTTATTTTCTTTGGTGTTTCGGGAGTTTTCCCGATAAGTTATGGACTGTATTGGTTTGGAGTTGACGAGGTTTTCCAAAGAGCTGGTCTCAAGTTGGTGTTGTTGGAAGGAGCGGGTTATATTACAGGTGCTGTTATTTATGCGAAAAGAATTCCTGAGAAGTGGAGTCCAGGGAGGTTTGACGTTTGGGGGAGTTCTCATCAGGTGTTTCACATATTGGTGGTGGTGAGTGCATGGTGGCATTTCAGGGGGCTGGTGAGTGCATACATATGGGCCCATGAGCAAATGAGCAAATGACGAGCGAAGCAAGGCATTTGCTTGTCATTTCGAAGCAACAAGTCATTTCAAAGAAACGGAAGCTGTTGAATGGTAATTTCTCTGCATCAACGAATTAATTGCACGTCTTTATAAAATGGACATATCAACAGCTGGAAATAAAGGAGATCCTTCGACGGTCTCTCGTTGTCTTTGCCAAAAAAAAACGGCTGTTCCAACTCACCTACGACCCGCTAGTCGTCCTAGAAAACAGCGCCTCCCTCAATAAACAATCTTTCCTCGTTCCTCCTACACCACCTAATAATTCCTTTACAAGCACCCATCAACACACTCTGGTCAACAACTCCTCCGTTGTTGATAACATAAACCTCGTACCCCGGCGTGGAAATCAATATTCCCATCAAATAATCATTCTCCACCCTCCACTTTACCAGGTTGATGAAATTACTCCCTTCAATAAACGAGCCATCACTCTTGGTCTCATCTTCACCAACACGGAGACTATTCCGATGGTTCACCACCATTTTCGAATGTAAATGCGAATATATCATCATCACTTGTCCACGAGCAACACGATCATCCTCATTAACACCTTGGATCCGGGAGTAAACAAATTGAGTATGTTTCTTTGACTTGAAGATGAAATGTTTCACTAATGGAGCCGGAACTTCAACGGGTGAAATTTTACCAGAAGGGGGACCAGTTTCACCATTTTTCCCCTGAGTCCCTACCAATGAACGAAACAGTTCGCGATAAACGACTCTGTTGAGTTTCAAAGATTGAACAAGGTTGTTGGCCATTCGACGCATTTCGAAAAAAGAGTCCTTGTATGCGCTCACAAGAATCACTGTCACCTTACTAGCGTCCGGCGCCAGCGATGTGTCGTTCAAGATATCGAGATTCAAATCGTGTAGACGCATCAACTTCTCGTCTTTGAGATCCACAAATTGAATAAAAGCGTAGAGAAATCCATTTGGATTGAATTTCGGTAGACAAATAGGAACCCAAAACTCCTCGGTCGGAGTGAGGTCTCCTTCTGTTTTGAATGTGTTGGTGTTGAAAATCATGGAGAACAGCAACTGTAAGTCGGAGGTGTGAAGCGTGTGTCTACGAGGACGCAGAACACTGATCAGACGTCCCTCGGGAGCAACAAGTAGTCCATACAGGAGGTTCTCGGACTTGTATTGAAGAAGAATGTTCTCGATCTTACGACGGACCAATCGACGAACTTTGAGACATTCCAAACCGCCAATAACAAGCCCGGGATTGCCAAAGTTAGCCAGATCGTCGCATATCGAATCGAGACACGCAATGTCCGTTTTCCCCAGCAATTTCCTGAGGTCAAAGTTGGCTCTCTTTGAGAAGACTTTGTCAATATGAGGTTTACTTAGTGCTGTGAGAAGAAAATTGTAGAGGAAATCGAGCTGCTGAGAAAGTTGAACGTCTGACTCGCCAAGAGTTGAGCTTGCCATGAGAATGATAGGTGAGCGGTTCAAAAACATAAACCTCACCTTGTTGGTGCCGGATCCGGCAATAAACGAACGTAGTTGTTCTGTCTCTCCGTCGGGGCTGTATTGGAAGAACGAGACGATTGTTTGAATGATCCCGGAGTACACGGTGAGAATGTCGTCTGAGCCATGCATGGAGTATATTGGTTTTCCAGCGGAGGAGAGGATAAAGAAGTGTTTGCTGTGCGAGAAGAAGGTTTCTTGTGAGGAGTCGTTGTCTGCGTGTTGGAGGGTGAAATCGAGGTCGATAGGCGCTTGTTGACTACTTGCGGCGCCCACAGCAAATCCACCGCCACCGCCGATTACTTCACTGAATATACTTGCACCCATACTTGCACTCACACTTGTCGTTGGTGAGCGGAGGGTCTCGGAGTTTTCGTCGTGTTGACCATCGTAAAAGCGAAGTAGTGGTGTGTTTGGAGCGGATTCTGTGGAATCATTGGCCACGAAATTTCTCAGATGCGGCTCAATCTCATCACCTACGGCTGTCTCGAGGGTCACTGCCGTTGTTGATTCTGCTGGACGCGTGAGATCGTTCAAGAGTAGTGAACTTGAGACGAGCGAGACTAGTGATTTCCGGTGGTTCAATGAGGCCAATGGGGCTGACGGTGGATATTCTGAGGGATCAAATGTTCCATCGGGAGCAAAGGCGTCAGGATTCGTCGAAAGAGTGCTGCTTTGGTCGCTGTCTCCCTCGTAACGGTGAATATAGTCCTCGTGAATTGTGATGGGACTTTCAGAAATTGGATCGGTCATAGGGGGCCGTGATAGGTGAAGGAGGGAGAATTGGTATAGAAAGGGCCGGTTAGTGGGGTGGACAAAGAGTAGTGGGATTTCTATCGGGGAAGTATGGAGAAGAATAGAAGAGGATAGTAGGAAGGAAGATACAGTATTTTTTAGAAAAAATAACAGGGTCGATCGACGCGAACTACGAGCAAGCGGTGAAAGCGACGGGCAAGCAGCAAGCAAGCAGCAAACGAGTATAAGTTATAACACGAAAAGTATCAGCTTCATCCCACATACAGTACAGACTTCCTTCCTTTTCAACAACTCTGCTATGAGGATGTCTTGCTAAAACATCCGCTCCCAACTCCGTAGGTGTGAGGTGTAAACACTTCGACCGACGCGAGTTATTGGTGGTAAAAGCAGGTCATTTGTTATCCAATAACAGTAACATTTCATTTCAAAACCACTCATAAAATGCCTTCTGTCGTTAGTTGAGTACCCGACCTGCAAATCATTGCCAACTACTCTCAAACGGCTCGTTTCTTTCGTCATTTACTCAATCAGTCGCGTCGATCGACTTCCTTGCAACTTCAAGTTCAAAGAAAAAAAACACTACAAAACACTTCCTGCACGCTCCGCAGAAACTCTTCTGGTCATTGTTCTTTCTCACATTCACCACACTCACCAAACTCCTATTACTTACTCCTCACACCTTCCTTCACACACTCATCACACTATCAAACGTTGTCACTCTTTAATCACCTCTTCAGCATCCCCTCACCTCCTACCACGCCCATCTTATCACAACCACCTCCCCGATGAACAGCTCCGCCCGACCAAGACGATCATCCTCGTCGTCAGGCTCACTCATAAGAAGCTCATCAATTCAGCCGGACTCGGACTCGGACTCGGAATCCACCAAAAATAACCACGGTCCATCTCGTAGTCTTCGAATCAGAACAAGAAACTTCCGTCGCAAACAAAGCAGTCCTGCTCTCGATGCGGCAGCAGCTGGATCCCAGGGTAGCTTGGCAACATCAGGTACTCCTGAAACTCCTACCCTCCAAAACACTGCGTTTAATGTCGAATTCAACAACGTCAGAGCAAGTTTTGATAGTTCAGCAGAAACAATACCAGGAGCTCCTCAGTCCAATCTTAGTCCCGGAGCGTACTCCCACGCCCACCCGGGACTCCAAAGAACAGCTTCGTCATCTACCACGCTTTCGCGGTTGGGCAGGGATAACAAGCTCACCAGATTTCTCAGCAAAACTGCTGAAATCATGCGTAAATCCCCCGAAGATACAGGGTTTGGACCTAATCTGTTGTCTGTTGGTTCAGGGGGCATGGATGGAAATGATAGTGTCAACGGCATTGGCTCCGGTGGATTCTCAGCCAAATTGAAACGACCAGAGAACCTCTCCATACAAACTACCTTGATACCGTCCTCAAAAGAACTCAAGTCACCGCTAGCACGAACGTCTAAAGAGGTGGAACGTATTGCCAATATTGGACATAGTTCTCATGTTGGAGCAAATACGGGAACCTCAGCAGGTTTACAACCTTCCAAACACAAACACAAACATCATTACAATCTACTTCGAAGCCGAAAAGACTCGACCAAATCGTCGTCTGCTTCTAATTCCAAAGTTTCTGCTGCCCATGGTGGTGAAACAGTCTATTCTTTTCATCCATCTCTTGCAAACAACTCGATGACGGTAAGCGAATTGCAGAATACCATCACTGAGCTAGAGAAAATGAGTCTCAACAACGCAACTCTTAGTGGTGATACCGACGCAATTGCTGATGAGGCCTGGAATCTTGTCTGTTCCCTGGTGGCACCGTTGTTCCGATGTGAACGGTTGAAAACCCCAATCGAAGAAATCAACAAACTGGTTTACCTGCATTTACGACTACGTGAAGGAGCTACTGCCACCTCCTCAACCTCTGCAATTTCGGCTTCGCCAGTTATGTCACCTCCTCTGGGCTCTATATCGGCATACGACACTCCGTTCACCCCGCTGGGAGCTCCGACGCCGACTTTTGCGAATGCAGGGCTTGGAAGATCGCCGTCAAGCTCGTATAATGCGATGTCACCGGTTGCTGAGGATCCAGGAGCGATTCTTTATGAGATTCAAGAGTTTTTGAATGTGGGAATGGCCACTCTTCTGAGTCAACTGTATGTGGATGAACATACTCATGAGGTTCGATTACATAAGGAACCAGGTTCTTGGCCACGAACATTGAATTCTGCTCTCTCTTCTTCAACACCAGGAGCTTTTGAGCGGTGTTGTGCTCTTTTATGGGACTATTTTTACAACGATGTGTTCTTCTATTTGCAAGGTGTTTTTCTTCCATTGGGTGATGAAAACCTCGGTTCTGCATTATTTGGTTGGTTTGAAACGTCTGGTTGGACTCCAACACTGAGAAATGCCATACTTGTTTCGTATCGTGATAACGTAGTGATTCCGCTGTACGCACGGACGAGACAAGTGGAGGATAAAGAGAGGAAGTGGGAGAAGACGGGGTCGTCTTTGTCGCTGGGTAACGATGAAGAAGAGGAAAGAGTTTATGGCAATTTGGTTCAGTGTTTCTCGGTTTTAAATGGGGTTCATACGAGTGATACGAATCAGAAGATTGTGGAGAGTTTGATGGAGCGATTTAGGCTATGAACACGCGAGCAAAAGGGTTATTTGCGATTTAGTTACTCGCTTCGTTTGTCTTACAACTATACAAAGACATGACGTTGATGATCTTATTAATTGATCATGGCGATCTAATCAGGTGATCAAGGCTGCACCCATGTCTTGTGAGTTGCTCAGTATTGACTCCATGAGAATGGTTGGATGGACAACGGGCTAATGACTCGCTTTGCTCGTCATTCGCTAGTTCATCCTACAATATGGCCTTCCATCACCCACCTGATACCCACACAATGCCGGCTCCAACCACATCGCGATCGACGCAGCAGCAACAATACCAGCAGAATCACTTATACCAACGCAACCCATAGCAAATTCTCTCTCCGCCAAGGGAGTTTTTTCACTAACAAGCATGAAAGTGTTAACATATGACGATCCACCAAGCAAACCTTCATAAAAGACAAGAATGAACAACAAATAAATGTTTGGGATGAAAACATATAATGATTGCAAAACACAAATGAGTACATTCAAAAGTTGAAGCAACGATGGGATCGAAAGGTTCCGTATGCGCACGAATGAACCTGATGATCGCGAAACGAACACGCCGAGCTGATAAAGTGTACCATAAGTAACATAAGCATCTCTATAACTTGAAAATGGCATTTCCTCGACTGGAAACAATAATGTTGGAGTAATTCCTTGATTGATCACGTATTCAGAAACGTACACCGTGAACAGTGGTACCATGTACGGAAAAACATATGGTTTGATCCGATTCAGCGTAACAGTAATGTGTACACGAAGGTCATGCCAACTTGTGATTGTTGACGTTTTTGTGGCTGGTGTGGCTGGTGCTCCTGAAGAAATAGTCTGTAAGTCAACACCAGATAACGGTTGTTGTTCCTCCCCCTCAATGGACTCATGTTGCTGCTTCCCCACTACAACTGGAGGTAACAATCTGAAGTAACTGAACAACATCGTAAATGGAATAACGGAAAACATCAGTAGAGATTTTCTTGGACTGATTGAACACCATGTTGTAAGCACAAGGAACGCAAACGAACCAACAAGACCTGCCCCTCCGGTTCCGGAAGACCATGCACTTAGAGAGCTTTCATCGAAGTAGTGTGTTAATTGCAAAAAAGTTGTTTCACCAAGTCCAGAAGATGCAGACGCAAGAACAATTCCAAATAAGATAAGAGGCACTCCTTCACATAAAGAGACAATCAACATTCCACTAAAACTCAATGCCACAAGCATGAAAATCCGGAAGTTGTAAGGAATCAAATGAATAAAGAATGGCGCTAATAGTTTGAGAGTAAAAGACGGTATCACATCAGCCATAAGAACTGTAGCTTTAGGAGTAAGTGGACCAACAAGGTCAACTGCTGCTGATAAAATCACAACATACAACACATTGTTGACGAGACCAAAGATCCAAAACGCAATAAACACTCGTTTGGCGAGCATGGATAGGTTCAAACAGCTAGTAATGAGCGACGATTGATGCCTTATAAAATCATAGAAGAGCTTGTTAGATATGTTTTGATACGTAATTTCAATTTGAGGAGCGCGAAACACTCCTTATCGTGATTTTTTTGAGGTTTTTTCGTTTTCCAGGGGTAGCAGATCTTTGAAAATAATGATAACAAATCAGGTTTGAATCAAGATCAAACAAGGCTAAGATGGTAAGGAAGGTGAATCTTCTGATACCCATAAATGACGGGTGAATTTGTGGATTTTGGCAAAAACGGAATGAAAAATTGGTGACGGATGAAGACTAATGGTTGATTTATCAATCTCTATAAATCATCTACAACTATACCTTTAACTCACTTAAAACTCGCTCACGACTGGCACAACTCGCTTCGCTCGTCGCTTGCCAGTCATTCGCTCGTCGCTTGTCATTATCTTCACGTAAGCTATATACAGTTTCATTCATCAAGCCCAAAGCTATAAACAGTAGTGGTTAGCTTGCTGAACCAGAGTAGTATCGCTCATGATTCGCTGAATGACTCGATTTGCTCATCATTTGCTCGTCATTCGCTTAGAATCCCATACCTGGCATACCACCCATGCCGCCCATACCACCGGCTGGAGCAGCAGCTGAACCCTTTGGTTCTGGAGCATCAACAATGGCACACTCGGTGGTAGCAAGAAGCGAAGCAACACCAGAAGCATCCACAAGTCCGCTCTTCACAACCTTGAATGGATCAATGATACCAGCTTGGATCATATCAACAAATTCGCCCTTAGCAGAGTCGTAACCAAAGTTGAATTGCTCGCCGTAAGTGTCAAGAACCTTACCAACAACAACAGCACCTTCTTCACCGGCATTATCAACAATTCTCTTGGCTGGCTTGGTGATAGCAGCCTTGATGATTTGAACACCAAGCTTTTGGTCAAAGTTGTCGGTCTTAACATCGTCCAAAACCTTGGAAGCCTTCAACAAAGCAGTACCTCCACCTGGCAGGATACCTTCTTGAACAGCAGCTCTAGTGGCACACAAAGCATCATCATACCTGTCCTTCTTCTCACCAACTTCGACTTCAGAGGATCCACCAACTCTGATAACGGCAACACCACCAGAGAGCTTGGCCAATCTCTCATGCAGCTTCTCCTTCTCGTAATCAGAAGTAGCAGAGTCTTCGATGGCACCCTTGATTTGCTCACATCTTTGCAAAATGCTGTCCTTAGAACCAGCACCGTTCAAAACAACAGTGTCCTCTTTAGTAACAGTTATGGAACCGCAGGAACCAAGCAATTCTGGAGTGGCGTTTTCAGGCTTGATGTCAAGCTCTTCGGTGAAAACAGTACCACCAGAAAGGATGGCAATATCACCAAGAATGTTCTTTCTGTTGTCACCAAAACCTGGTGCCTTAACACAGGCAACTTGAACTTGACCTCTAAGCTTGTTCAAGATACAAGCAGCAAGAGCTTCACCGTCAATGTCTTCAGCAATAATGAGCAAAGGTCTTCTCAACTTGTTGGAGATCTCCAGAGATGGCAAAATGTCTTGAATAGAAGAAAGCTTCTTCTCAGAAAGCAACAAGAGTGGGTTTTCAAATTCCACCTTACCAGACTTAGCGTCAGTGATGAAGTATGGAGAGATGTAACCTCTGTCGAATCTCATACCTTCAGTCACCTCCAATTCGTCTTCAAGAGTCTTACCCTCTCTGATGGTGATAACACCTTCCTTACCAACTTTCTCCATGGCGGAAGCAAGAAGCTTACCGATGTGAACATCACCGTTGGCAGAAATAGTGGCAACTTGAGCAATCTCAGCAGATGTGGTGATTTCCTTCTTGTTCTTTTGCAAGAAATCAATCACAGCCTCAACAGCGGCCTGCGAGCCTCTTCTCAGGTCCATTGGGTTGCAACCAGCGGCAACATTCTTAACAGATTCGGTGAAAATGGCTCTACCAAGAACAGTGGCGGAGGTAGTACCGTCACCAGCAGACTCGTTAGTCTTGGAAGCAACGTCTTGAAGCAACTTAGCACCCAAGTTCTCGAACTTATCTTCCAAATTGACAGATTTAGCAACAGTAACACCATCCTTGGTAATCTTTGGAGCACCGAATGGTTGTTCAATCAAAACGTTTCTACCCTTTGGGCCGAGAGTAACGGCAACAGCATCGGCAAGAGTCTCAACACCCTTCAAAAGAGCAGCACGGCCTTCGACGCCGAACTTGAGCTCCTTGTGAGCATAGCCACGGCTTAAAGTGGCTAATGTCTTCTTCACTTGTGGACGTGCAAATCTCAACATGTTTTTGCTTGAAAACAGCGAACTTCTTCTTGTTTATGTCTTAAATCAAAGAACAAGATAAATATGTCCGTTCAGCTCCTCCAATTTTTTTTGCCATTATATATTCTCTCTCCAGTTTTCACGAAAATTTTACTCCCCACGCCGTCGAATTTACTCGAAAGTTTAGTGCGCCCTGCAAAACTGGGACAACCCCGGAAAGAAAAATAAAAAATAATTGATCGCACCCAGGATCGAACTGGGGACCCTCACCGTGTTAAGGTGATGCCATAACCAACTAGACCATGCAACCAATTGTTGAGTACAATTTGGGACTGGGGTTTGTTAAGCGAGTGACATTTGGATATTTGTAGGTTGCAACTCAAACTGGGGCACGACATGGAAGCTCTTATAATATAGATTGACAAGTCTCATCATTCCTTGGTACCAAATGTCGTTATATCTCATCACCAACATGCATCAATCCACCCCATTTATGTCAAACATGCCAACTCTTTCAAATACCTTTAATATCTAAATTTTTTTGGTATTGAATTCCTTATCGGTTCATTTACTCAATCATCTGCTTACATCCACAATTTTACCGCGTAAGGTTATCATCATAACTACCCCCATTCACCTTGTTACACCGGATTTTACCCAGAAAGTTTCAAGTTCAACTCATTCAAGACTAACATCACTTTGGACAGACTTTTTGCAGCCTACAAATATGAAGCCAATTGCTCCACAATAGAAAGAAACAACCTCCTAATGTGGAGAGATGGTAGCAATGATACAAGTTTTTCCTACAATGAGCTGTTCAAAAATTGGACCGAACAGAACCAAATCACAGTCAAACACTGGTTTTCAATAGCGGAATGGAAACTATGGTGATTGAAGAGTTTCCCAAAACCGTCTAAGAAATGGCAGAGGCTTACAAATTGCTATCTAAAACCTTACTTCAAACAAACATGGCTCTGTACGTATGTGTTTTCTTATACGGTGGATTGTACAGTAATATCGACACTGAGTGTAAATAACCAATGGACACATGGATCGACTCTTATGACGACTTCGTAGGTGATATTGTCTCTCTTGAAGGAGACTTCAAGTTCCAGGACTGGCACATGATTTTGCCGCGTCATGTACAAATTCTGCAATGGGCATTCAAATTTCGCAAAGATCATCCATTTTTTTGCACTACTGATCTCGAACATTGTGATAAATACTTCTGGGGCGGTTCAAGACGATAAAATTGAGGGTCTCACACAAAGAGTTTTCGGGCGTCGATACGTGTCGTTCTGTCGACAATCTCGAGTGGGCCTGGTGTGTGAACTGACACCTTTTTTGAGTACGTGGATTTGTTGAGAAGTTCTTCATTCGTGGAGTACGAGTCTCGCCGGAACTTCAAGGGAGAATTCTCACAGGGGCCAGACATTGATTGTACCTGTAATTTTTTATGGAAAATGTTCACGGGAATACAAGGTCTCGTTGTTGTAGACGATTTGTGTGTCCTTTCTGCTGAAGGGTTTTGGTGCGAAACCTGTTTGGTCAGCAGATATTGTTACGTGAGGTACTACTTCAGTGGAAGCTGAATTTCAAATTGAGGTAGAGGATATGAGAAAAAATAAATTAAAATAAAAATGCCGCACAGCCGCTCTGTGAGCCGCAACCACATCTGCAGAATCCGTCTACATAGAAGATCTGTTACGAACGCCTGCTGTCTCGCATCGTTAATCTCGTATCCACAGTTGTAAACTGGGTACCTTTTATAACAAATCGGTACTGGGAGTATTCGTTTGAAAGTGTACGTGCTTTTTACTCGTCGAGAAATCACGGAAACGTAATCTGAGGCAATTCACCACTTCGTTCACCTGAGACGGACCAGTGAGCCCAAAAAAAAACTAGTAAGAAAATTGATGCCCGAAACGACTAAAATAATTATTTTTGCGGGGATGAAACGTTTTTGCGGTCATAAAATTTTTTTTCAAGCTAATTGAAATATTTCATTAGAGTCTCGGTGAAGATAGACTAGTCAGGAAACGAGATTGTTGCTTCACCATTGAAATCAGTTTAATCGTGAATTCGAGTCCAGTTAGTATTTTTGATAAAATTTGCTTTTTGGTGTGTCAAGTAGGTAATTCTGGCAATCAATTGGACCAAAAAGGGATGTCCAGCCTTCGCAATGTACACTTCATTGGAGAACATGACTCATCTGTTGTATAACTGTTCCCGATCTTCATTGCTGTACTCTACACTAACAGCCACCATTGAAAGACAAGAAGAGTAACGTGATCAAAACCATTCCTTCAATGGCTTGACCGGTGTTGTATCGAGGTCTGCATAAACTCCTCCATCCGCAAGGAGCAGCAGATATTTGACGAATTGGTGCTGCAAGCGACTTTCTCGCAACATCGGTGCTGCAAGCGACTTTCTCGCAACACATTAATTGCCTGTGCGCCCCCTAATTTTTTTTCCCCACATAATTGAAAAACTTCCCAGACTGCATAGACTAAACTGGATGTATTCGTAACCATCGGCTTTGTTGAGTGTACTCCATGAGGAGAATTTCGTAGTAATATCACCAGTTTGAAAAACACGTTTCTCAAAAGGAGCTTCGCGATTCTATAAAAACTTTAGTTGACTCAGGATTGAATGACTGATAGCTTCTGGACGTTGAGCGGAGTAGTAGATATCTCTGAATATAACTTTTTTGACAGAACACTGTGCAGATTCATCATAGCGAGAATAACAACTGAGACTAAGATATAGGGCTGAAACAACCCAATCAGTCTTGAAAACTGTGAAGAATATTTTTAGAGGTTGTTTTCACTCACCCTGGGAGGGGAAATTATATTGCTATCATGAGTGATAGCATATACCTAGCGGATATTTTTTCACCTGCCCAAATCTACATGACCTTGCAGCTTTGAAGCCACACAGCCGCACGACCTCACAAAAAATCCCCGTACTAAATTTTGATTTTGTTGATAGGTGAGTTTCAAAGCAGTCAACGAGAGCTGGACAAGAGACAAAAGATGTGAAGACCCTTCAGACCTCATGAGTGAATTCACACCAACGATAGATTGCTGAAAGAACTGCTATTACAATACAAATACTTTTTATCCAGTGTTTTTCATGTTCTAATGACTGGTGACATCATAAAAAAAGAAACGATTTTTTTTTCTAAATTTTATTCCTTCATATTTTCTTTTCGTTTTTTTTTTTCTACTTGATGTTTCATTCTCTTCTTCTGTTTTTACGACTTTAATTCGAAACCTTTTCACTTAGCGTTGTACTTCAATTGCCCTTCATCATGTCAGTCAGTTCAGTCAGAAGAAACTCATCGTTTTGCGAACAAGGGCCGCAAGCTTGTGCCAAAACATCTGGATTGCTGTTTCAACTTCCTCTTGATAGGTTACCTAGAGCAGCTTTGTTGCAGACTTTAATGTACCTCGAAACAGCAGATATCGTGAACCTCACAAGTTTTGAAGGTCCGATCGCCAATGCCGCACGAGTTTCTCTCTATCGCTCCATCACACTCACCACAGCACACAAAAAGCTCCAGACAGCATTCCCCCAATCAACATTGATTTCCAATTACAGTGCATTTTTGCAATTGGTGCACTCTGCCATGCTGAACGAAAAGTTAGGACAACTTATTGAAATACTTCATCTAAAAGAATTGCAAACCATGCTAACGGCAAGCATTTTTTTCAAACACGAGGAAGAGGAAACGGAAAGTTTTTGGGCTTTGAAGCTATCCAAAATTCTCAGTGAAATGGAGTTAGCTTATCTTCGTGGTATCTTCCCATTTGAAGTCGAGTCGCTCACTTTACTTGATGCATTGAATGTTATATCAAAACACACAACCAATTTGCACACTTTGGATGCCCCTTCACTCAGCTTGACCCAGCTTTCTACCCTTGGTTTTGTGGGAATTCAAGATCTTACATTCACGTTGAGAGAAGGTGATGCTGAAAGTCTTGGTTTCATCAAAAAGTTCACCTCTTTGAGACGACTGTGTGTCCAATTTGGGGCTGGTTCAGAGCAACTTTTGGGTCACTTGTCTGCTAAATGCTCCACCATCATGGCACAGCTCAAGGCTTTGGAACTTCGTTACATTAGAAGTGACTTCAATGAGAGAACACAGCCAACATGGTGGTCCTTTTTCAATGCTCTTCCAGCTGATTTCCGTTTCGGTAAGTTACGGGATCTTGCGCTTGTTGCTTGTCAATTTGATCAACAACATTCAGCAATAGTACCACGCCTTCTCGAACTGATTCCCTTCTCTCAAATTGAATCGCTATCGCTCAAAATTCACGAATACTCGCACAAATCCAAAAGACACCTTTCGAATCAGGATCCTTGTACTCTTTTATGCATGCTCGCGCCACACTTGCACTGCCTCAGGAACCTCAGCCTCAAACCAACTGGAGACTGCTTGCAGTGTCAGATCAACTCCACTGTTCACTTTCTACAACATCACGGTGCGAACCTCGAGAATTTCTCACTGTCTTCAAATTCCCTTAATATCAACAACCACAATAGGCTGCTTGAGGTGTTATCCGGATGCAAGAAGTTGCGAAAAATCGCTCTTTGCGATGAATTAGTGCTTATGAAACTGGAAAATTCGCTTAAGAAGTGGTTCGTCTACGACAATTTGGTGCGCGTGGACGTAAGTAGGAGCCAGGCTGCAGAGCTGGCACTCCAGAGTGACAAAGTTCAATACGGTCGTTGTGCTACTTCCGAGTTTGCGCATTTTCTCGACACAAACTCTACACTGTTAGTGTTGTTTTGGCGTTCGTTTTTCGTTGACCACGAGTTCGACGTATTACTACGTGTTCTGCCATGTGGCGAGAATTACAAGATGTGTGGCTACGATTTCAGAGTGATCAAACATCGCGGGCTTGTGCAGATGTTTGTTGCACATGGATGGGAAGACTTGTTATACTATTAGAAGCCGCTCATTTATATTTTCTCCTCTGGCTCATTCAAAATGCGTTCGAATCCTACACGATGATCTGTTTATGTGTTTCACTTCATGAAATAAACTTTTTTTTTTACCAAATTAAGAAGATATTTACTAGACACATCCCGAAACTTTCTCAGCATTCTTTTGTTAATTAGCCTTTTTGAAAGGGGCTTTTTGAGGCACAGCGAAAAGCTTCGACAGACTTTTTGCATGCTTAATCATCAGCTCACTGAAGTAACAGAAGAAAATATGCATGATTGTGCATTGGTGCACAGCCATATTCGACGGCGTGCATGCAAAATATGCGGCCGCCCTTGATTGCGAAAGGGAAAACAAAACCCTATTCAAGGAGTGAAAATTTGATTATTGGTGAATCAATCGATAACTTTGAGAAAAACAGACAGACATAGAAATATCTGATTGGGCTCTAATATACAGTTGAATAGAATACGGTCACAGTTACACATCCTTCACACATGTCATCGTACCGGAATTATGCCCCGGCAGATCCGGTCAAAACAAAGATCAAATATTGTCTGCTACTCGCAATAGGCTTCATCATAGGTACCACCATCACATACCAGAGCCCGCAGGTGCACATGGGCCGCAAACTATCAAACAAGGCCATTTATTATGAAGAGTACCTCGAGAGCCCCGAATATCTTGAAGCTCTGCCGGAGGCACTCGGATCAAACCCATTTGATCCCAACATTACTGCTCACAGGCTGATGCAAGCGTACCCATATGAGTACAACGCAACCGTCCCAATTGAAAAGAACATTTTACAGATGTGGAAAGTGGGCCCAAAGCACCCGGATTTTCCTTACAGAGAGCAGTTTGAGACCTGGGACGAACAGAATCCCGGCTACAACCACTACTTGATCACCAACGACGAGCTGAGAGAATATGTGATTGCAGAGTACAATCAGACGGTGCCTGAAGTGGCTGAGGCGTTCAAAATGCTACCGAAAATTATTCTGGAATCCGATTTCTCCCGTTATCTGTGGATTTACCTCAACGGAGGCACATATGGTGACCTCGATACAACCTGTCGCAGCCCAATCGACAACTGGGTTGACGCTCACGACCCTTCGATAAGTGCCATCGTTGGCATGGAAGACGACTACAACACTCCTGATTGGGACCGAATGCCGATCATCCGTCTGCAGTTTCTCAACTGGGGGTTCAAGTTCCGCAAACATCACCCAGCGCTGGCCATGCTGATAGCCAACGTTGTGAAGATGACATTTGATCAGTACGCTTGCGAAAAACTACTGGCACAGTTCAAGGATTTGGGGATCGATCGGTGCAAGCCCGTTGGAATCATGGAGTGGACAGGTCCGCACGTGTTTACGACGTCAATGGTTGAGTACATGAACTCGTTTTCGAATCCGGATGTGGTGGATTATGACCACTACAAATGGACGCAGAATTCTGAGCTTTTCGGGCCAGAGACCAATTCTGGAGAGAAAATAAACTGGCGAATGTTTACGGGAATTGACAGTCCCGTCATAGTGGAGGACATGGCCGTTTTGCCTAGAAGCGGTTTCAAGTGTCAAGAGGACACGACAAAATACTGCTACATTCAGCATCATTATTTTGGGGTTTGGAAAAACGATTAGGCGGAGAGAAAGACACGGGCAGTCGATCGAATGCAATACACCTACCTATATAAATTAAATCACTCTGAATTTTTCAAAACTTTTGCATAATAGAAAGATTTGTAGCCCCGGGAAATGACATTCTCGTCATCGTTGTCGGCGAGCTGAGTGTCCAAATCCATTGACATCAGTCCGTTAAACGATATTTGAGGAAGAATCACTACATCCCCGACTTCCGCAGGAGCCACTGCACCGGAGAAAGAAGCGAACGAAAACCGTTCACCATCCACTGGCGGTGGACCAATCAATTGTTCTTCAGGCTTCATGCGACGTCCCGTACTATCCTTGTATGTATTTTCGTGTTTAGAGTGTTGAAAAAGATAAACCTGCTCTTCTTTAGCCACTTTGATAAAAACAGCCTCTTCCAAGGAGTTGAGATACTCGAAAAGTGTGTCAGTAAAGATGGATTCTCCGGTGAAAGAAATTAAAGGCTCATTATTGACGTCTGTTTGAAGAAAAATGGAGTTCCAATCTGCCTTTTGAATGAACTTCTTCTTTGCATGCACAAGATAGGTGATCTTGGCAATGAGTTTAGCCAAAAATGGATGGTGTGCCTTGGCCACGAAAATGGTGTTAGAGAACGTCATTCTTCTGTTGTATAGTTTATCCCAATGATTGTGGTTGAAATCGACGTTGATTCCAACTATCAATTGAGTGTTCACCACTCGCGATTGATGCCAGTACCGTATTGGCTTGAAGTCAGTGGAGTCCAAATCTGCATAAACTCCTCCGCCTATGAAAACAACGAGATATTTGAGAAATTCGTTCCTTAGTCTTCGGTCTGGTAGCAAATTGAGCGCATCCAAAACCTCAGGAACAGTACTATTCAACTCCCGTTCGAGAAACTCTGTGATCTGGGCTGTGCTGTTCAAACGATGAGTGTAACCATTGTCATGATTTGCCTCGTACCAGCGGTTGGTGAGGTTCAGTTGAGCGGGCGAGAGCTTCTGGAATGCTGGATAGAACTGCCAGATGTTTTTCTCTATGGGCTCATTTTGGTCGATAGGATAGAAATAAGCCAATCTTTCTTCGATCGTGGCGAGTTCTGTGTGATCTTTTGGTGGAGCCGTGTGGACGATCACCTTGGGATCGGAATCAGTGCTGTTCTGGGACTTTGGAAGACGATCGTTGACTTTGGCAAGTGATGTCGAGACGTACGACTTGTCAGCATTTCGAATCACGTCGACCAGAAGCAGTAAGACCACCACGCTGAGCAGGACGAATCTGTGTGTTTCAGTGTTATTCCGAAGCATCCAGGAGATTCCAAGGGTTGTGAAGACCAAAGACTTTGATGAAAGGTTTTCCTGGTGGACGAGCAGTGGTACACTTATTGGTAATTAATCTTTCGTCTTGTGCCACTAGTAAACCACCGTTCGTATTTTCGGGGCTCCGCCGCCTCTAAATTTAGTCTAGCCAGGAATTGCGCGAAAACAAGAGCAGTATCTCCTGCCGCCGCCCCTAAAAGGTGCAGCATATCGATGCATATTTTCAACAATAAGAACCTTTTGCTTTGCATATGCGGCGCGAAACTGCTGTTCAACCCAAAGATCTGTGACCGTCCACATTGCAGGAGGGTCAGAGAAAAAAACCAATTCAAAAGAGTTTGATCTGGAATTATTGGACACCATAGCGCTACAATACCAACCAAACGATGCTGAAAAGACGGGATAGAGTGGCCATTGCCACGCTCGCGTTGCTGCTGACGCTGGTTTACCTTGTCACTGATATGAACAGCTACACCGATCTGCACCGAACAACCAAGGACTACGTCATTGCCACCACCAAGAGTCTTTCTGACACAATCGACAAGTTGAAGGATTCGAGTGTGGATCCGGATGTATATTTCAGTGACAGAACAGCAAAACGGCCAAAACTGAACCAGGAACACATTCGGGTGCTCAAAGAGCAGGAGAAGGCTAAGTTTTTCAAAGAACAGCAGCGGTTGCAGGACGACAAGCAGCTGGAGGTGCTGAAGAAACAAATTGAAGACAGGGCCAGAATCAAGAAGAATTATGAAGAAGGCTGCAAGACTTACGATGATCTCCTTTCGATGAAGCCTAACATGATCCGTGTTGCGTTTAATGAGAACGATTTCGATAATAAGGGGGATATGATGTTAGGGGACGGTCTTTTCCATCGTCTAATTGGCGCATTCCTCTCTAAAGCACAGGAAGATGCTGTTTCCCTCTACTTGAGAAAACAAACGAGCCGTAGATTGTCATGTGTTAACAATTCTTCTCAGGTCATTTTTGAAGGTGACCTTGATCACATGGCCGGAATCCCTGTTGAGGATCTCTTAGATGTTGCAAAAAAGCATCGTGATTTAAGCAGTTCGCTTCCCGGAGCGATGCCTTTCCCGAGTCTTTACTCTGGCAATGGTTACGTGACCATCGGTGGAGGCGAAGACTCATGGGCAGCGCTGCTCACGGTGAAAACTCTTCGGAGAACCGGATCGAATTATCCTGTTCACGTTTTTCTTCCTTCTGATTCTGATTGGGATTCTGCTTTGTGCGATTCTATTCTTCCTGGTTTGAACGCTAGATGTGCCAAATTCTCAGACGTTTTTGGTGCTGAGAACATGCTTTCTATAGAAGGTTTGTCGCGGGACCACTTACGCAATTTTGCGATTGTTGGGTCGTCTTTTGCAAGCGTTTTCTATCTTGAATCCGGAACTCTTCCATTGGCGAATTTGGACGAACAGTTCGACAAGTTGGTTTTCCGTGAGTACGGATTGGTTGGATGGCCTGGTGTTGGCCGGCGCTCAACTTCTCCCGCTTACTATGCTGTTTCTGGAATCAAAGTCGGCGACAGAGTGCGTAATTTGAACGATTGGTACACTAATTTGGACAAAGTTGGGTCTGAGGATAAATTCTCATATCATGACCGGTCTGGGACTGTTTCTGAGTGGAGTTTTGATACTTCTCAGTTACTAGTGAACAAGATGGTGAACTACGATGTGCTTTTGTTGGCGATGTATTACGACGTTTATGGTCCTTCTGCGTACCATAAGTTGCTTGCTGATGGGTTTTGTAGTACTGGAGACCACGAGACGGTGGCTGCTGCTGCTAATTTTTTCCATAAACGGTTCTACCAGGTTCACAAGCGGACGGACGAACTTCCACGCGGAGCACGGGTTAAGTACGATCCTGTGGTTGACTTCAGTATTTTGACTGAGACGGTTCACCGGAACCAGCAGTCGAGTGAAAAGTATAGTTATACGAGGATGTTTGAGGATTCATTCACTGCCGCTAATTCGAGGCCATTGTTTTACGATGGTGCGAATCTTGATCCTTATGAGCAGATGAGGAGCGAGGGAACTCGTATTTTTGGGAAACATTTTCCTAGTTTTGGATTTGATGTTGAATTGTTTCTATGGGAGACAATTGATTCTGTTTTGTGTCGTGAAAACGTTGCTTTTGACAGGGTTTTGGTTGGAAAAGACAAAGGGAGATTATGTTCGGAGTTTATACCGAAACAACTTGAGTTTTTGATCAGGACATCGGGCGAGATTGCCGAGAGTTTTAGGACGAGTCATGGAGAAATGAAGTTTGGTGTGGACGATGAAACGTGGGATGTCAGGGGACCAGACGATACGAGTGAGGAGGCGAAGACTGTGATTCGAGACGTGATTCTACAGGGGGTTGAGCGGATGACTGCACATGAAAATGTGGAGTTGAGCGACGAGCAACTGACGAGCAAATGAGGAGCGGAGCAAATGAGGAGCGAAGCAAGTCATTTGTGAGTTCCTCGTGAGATGCTTGTGGATCGCCCCTCATGTTGGTTCGCCTGTTATTCATGAAAACTAAATATAAAACGTAGATTCGAAATAGAAACTGCACATTCTATTAGTTGGAGTTGAAACGAGCAAACGACTCGCTCCGCTCGTCATTCACTCAATAAATATCCTAATTATATACAGGTTCACTGCCACAAAGATAGCAGTGACGATTCACAGGGTGAGAAAAATCACTGGTAAAGAGAACAAGAACACACCGTTCTCACTCATTACTCAATCACCCTTCCTTAACTTCTTATCACCACCCCTCTTCAATATCTTCTTATCATCCCCAACCAACTGCTTCAACTTATCAAGGTCTTCAATCAACAACTTCCCCTTTGCCTTTGTTTTCCAGCCGAACCCAAGCTCCTTCTTCAACTTCTTCTCATTCTCCCTGCGCAGCTTCAAGAGATCTCCATACTTCTGGTCAATACTCCTAGCATTTTCCACCTCATCAATCGTGTCGTGACTGAAAAGAAGATCGAAAATCCGCCCGTCTCCCCAGAAAAAACCCTTTCTATCCACAATCCACGGGAAACGTTTACCAGACTGCTTCAAGAAAAACATAAAGAATGAGTCTCCAGTACCATAAAATCCCTGACCAGTGTAAATCTTTGCGTTTTTGAGCTTCTTGATCGACGAGAGAGCCACCGTGTGCACGGGAGTCGGACGGTATGGCAGAATCGGATGGGTGGTGAACTTAACAAATTGTTCTTTGCCAGGAAGATACCACATTCTTCTCACTAATCTAGAAGGCATCATGGCGAATCCAAGCCCTGTGAGAAAGGGAAGCGTTCCTGCCAAAACAACGATACACATGTGAGCAGTCAATTGCAACTTATTTTGCCACTCATTCAAATTCATATCATTGTCTTGGTAGATTGAGGTGGCCATATCATAGCCGATAGAAAATGCATTCATTCCATAAATCATGAACACCAGTGCAAAACAGTAACAAAATACAAAATAGAGCTTGTGAGGTTCACTTTCATAAATCAATTCAGGCTCTGTCTTATGTGCCAATTGGTCATATAACTGTGCAAGTGGATACTTCGACGGAGCAGGAACTCCAGGTCTTGGAAGAAGGGTAGGAACGGCCTGTTTTTCTAGTTTCATGGATTCTGGGAGTCTATCAGAAAGTGTGTTGGTGTGTTTTGTCTCTCCTGGAATTCTGTTGTTGATGATTTGCTGTTTTTCATAAATTTCAGCTGTTTTTTGTGGCTTTGGAGTCTGGTACTTGTTGAGCGAAGAGTTGAGTCTAGTTTGCGGGAGGACAAATAATCCCTGTTGAAGAGTTTTTGCCGGAACTAAGGACCGTTTCCATGTTGAACCAAGTGCATTTAAAGCTTTTGGGAGTCCCAAAGGCCTCAAAAGTAGCATTTTTAATTGTCTTTGGCGGTGTTCTAATAAAATGGGTGGTGAAACTAGAATGGTGAATTTTTCAACTTTGATGATTTTTTTTTCTTAGAATGTTTTTTTGCTAACTATTTTTTATTTGAACCACCATCAACCACCACCAAAAAACATACTCAATGTCACACCCTCCAAGACCTAAAAAGATCATCAACAGCACTAAAGCATCTGATCGAAGAACAGCGGCAGGTGCAAAGCCTACACAGTTCTTGCACAGTAACCAGCGACTCACAGTGGACAATGAGCGTGCTTTCAATAACTCGATTCAAGTTATCGGAGATATTAAAGGTTCCAGTTCACCAGAAAGCAGGAAAAAACAGTTGCAAGATTGGGATCCATCACACTTTCGACTGTTTATTGGAAATCTGGCTCAGGACGTGGACGAAGAGCTGTTGTTCCGCTCGTTTATCGCATATCCGTCTGTTTCCAAAATCAAAATTCCCAAGGATGTGAAGAAGGGTGAGCACAAGGGATATGGATTCATCTCGTTTAGTGATCCGGAGGATTATTTGAGGTGCTTCAAAGAGATGAATGGGCGGTACATTGGTTCGAAGCCGGTGGAGTTGAAGAAAGCTAAGGCAGAGGTGAAACCGAAGGGGAGTGGGAAGCGCAGACGTTGAGCGGATCGACGAGCGAGGTACGTCAATGTTTTTCCCCCTCTGCCATCCCGTTATGTCCAAATGAATCTCATTTCGCCCCTTTTTGATCCATTGAGACACGCCCCAAACTAAGTCGTGACCGTCCATCGATGCTAATGATAGCAGTGTGAATACACTTGTTTCATAGCAAACAATCATGGCCCTTGCCATCGACCCAAGTACCTCAAAACAGAAGTTTACAAAGAGATCTCAAGGCTTCATTACGTAAGCGCTTACACGACCACACGCGATTTTCAAAATTTATTTTCTCCCATCTTGATTTACGCGTTACTCTCCAAAGTCTCATCATTTATCTCCATCTTGATCCTTTGAACGACTCTTGATGAACACCAACGAAACAGATCTCGTCCAGCGGGCAACAGAACGTGGACTGCATGAGTTTTCAGCAGGCAATTTTTCTCGGGCATTGAAAATCTTTGCGCGTGGAATCAATCTTGTTCAAAATGAAAATACGGAGAGTATCTCATCTGGACGTTTGCGTCCGCGCAATGGAGTGAGTTCGTTGTTTGAGTACCGTGCAGCGTGCTATGAAAAACTAGGGATGTTGGAGCTGGCGTTGGAGGATGCTATAACACAAATTCGTCTAGACCCATACAAATGCAAATGTTATCTTCGAACTAGCAAAATCCTCCTTCTCCAAGGCCGGCGAGAGAAAGCACTTGAGGTGCTACAAACCGGAGTGCGCAGAATCGAAAAAGCAGCTTTGAAGTATGGTTCTCGGCTACAAGTGAACGAAAAGTTGTTGGAAAAGATGAGATCAGAGCGTCGAAATCTTGCTGACGGGCTTGGAGTAGACGAAATGGGTGCAACCAAGCGACGAAAATTGGACGAGGAGATTCAAAAAATATCGCTTGATCCACTTGAACGATTACCTTTGGAATTGGCAGCTAAAGTTCTGGAGTTTCTGGACCAAAAATCGATTTTGAACGGTCTTTCCGTGACTAAACGGTGGAATCGGGTGGTGACGGCCGTTCCCAGGCTACATGCTTCGCCAAATTTGAGGAAAAACATCGCTTTACGCGATTTTGTCAAGTTTCTGCAGTTTTACAAACGTGTGAACCGCGGACGTCGTGATAAGACGATTGACAATCTTTCAGTGGGATGTAGACTAACTGATGAGTCCAGTATAACGAAACAATTGCTAACCACTGGGTTTCTTATTAGACGGCTATCTTTGACGTTGCATCGATTTGACAGCATTGGATTGGTTCGTACACTTTCGCAGAGCACGGACGCTCGTAAACTGTTTCGATCGCTTGAAGACCTGAGTTTGTGTGTTCCTGTCGTTGACTCTGGAGCTGGGTTCTGTGATGTCATTTCTTATTGTTCGCCAGAACGATTACGTCGGCTTTCGGTAGTTGTGAACGGTGTAACAAGCTCGAGACGTTCACTTGAGCCTACCATGACCATTTGGCCAGAACTTAGAAGTCTGACAGTGATTTTCAGACACACAACATCGCAATTGGGAGCATCTGCACAAATAAAAGATACTTTTGAGAATTTTCTAAGTTCCCATACCGCCCCGAATCTAGAATCCTTGCAACTTGTGAATTGCAATTTCCAACCTTTATCTTTGGAAAGGTTTTTGTCACAGACACGAACGCTTCGTTCCGTTCATTTTGACTCGAATCCGGTGTTGACAACCGAGTGGTTGCTATGCTGCCTTGCTTCAACTGGAAATAAGGATGTGACGCATTTGACGGTTCGCGAGTGCACGACTTTACGGACACAAACTCCACCGTCGTTGCGACATGTGGAACTTGATTTTCTATGTTCGCTGCAGACTTTATCTCTCGAAAACACTTCACTATCGTATGACAGTGTTATTCGTATATTGCAATGTACTGACGGAAACCTCAAAGCATTGCAATTGAACTCTAATCCACGATTAGTGTTTCGGAAAAGTGCATTTGATGACGCCGGTGCGCGCATGCAACAGAGGCTTGTAGATGTGGATGAGATGATTGAATGCTTACCAGCAGTGGAGAGCTTATCATTAGCTCAATGTACTAATTTAAGTGATTATACCTTGAAAACATTGGCGCCACGCCTTCAAAGCCATGGGACATTACGTCATCTGAATTTATCAAGGAACGACATTAGTGGTGTTGGAATCGTGGCATTATTTCAGGGTTGTGGATCGGGTAACCTGAGATCTCATTTACGATTAGATGATCTGATTGTTGATGGATGTAATCTCAATCCCGACACTGCAAATCATCTAATCAGGCGTGGCTTTTGTCGCAACGTGCGGGCCGTGGGAGGTGTAGCGTGATATCACATCTTTGAAATTAATTACTCTGTGAATAATGTACTATGTTTATTATGAGACCAAAAAAAGTAGTCAGGATGCAGATATTTCAAAGAGTGCAAACCTTGAAGATAATGGTAGGAAGTATAAGACGATTGCGGCGCTGCGACGTACATACAACAACAATATATGTTGTTGTTCATCGATGTAACGACTGCAGATCTCTCATCGCAACGTGAAAGATTAGAGAATATCGGAAAAAAAAGAAATCCCAAAACAGAAAAAAAAAAAGTTTGGGTGTCCAGATTTTTTTATCCCGAACAAGAAATCCAAAAGCTGCAAATTGGAGTCAGGGGATGAGCGTAAAACGGTAGAAAAAGGTATCGGATGACGACGACCATAGAGAAAGCGGATATCCCTATGTCAAGCTGATCTAGTCAGCGTTTGTTTTTTTTGTCGTCAATCATGCATCTCCAGAGAGCATGTTTGCGACACGAGAATAATGTTCATTAATGAGTCTCATTTTCTCACCATCAGAAGATTCGTGGATTTGGTTGCGTAGAACAGGTGGATTTATAGATGCCATTAATGTAGGGGCTTCGTCTTCGAGGTTTAGTGCGCCGTTGGGATCTTGTCCGACAACCGTCATGGTGTCGTGGATGTTGTAATGGCGGTGGAATTGGAATGCGGTTTGGATGATTGCGAGTCCCATAGTAAGGGCGAGAAGAATAACGATTGTGATAATGGTACGCGTCTTTCCATTGTGGTTGTGAGTACGTCTGTAGTCTTTGTGGTCGCGAACTTCTTTGAAGAAGTCGCCCTTTTCGAGTTCAGGTGAGTCAAGGCCAGTTCTGTTGAGGTTCTGGTATTGACGTTGTCTCTCGGCTGCGAGAGGAGATTCAACAGACTTCTTTCTAGGAGGAAGAACCGGCGACTTCGGGAAACTCATGATGGGAGATAACCAAAACTGCTTCGGAGTTTTTGACAGACAAGAATCACGGAGTCCCTCGATCACTGCTCGAAGTTGAGGGAAGAAAGGCTTGCTTATATATTACTGGCATATGAACACTTTTGCATATCTGGAATATTATTCGAAAAAAGTGGCCTAGATCAGATGTCACAATGTTGTAGCAGGGGGGAAAAAAGTAGATGTACGTTTTTTGTTTTTCCTGCATATTATGCATGAACCTGCAGAAATGAGCTATAAAGATACTCAAAAGCAACAATAGAATTAACGTATCATCACCAAAAAGCATGCAAAATGTTGCTGTAAGATGCGGCAACAATTAGTTTTACAGGAGAAAAGAACCAGATCTCCCAAATAAGGTCTGCAGGGCCCATCGATCCTCCTCATCGGGCCCTGCGACAATCGATGGCATCGCAGGATTTGGGGATATGCACTTTAGAACAAAAATGGTTCGATAATCTTCGGACTGGAGTGGAGGTTTGTTGAACTAGAGAATCTTTCAGAAGTGTACACTTGTGACAGCAGCTATCACAGCTGCACATCAGCTTCCCGTCAGTTGAGTGAGACATGCGTTTCATAAAAGTATTTGCCCCTCAAATATGACGCGTCGCGCTCATGTAGTAGTGTTTATATTTTTATTAAAGTAAAAAGAAAAGACGTGTATGAACCAAACAAAAGCACAGTTTTCAAAACAATAGAAACGTTTTTGTGCTTTGTGGACAATATTCTTGCGGCAGCTCC
Source organism: Ogataea pini (assembly GCA_003707665.2). Lineage (NCBI taxonomy): Eukaryota > Fungi > Ascomycota > Pichiomycetes > Pichiales > Pichiaceae > Ogataea > Ogataea pini. The sequence goes on along the minus strand of PPKL02000010.1, from coordinate 373,861 downwards.
GAAAAGTGTTGCGCAATGGTAAGAAGGGGAAAACTTCTCTAGGGCTAGTGCAAAGGACGTCAAAAGAAAGTGCAGGACGACAGCATTTCGACACACTTAGGAGAATAAACAGTTTGTTTTGCTGATGGCTCCAGAGAGTGTGCGCCTTTCAAAGGAGCTCTTTTTGCAGTTCTCACCGGCGCGAGCGACCGACAACACCGCTGCTGCCGTCGGGGTATCACGAGGCCCGCAGAGATCGCGAAACCCGCGAAATTGCCTCGTTGCCTTTTTTCACGTCGCAAATTTACTCAACTAAGTAGGTGCAGAAGAATAATATAATAGGTTGAGTAGTAGAAGAATAAGCGCTGCTGCGTGGCACCGTTGAAAAATTCAAAGGGAGAAATCGGTCAAGCGCACGGCGGGCTAAATTGAAGCAAGAGCTTGCTTATCTTACTTTGGGAGCCAACCAAGTATTGAAGTTCAAACTTTTGGGCTGGATCTGCGTTTTGGTGGTTCTAAGAAAATAGTTGGTGCGAGGGTGCGTCGATCTCTGGTGCAACGATGTGAGATGATTCTGTGGCGATCTACGCTGCCTCGAGGTCTTCTTGAGAGATTTTATCTTCCTTGGAGTCGATCGACGCGGCGGGTTTTGCATCTTTTGGTGCTAGACCATCGTCACGAACAAGGAAGCTTGTGATAAAACAAACGGCAAGTAACGGGAAGAAGAAGTAGAATACTGTCCGAATGCTCTGGAAAACCACCAATTTTAGTTTTGCCTGCACAGCTGGCGGATATTCGTCGAATTGAATATGTGCAAAGATGTTCTTGTCGAGATAGGCCATCTGTGCGGCTGAAAGGCCGAGACTTGGAGCCAAAACACGAAGTTTGCGCTTGAAAGTGTTGGAGACAATGGCAGAACAACAGGCCATTCCAACGGATGCTCCGATCGAACGGTTGAAGTTACGGGTAGCAATGACGACGGCACGGTCTTCTTTTTTCGAAAGAGCCTGCGCAGCGACAATGGTTGGCTGAAAAACACCACCGATTCCGATTCCTTGAATGAGCGTGATGAAACAGATTGCAACCATAGACAATGATTGATTGAACAGACCCATTTGAAGACCCAATCCCAGAGTCCAAAGCGCGAATCCGGAATTGATGACAAAATTGTAGCGTTCAAACCGAGAGATCAACAGTCCAGCAATTGCACTTATGGCTGATTGCATCGTAACAAGCGGGAGTGTGAGACAGGATGATTGAATAGGGCTCCAGCCTCGCACGAGTTCGAAGTATAATGGCAGATAGTACATGTTTGAGTAATAAACCATACCGACGAAGAAGTTTGTACCGAGCACTATGGCGAGAGAAGGGTCTTTATAGAGTCTCAATGGCATCATTGGCAGTCTTGATAGTTTCCATTGGGTGAAGATGAAAAAACACGAAAAAGCCCCTCCAATCGTGAGCAAACTGATAACTACCGGTGAGTCCCAAGAGTAGGTGTTCCCTCCCCCGGCTAGACCAACCAGTAGCAGAATGGTTCCTATGGTGCTACTGAAGAAGCCATAGAAATCAATATCTCGAGCATTGCGCCACGATGTATGCACAGTTGACGGCGTAGGAACACATGTGGCGCAAATTATGAGGACTACCGTTGTGAGGGGACATAGCAGCCAAAAGGTTCCTTTCCACGACACTTTGTTTGCAAAGCCACTCGCCATGAACGGGCCGATCGAGTTTCCTATTCCGACACAGCTTCCTAAGATTCCCTGATAGCGGCCACGTTGTTTGAGGGTAACGAAATCGCTGACTGAGATCATCGTGAGTGAGGTTATACCTCCATTTGCGATACCTGCAAATCCGCGAAATATGTATAGTTGGGTTGAAGTTTGGCAGAATGAGGTGGCCAATTGGGTCAACGCGAGTAGTCCAAGACAGAGCATCAACACATACTTGCGATTGAACACATCGGAAAGTCGCCCTGAAAGGATTTGGAACGTTGTCATACCGATCATGAGTGAAGTTCCTGCCCATGAGACAGTAGAACGAGCGTTGAGAGCGACAGCAATTTGGGGCTGGATAACGCTGATTGCTGTTTGATCGAGGAAAGAAACCAACAAACCGAGTGCAAGCGCACTAAATGCCACGATCAGTTGACGGAAGGGCAGAATATTGGTGTGGTCCTGTATAGCTGACATGGTTAATGGTGGCTGCAAAAATGATGAAATGATTGAACCAGCGGGAACAGATGGTTATATATGATTGATGAACCGAAAGAGTAGCATAAAACAAAAATAGCGGAAAAATTGTGTCACAGGAGCCTTTACCATCGCTCACGGAGTAGACGTGATCTGATTGATGGTGATGCACACGAGCGGGAAATATCTTTGAAGTGCGGCATCTTTCCGCGTTGCGGAATTTTTCCGCAACGCGGGGAGAACTCCGATAACGGAGAAAGTGAGGGGATACAAAAGAGAGTTTTGCGAGAGAAGTAGATTTGCGAAAGGCGTCATGGCACATACAAAAATCTGGGTCACTCCGTGTTTCGGTCCCGATCATCGCAGGGGTTAGTGAGCGTTCGCTTATCCTAGTGCAGCCAATCAATCGATGGGTATAGACCATTCGAACGGGTGACTACAGAGGAGAAACTGAAGCATCAATCTCGACCTGCTCACTTTTTATCAAATACTCAACCATGATCAACTACTCACCCACGACTCCTTGATGACTCGATGAGACCCACTAATCACTCGCTTTGCTCTTGCTTTCACATAACTGGGCCCTGAGCGGCTTTTGTTTTTCGGGGTCCTCGCGAAAAAACAGGCAGTGCTTTACAATGACATTTGAGAAAGCTACTATTGCGCAATTGGACTGGTTGAAGACAGACACACCAATTTTGTATGGCCTTGACTTAAACCCACGAGCTCCTATCCATTGGAACAGAAAGTGATATGTGATGACTCTTGGAAGAACTTGTACATTTCATCAAATAACATTCTCTTCTATCTCCCAGTCATACCCCATTTCCTTGCTCACACCAGGGTTACGTAACCAATCTACAATAAGAATTGTGAAAATTTTTAGTTGCAGGCAAATAAATTTTTTATCTTTTTTCCCCTTCTAGACATGTTTAGTTGAACACTGTTACTTCACCATTGAAAGACGGAGCGATCAAACCACACAAAACTCCTGCCCTGGTGAACCATCTCAACCTTCTTTCCATCATTTTTTGGTCACCATACTCCACCCCGCCATTTGCCCCGCGCCACTTTTTGTTGAAATATCAGATCACTTTTGCACCACAGTATGATGTCTGTTCAGAATCCGCCTCCCATAGCGGGCCTGAACACCGTCAGCGAATCGAATACCGCCAGTAGCGTAAGAAAGCGTCCTGGATCTGTTTTGACAGACACGGAGGAGTTGAAGGAGCCTACCAAGCGCAGGAAGCGAGATGAAAGCAACAGCAATGAGCATGACTTTTCTAGCAAGATATATACATCGCTCGTGAGATCAGCGCTTGAGTCGCTTGAAAAGGTGAGTTTTAGCGTTTTACGAGTTTGATTCATCAAATACTAACGCCCATCTAGCAAGACACCACCGCAATAGAGGCTCTTTCATCGCAGTTGAATTTACCTAGTACTAATCCCGAAGCCATTTCAATTGAGAACCTTACCCATATTCTGGCTGTTTTGAGCGGTGAGATCGCCAGACTCGACAACAAAGCAACATTCGCATTAGTTCAGTCGATTTTGCGTGTTGACTGGCTTTTGCATGCCGATAATACAGAATTTGTTGAGAAATATTCAACTTTCCTAACGGTGCTTGTTTCTGGAATTCCAAAATGGTGGAATGAAGTTGCCGATAAATTGATTTCTGACTTTTGTAAAGCCTCAGGCGACACCTTGAAAACACACCATAACACGCTGCACTACATTGTTCAAATTATCCCGACCTCGACGAACGCTTTGCCGGGATTACTGAAAAAGAATTTTCCAAACAAAAACTCTGCAAAACGTGAGCTTGTGAACTATGTTCGCAACTTATTGACTGTTCTTGAGTATTGTGACGAGCTGCGGCACCCTGTTTGGAAGCTGATTGTTGAGAGTTGCATCAAGCTCGATGTGGAGTTACAAAATGAGCTTGAAGATGTGGACGACTCTGATATCGATGGAGCTCTCAATAGCGAGAGTGCGGAAGAGGAGGAGGAAAGCGAGGAAGAGAGTGAGGATGACGACGACGACGCAAGCGTCGCTGACGAACGCGATGCCAACGCTCTTGGTGATAGCGATGTTGAAGAAGGCGACCTCATGCTCGAAGAAGAGTACCATCTCGAGATTCAAAGTGTTTCTGACTTGTCAGCCAAACTTGACTCGGTGATGAAAATCCTCCTTGACAGCACTGAAGCTGTGTTTACACCCGAAAACATGAATTCTGGCCGCGCGATTGTTCTGTTCAACACGCTAGCGTCGCTGTTCAAGTCACATGTTCTCCCTACTCATTATACCCGTTGCATCCAGTATCTCATGTTCCACGTTGCACAGCAACATTCAGACCTAGCGGACTCGTTTCTTGTGATGCTGATTGACATTGTTTTCAATGCGAACGAGATTGCATCCAATAGAGTCAAGGCAATGCAATACGTTTGTTCGTTTATTGCACGCGCGAAATCGCTGACAAAACAGCAACTGCTGTTTGTACTCAAATATCTTACGTCGTGGTGTTCGGTTTTTGTTTCGGAGCGAGAGAAGGAGATTTCGAACGGCCAAGGCGGAATGGAGCGCTTTAAGATCCTATACTGTGTATTTCAAGGTCTGTTGTACGTGTTTTGCTTCCGTCACAGAGACCTCAAGAACGATCGTGACGAGTGGGAGCTCAACCTCGATAAGTTCTTCAATAAGCTCATTATTTCGGGTTTCAACCCGCTAAAGTATTGCAATGAAACCGTGGTTTTGATCTTTGCTAGACTTGCTCAACAAGTTGACTTGTGCTACTGTTTCTCAATCATTGAGCGCAACAAGAGAGAAAGACTGAACGGAATCAAGAACATGCGCTCCGGAAATGCTGCCACCTTTGAGAGCAAACAAGAGTTTCTCGATCTCGAAGCATATTTCCCATTTGATCCACTCATGTTGAAGAAATGCAAAAAAGTTGTCAATTTGAATTACATTGAATGGCAGAGCATTGACGACAGTGAGGATAGCGAGTAGTACACGCGCGCGGCCGCTTTTTACTCCTCTCACAACCGATTATCACGAACGTTCATCACGATACATACTATTTCATAATTACGAAACCGTAAAGCATTATAATTTCCTAAATCTTATATCATTAACCGTCTCAAACCAGAAATTTTCCATTCTTTTGATGATCTGCTGTACCGGCAACCAAGCAGTCTTTTCCCTGTCACAGGACACCGTCCTCCAGAGGATTCATCACCGTCTTTGAGGTGTTTGTAGATGCAAGTATAGCAGAAAACGTAGCCAGTTTCAATGACTGCTGGATTGTGAATCTCCTCTTGACAGAGAGGACATGTTGATTTGTCTGTTTTGAGCAACTTACGAACTCGCTTAGATTTAGAGAGCTCCGATGTCAGCAACTGGGGAACTTGTGGAGTTTTATCGACAGCATTGTCAGTCTTCAAGTTTTTGTTGATTTCAGAGGTATTCCACCATTCGAGGAACTTGAGCAGGAAAATAGAGACGGGAAGCACCGAGTTTGACGTCACTAAAAGTGTTCGTTTGAGAGGGTAAACCGCATTGTTGTACAATTCGAGAGCTGACTCGCTCAAAGATGGTGGTCGAACTCTCGAGTCTGATGGTGTAGAGATGTCCTTCATCAGAAATTTCTTCACTCTTTTCTCTTCAAGTTGATAGTCGTATTGACTGAGTCTTGAGTATTGAATATTGAACAGATATTGCAACAAGCTTGTTGATTTGAATCTGCCTGATAAGTAAAGCACTTTGAATATCAGGTTTGTCAGCTTCAAAATCGCCTCAATAGACGGATATATCTTTAAAAACCAGTATGTAATAAAATCTCGCGCATTTTCTTTTGGCTTCAACTGATTCAGCAGGAGTCTCGGATAGAGCTTTTCGTAAAGTGCATCAAGCTTCTCCTTCAAGTATGGAGCACCGAGCAGCTCGACGAGCGAAACCAAAACTTGGATTTTTTTGAGTCTTCGGGCATTTTCATATTTGCTGAGGTTTGTCTCAGGGTTTTTCATCCGTAGATGTAAGCCATTGCATCGTTTGAGACCGTAGAACTTTTCAATAAAAGTCGAATTCCAATGACTGAGAAACTTGTATTCTATGAAACCACGCACAACAAGGTTGATATCGTCAAACCTGTTGAGAATCTTGATCAAGTGGCGTGGGTAGCGGTTGGTGTAATGAACGAGTATGAATCTTATAGAAGGTGAAAGCAACTTTTCGAGTTCAGTTGCCGAAATCACCTCAAATAGCGTGGGCGTGTCGCGATCGAGGGACCGCGAGTCAAGATTCGAGTAGAAGTCCATGGAGGTGGTGATGTGGTAGCGGAATGGTGATGTGGTAGCGGAATGGTGTACTACGGCTAAGAAGGGTGATAATGTTCAATTTAAGTTGGCTTTTTGATAGCTTTTTTCAAACGGTTAACATTGCCAAAAAGAGGAAGCAACAATAGGGGAAAAAAAAATAAAAAGTCGCGTCGATCGCCTCGTAAATCTAGGGGATGCATCAACACATTAGCTAGCTATGCCACACATTATTCCTCCATTGAGTCAATCAGAGTCTCTATATTGCTTCCTGGTTCGTTCAGACCAAATAACTCAAATAATTTCTCACTGGGAACACTGGAAAGGAAAGTTTTAATGACCAGAAGCTTTGAGATAGACGTGCCACCAATATGGTATTGTTTGAAGTTGAGATTGGACACAAACCAACTCTGCAATTTCGAAGTTGAAGTTGGAATGAAACAGATCTTTTCGTTGATGCTTGCTAATCTTGGGAATTCATTTTTTGCGTTGTTCCAGAATTCATCAGAAGTTTTCAATGGAGTATTGAGAGTTTCAACAATATCATGATTCAGGTAGCTTTGGTATTCATTTTTCAAGAGAATACTTTCCAAACAGTTGAAATCATCCAACGATAGAGTCTTCTCAGAATTTCTGTTTTTCTCCTCTTGCTTTTTGTAGAAGTCCGTTATTTTAAAATAATCAAACAATGAAGTCTCTAATTTCTGCTCACATATAGCAGAAGTTAGCTTGCTACCATTTTTTTCATTTATAGTTGAAAACAAGACTTTTGAACGATCAGATTCATCAAAAAAAGAGCCCAGCAGCGCAAGTGGGTTGCTGAACAATTTTTCATAAGATTCGACAAAAGTTTTGTATGTTTGAGCCACGCTAGCCAGAAAGCTTGTACTTAGCGGTTTGAAAGTCTGCTCAAAAATGACTGTTTGCTCATTTTTTTTATCTGGAAAAACAAACGGTAACTCATCGTTCATGAACTCTCTCAAGCCTTCTTTGATTTTCGCGTCAATACTGTCCTTTCTCGTATTCAATGTGTTGTTCAGCGCTTGGTAGAATGTAAGCAGTGAAATGTATGGTATTGCCAACTCTTTGATCCGATTACCTGCCTGTAGCTCTGTTTTTTTGATGGTGGATTCAAAAAAACCCACAATCGTATTCAATGAATCAAATTCCTCTTTAGAGATGGTAGCAACAAGTCTTTCAATGAGTTGTTTGTCAGACGATAGAAGGTTAAGTGTAACCATTCCTCTCCGATGCTTGATTATTGCCTTTTTGTGCTCGAAAACGGTCCTAACTGACCTGACACAGCTCATCCAGTTAGCAAGATCTGGTAGCTCTGGTGTGTTGCTGTCAATTTGATTTTTCCAATATTTTTGAAGTCTTGAATCGGAGTGAAGTAGTCTACAGAAAAGAAGCACATTCTCGTACACTGGTTGTTCTTTGGGCGTGTATAGCAACGTTTCTGCAATGGGTTTGAAGATAGTTTCGAAGACATTTGTAACGCACACAACAGGGTTTATACGTGTCAAAGATCTGTCTTCTCTTTCTTTGTTGTAAGCTTCCAAATCATCGAGATCAACAGGATTGTTGGTCATCGTGATGCTAACGACTTTATCCGATATATCGAAAGCCTCCAGGACATCCTTAATATTTCTCACTAATAGACCACCATGATTTTGTTTTGAAATATCTAAGAATGTCAAGGGAAAAGCATCACCATTCACATATGCCATTGCACCGAAAAACGATTTGAAACCGTCTTTCCAAACAACTGTGCTCAATGACACAGTCTTGTTTGCTTGAAGAACATCCTTCACATCTGTGATGTTACACGAGTACAATTCACCTATACTTTTAGCCAAAGTCTGTCTGCAAGGAAACTGATCCTGCATCACTAGGCCCAATGAATCATCATTGACCTCCAAGTTGAGCTTTTCCAGAGCATTTTTGAAGCTAGCAGACCACCAAGTTTTGAGTTTTGGAGAGTCGACAACCCGGTATGCTAAGTTTTCAGAAATCACCCAATTCAAAAGCTGTCCTCTCACGGACTTTCTACCTTGGAGATAATGGTGAGTATTTATTAGTCCGATCGAGACATTGTCAGATGTACTTTCCATGGTGGCAGGGCTTTTGTTCTTAAAATTGAACCGTTTTTGGTGAATGCTGCGATGAGATTTCGCATTAGAATCGTTTCTGATTCTTGTTTTGCGACCATGATAGCGTAAAGTGTAAGGACAAACAGCGCATTTGACGTAGGTGATTGCAGTGTAAGGGTTATTTGGGGGTCCAGCAGCAGACTCCATAGGGTCATCTGTCTGGAGTGAGAAATCTTTCTCGTTGTAACAAGCATGAAACCTCACGTAGTGACCATTAGTCACTTCCCTAGCGAGCCATTTTGGGTTGAAATAGTAGAGTGGATCATGGGTCGTAGTGTTTTTAGTTTTTTCTTCATGCTCAAGAAGAGAGTTTAATTGATCAATTGAAAGTTTGATTTTTTTCAAGTCAATGATCGGTGTTGAGTTCTGTGACTCCGGAATTGAGAAAGATTCAGAATTTTGGGAAAAGTGGGCTGTCGATGAAGTCTTGTGCGAGACGATAGCTGACAATGCTTTAGTGACGATTGGCTGGTCATTGTTTATCTTTCTTCTTTTCAATTCTACGTCGGCTTCCACAACCATTCTCTTTGAATTGATCTTGTTCAACATTTGCATTGGGAGTTCTTCCCAAGTAAGACGGAGACTTGATCCTCTCTGAGTGCAGAAAAGTATTGTTTTGGTGTAATCTTCAATTTTGGTAATATGGTAATTAACATAGCGAATTTCGAGGATTTTTTTTTTCAACTTCATGTATCTGAAGGAAAAAAAAAAACACAACGATAAACTCCGTCATTTTCATCTGAACTCTTGACTCAGTTGACCTCTCCAGATCCCTATAATGACTGACCGTCTGACGCAGCTTCAGATATGTCTTGATCAGGTATGTTGTTGTGTTTTGTCGAGCGGAATAGCCCCATTCGCACTTCTACTAACACCCCACAGCTGACTGATATGTTCTTTGCCTCGCTCACGTACGTGGACCAAAACCACATGGCCGTGCGACTCACTGAGGGAGACGAGATGCAGCTGGATCCCGACCACACGCCTGTGCCGGAGGTGGACTTTCAACAGAATCTTCAAGAGCTTACGTCGGACATAATATTGAAAACCAAACAAATTCTCACTATCATCGATACTCTTCCTGGGGTTGGGGTGAGTAAAGACGAGCAATTGAAGCGAATTGAACTGCTCACTAGCGAGCTTAATAATGCAGAGACGAAAAAGAAACAAGCTATCATGAAAAAAGACAAGTTGAAGCAATTTGTTGACGAGCTTATCATTGACATCAGTAAAGGAATTGCAGATACAAGAGACTGAACCATGTAATCCTACTATCTATAAACAGAGCAGTCAACCTGCTGTCGCAAAAGCACGTTGGCTGCGTCGCACGACGCTTTTGACCACACGAGTCCGTACAAAAGCGGAGCTAGCGATCGGAACGAGAGCATTGTGAACAATACGGTCAGCATAATGGCCGAGTAACACAGTGTTGGGTTTTTGACTGCAAAATATTCGAAGAACTGGCACGACAACAAAATCCCAAAATACGTCACTGGTGAACGGTGGAATTCCGGCAGGGGTCCGGCCAAAAGCATGTATGGAACCAGGTTTAACAAATAACCGAGTAAATAGTCCATTGAGTAGTAATCGAGTTTGAGGAAGTCGCTCGAATAAGATGGTGAGCTGTTTGGGTTGAAAGTAAAAATTTGGACAGTTTTGAATGCCACGAACCCCACCACCACGAGCGCTATCAACGTGTGAACTACAGGGTTGGTGATGAGGTATATTGACTTGTTGTTTTCATTTTGGCTCCAGAGTGCGATTGGTTTGAACAATGGCCAGTCAGAAACACTGTTGGTGGCTGATTCTTCGCTAGTTTTCAACAAAACCAACATGACACGGTGGATTTCCACAAATTTGTCCCAAAAAGAGACCGGATTGATGACTGCTTGAGCTCTCTCTGGAGTGAACTTTTCGTGAGTATTAGTTTCGAAAAACCAAAGAGATCTTTCAAAAATTGGTTTTTCAATGCAAACCACTTCATTTTCTCCATCAGCCCAGCTTGGAAGCTGATTTTCCGTTCCGAGAAGATAACATTTATTTTTCACATTGTACAATTGAAAAACGCTTTCGAGTGCACGAACCTTCTTCTTTCCAACGTTGGATTTGCTGTATGCTGGAGCAACCAGAAGTTCAAAGTTGATGTACTGATCACCAATCCAAGTTGCGTTTCCAAAAGTAGTGACTTCTTTGTTGTAATCGGTTTCGGACAATGGTGGTTTGTTTTCTGCATCGATGTAGATATATTTTTGAGTTGCGTTGTGGAACAAACGGATTTGTCTCCCGCTTTCCAGAGTCTTGGTTTTACAAGCAAGTTCACCCATTCTTCCCTTGACTCTCTGCTCCACGAAAAAGAGGTTTTCGAAGTCGCGCTTACGAGTCGTTGTGACGCGTTGGTGGCCGGTTTTGGGGTAATGATTGTCCTCTGAATGGAGGTACATGCCTGAATGCAAATGTCTTATTGAGACAGTAGAGCCGTAAGAGACCTCTGCGGTGATGTTTTGCAAGTGTGTGCCAATCAAACTGTGTTGGAACTCGGGAGAAACGTACGCGTAGCCTGGTCCAGTCACTGGTAGCAAGTCAAAGTGAATCTTGAACGTCCAGACGTAGAAAAGGGCAGGAACAATGGTCAACAATACAAGTCGAACGAGTCCGTATTTGACTAGAACGTTTTTGGTAGAGAGTCTCACGTCTCCAGCCAAGTACCACATTCTCCGAACCGTCACTGCAAGAAGCCACAATGCTGTGAGTGATCCTCCCCAAGAGGAAGAGACCAGAAACGCAGCTCCCAGGCCAGTTGCCAAAGTCTTAAATAGCCATTGTGAGGACGAAGGCCGCAAAAGGTCCGCATTTCCAGACATTGCCACCGTTAAAGTGACAAAAAAGAGCACCGGAGCAGTGTTGAATGCGAATTTCGTCTGCGTCACAAACGAATTCTCGGTAGCCACTAAAAATGAACCAAAAAGAGCGACGAAATGTCTCACTCCGGTGGCTCTGAGGGTTTTGTACGCGAGCAAGACAGCAGCCACGCCAAATAGTGCATTGCACGCGCGGAAAATGACGTATGCAAACTCTGCTTCCTCACCTAAATACGACTGGCCAGCTGTAGAGAATGGGAATTGACCCGAGTAATTGAGTAGCTGACTGAGCGATGTATAGAGGATATATGCGAAAGGAGGTTCTTTGTCAACGAAAAACTCACCTTTGAGATAGTTATTGACGATAATGCCTGTGCGTAGTTCGTCGTGAACGACTGACGAAGGATGATCTAAGCCGACTAGTCTTGAAGCTAGCGCGACGAGAACGATCATGAGAACATGTATTTTCTCCTTTCTTGTCCTTTGCAAATGAGTTTCTCCAACGCTTTCGGGAAGCTGAACATACTGTCGATGCGGGCCTTTTTGGAGGGTAAATTGAGCGGGGTCGGCCGCATTATCCTGGACTGGAGGTGTCTTGTTCATGATTGATTCTTTAGTTGTCTCTCCGGAATACGATGTGAGGCAGCTGGTTCGAGGCGAAAAAGGTGGTTCGTGGCGATTGAGAAGATGAAGATGGCAGCTGGACCGACTTTGTTGAAGACTTCAGTTCTCCTAGATCTGTGAATGCAGAGTAAATGAGAAGTAGTTTGAAAAACTGTTACCAAAATTCCTATACAAAAAAGTGACGTCGATCGTCGCTAGAGGCTTTTTTTTTGTCCTTTCATGATCTCCGTACTCTCTAAATGTGTATTGAAAAATAGTTTTCCCACCTTTTATAGTTCCTCTTGAATCTTATCAGTGCCCCCTCCATCAAGCCATGGGAAAAGCCGACTTTGGAACAGCAAAATACATCTCCAACCAGCAGAGAAAGAAAGGACTCCAGAAAACTAAGTTCTACTGCCAGGTGTGCGAAAAACAGTGTATGGACGATAACGGATTCAAATGCCATATCCAGTCGCAATCGCACATCAAGCGACTGGAGACAAAGCTGGAAAACTCCAACAACAACTCGCGCGTTCTCATACAGGAGTACTCTGACAAGTTCATTGCCGATTTTGTTCGGCTTCTGCGGATCAATCATGGGGAAAAAATGGTAGGCAGCAACAAATTCTATCAAGAATTCATCCTCAACAAAGACCACATCCATCTCAACTCCACCAAATGGAAAAGTCTTACTTCGCTTGTTATGTACTTGAAAGAAGCGGGACTCTGTCGCGTTGAAGAGGTCGAAGACGCAGATGATACAGATGCAGAAAAGTTCTCTATTGCATACATAGATAGATCACCAGATTCTGTGAGTCGACGTAAGTTGCTGAAGGAGAAGAAGCTGAGAAGCGACGAGGATGCCAGTTTCAGAGAGTTGGAGAAACAGATTCAACGGGGTAAACAGAAATCAGCAGAAACTAATAACGATATCGAAGAAACCCGTGCACCAGGTCATGTTGCTTTAGAACATCATGAGAAGATCGTGATTTCCCTGAATACGGAGCAACAACCATCTAACAAGCCAATCATGAAGTGCGGCATGAAAATCATTCCAACAGACTTACAGTCCGGAAAAGAGGGTTCCATTGTTAACTCCGCCAATTTGAAAAAACCAGCTCTCAAACTGAAAAGTAGACTTCCAAATAAAGTCAAGTCAACCAACGTCTTTAGCTGAGTATCGTACGCCTTTTAATGTATACTAGTCAAAAACTTATTGAAATTTTACACTATACGATGCAGATAAAATGGCGTAACAAAGCGTCCTCCCGCTCAGGCGGATTAGGTGAAACTCAAAACGATCTTCTTTTTCTTTTTCTTGCCTGTGCTGTTGACCGTCTCTTTTGCTCTTTGAATGATCAGCTCTGCGTCCTCAAAATCATCCTCAAATTCGAAAGGGTCCTCCTTTTTTGGAATTTTCGTCCCCCAAATAGTTGACTCATATTTAACGTCCGCATCCTCAGTAGTTGGTTCTGCCTCGCACAACGGGGGAGCGTCTTCCTCAGAAAAATGTCGATAAGATCCATGAGCAGACAGCACTGTTCCATCATTATAACCATAGTCTTCAAGACGAAGATTATTTTCGGTTGAGTAGAATTGCAGAGTCCTCAACTCAAGCTCTTTCTCGAAATTAACCTTGCTACGGTCTTCTCTGAGCCGCTTGTGTTTCGAGGCTTTAGATCTTTCATGAAGCTTCTTACTAAACTTTGAGTAAACATCACGCGGAATCAATGGTGTATTGGTGGTGTGATCGATCCAATCAAACTCCAAAAATCCAAGCTCTGTCCCCACAGGAAGATGGCCGAGATATCTGGCTTTGTTGATGAGATCCGTAGTCAATGGACTGCTCTCGTAGTTGATGTTCTCCACTCCAATTCTCAGTTGCAATGGGAAAGTCGAATATTCACCATACAAAGATTTGAGGATTTGAATATCCAACGCAGTTGGGAAAAACTTGACTGCAGAGTTGAATGAGCATTGATAAAAGAAGAAACCTTTTTCAGCTTCTTCAAACTGGAAAGTTTGTTGTTTGATTGTGAGTTCATTCAATTTTGAACCGTCCAGGTCGAAATCGTTAATAATCTCCGGAGCTGTCAGTTTTTTGGAATTTTCAAATGACTCAGAAACAGCATCCATTTGAGCACGTATTTTCAAGGCCGCTAGATCAAAATGGTGTACGCTATCCTCGTACATTTCTTTGTCAAGTGCTTGTTGGTTGCGGATCATCATCAAATCATACTCAAAACAGTCCATAATAAATTTGAGATCGCATTTCATTATCCTGGAATACTTTGCGTATTTTGAGTCTTTCATAAACGTTTCCACGTTCAAGTTCGAACCGATCCATGGTATATTTCCGTCAAACTGTGATTCTTGCAAAAAATATTGGAACGGTTGGGCCAGTATTTTCGAGGCTGGTCTGTACATCAATTGAAGTTCCACTTCTTGATTTGCGACGGGTTTTTCATAAGTTTCATCCACTAGACTGATTAGAACAGGCAATAGAGTATGTTTCTCCTTGATATCCTCAGAACATAATGGACAACTGACAGTTCCCTTGTAGTTATCTTCAGTCGAGAAAGCTGAAAAAAGACGCAACAGACAAGGATAGCAGAACACGTGACCACATTTCGTCATTCTCGGGGCCACAAATTCATCACCAAGACAAATTGGGCACTGATGATCATTCTTATTGATCAAAACCCGAACTATACTGCAATCGTCTAATGGGACGTTAGGATCAATGATCTGGGTTCGATAATCACCCCTATAGTCCACAATGAATCTGTAATTCACGTTGACATAGCTTCTGCCAGTTAGATTCAAATGAACGCCATTACGATTGCGGTTTCTCCGAGGATGAGTTCTTGGCTGGTTGTTTCTTTCTCCCTCGTGTTCAGGAAGCTGAAAATCAAGCAAATGACTTATATTAACTCCCTTTTTACCCCTGATAATTGAGCTTTCCAAATAGTAGTCATCTTTGGATAGAACGGGTTTGATTTCTCTCTTGTTACGTAATTTAGACTCTCTGGATTTTGTTCTTGTACCTCCAATCCCACTGGACCCTTTCTTATTATTTGCTGTGGAACTGCCACCTCTACTCATGGCATGGTAAATCACGGGAGAGTTGGCTGGAGCTTCTTGTTTAGGTGCGGCCATCTTGAAGGAAATAACTTTGTTGTTCTAGTTTAGTTAAAAACTGGGTATTGGGAACAATCGCCTATCGGTGCTGACAAATGCTGGTTTGTTTCACGCCAGCGAACCGCCAGTCGGTGATTGGTTATTTGAAAGTCGAGATCACTCGCTTTGTTGCGTGTCAAACGAACAACAACAACAATATTGACAAAAGAGTACCCTGTCAAAGATAATGCAATGTGCCACCCGGATTTTACTAATTAATCATTGCAGGTGGGAAAATTTACACCCCCGTGCACAAAATTCTTGATAATTGATTACGTAACTAATCACGCAAGCAAATTTATCATTATCGATTATGTACATGAATCACGGTTCTTTGAATCAATTTCTGGCCTCCCAAATATCCTCACTGCTTCCATGCTTCAGTTGGTCCTTCAAACGGTTCTTGTAGAACTCCTGAATGTTCTTTTCTTTGATTTCTCCCGTATTGAGAGAGTTGCTGAAGCAAAAGTTGAGCTTTTCAGACTGTTTGTCGCACATACTGAAGTCTCCATACCGGTAATAGTTTCGCACCTGACCTCCAAGAGACATGCATTCCATTAGTTCGTCCATGGCTGTGATGCATGACATTTCTTTCTACAGTGTGTTAGTACGAGTGACGGGCGAACATCGAGTGAAGTGGGTTCGTGAGGGATTCGTCGGAGAGCACTAGTTGAGTAGTTTGTAAGTTGCTAACAACGAGTGGCGGCTCGTTGCTACGATTCATCTTTCACGACTCATTAACTCACTTCTCCAAAAAGTCATCATACTTACGGGAAACCTTTCCAAAGAGAGTGCCTCCGCTCTTTTGCTGGCTAGTTCTCTGAGTGACGTTCCTTCTGCTGACTCCTTCTTGTAGATCTTCGGCGAAGTGGCCGATTTCGAATTCAAAGCATCACTTAGGACATTTTGGAGATCTTCTAAACCGGAATCGTTATTTTGTGAGATTTTTGATTGTTCATCAACCTTCGAAGTCTCTGGTTCTTCCGTCTTCTTTCTCCAGAGCATTATGAGAGCCTAGTTATAGAGTTAGTGTAATAGAATATTGCTAGCTTTAGGACATCGAAGTATTTTTTTGGGGACTGAACTTTTCAAATTTCCAGTTGGCACAGCCAGAAAGTATTGCAATCCACATTAATTATGTACTCGACAAACGACTTTAACAAGATTTAACGTCACGAAAGGGGCCAAAATGGCCATAAATAGTATAGAGAAAAAGAAAATTCGGGTCAGGAGTCGGAATCCTCGTTTCCCAGCTTAGCTAAGCAATCATTAGTTACATCATTTTTAGTTATCCGAGGATCCGACCAACAAGGACGTTCTCTCACCGGCAGAAACTCCATCCGAGTCAATCTCCAACGTCTCAGTCTTCGATTCTCCATCCACTTCACTCATACCCAATTTGGAGATCTCGGTTTGCATTTTATGGTAAGTTTCCTCGACCAATTTATTGACATCCTCTTTAGTCATTCCGGTGGTATCGATAGGATCCAAAACCTTGATGTTGATGGTACCGGTGTTGAAGTTTCTTTGTCTTATACTGTACAAGTTGGAAGTGTTGGAAACAACGAGTGGAATGATCGGAATTTGTGCCTGAACCGCGAGGTGGAAAGCACCTTTTTTGAACGGAAGCAATGTTGGTCTAGAACCATAAGATCTGGTACCTTCAGGAAACATGTATAGAGCTCCCTTGTTGGTTTTGAGCTCTTCTAATGCCTTATTGAGCGTGGCAATGGCTTTTTCTCTGTTGGATCTGTCAATGAAGAAAGTTCCAGATAATGACATAAACCATCCCAAGAATGGAATGAATTTGAGTTGTCTTTTGGCAGTAACAACACATTTTTTCGGAAAGACTCTACCAAGAATCAAAATATCGAGTTCCGATTGGTGATTCGAAATGAGCAATGCAGGCAGATTTTCCAATAACTCTTCACCTTCTAAATTGATCCGCACTCCCATAATTCTACTGAAAAGACCATAGTAGAATCTAGCTGTGCTCCATTGAGCGAGATCGCGTTTTCCGAGCAATGTTAACACTATGGAGCACAAAACTCCATATGCCGCACTGAATAACAAAGTCCCCAGAGCGATCATTCCCTTACAGAAAAATTTCACCTGTTTTGCTATTGCAGACAGTGTTGACATTTCAGATGTTTTTTTGGAACTGTTTGCAACTACCACCCAAGAAACGAACGTGATGGTGGTTATAAGAAGCGTATAAATTGTGTAACAAGACAACTTGAAGGGGTTTTGTGTGAAAATCAGGAAATGCCACAGCTTCGTTAAGAAAGACAAAGCGGATAGCAGAGAATCAACGGGTGTTGATTTAACGCTGCGCACCTTTCGAATGTATCAATAAAATCGTTTAAGTTTCCCGCCTTCAGATTGCCTTCTTCAAATATCACATTCAGATCTCAGAATTTTCTCGCTAACTTTTTTTTCACAGCCCGATTCAACAACTGGTTATGATGCCCGGGATAGCCATCAACTAAAACCGGGACAGTACAAGGTATAATGATTCATGGCAGTTGAGCCCAGCTTAAGGGTCTATGTATATATACAATGGGGGTAAGGGCGTGAAGAGAAGAAATTGAGCGTCTCTTCGTTTATCGGGACCAGCAAAGCCAGCCTTTCCAAGATAGCGCAACAGTACTTTACATCTTTCTGTCCAATCTGTTGAGCTTGCGCGCGGTCTTGGCATTGGTCTTGGTTCTTTGACCACGCACAGGCAGACCCATGATGTGTCTGAGACCTGCGTACGAACCGATTTCTCTCTTGAGGTGAATGTTGGCTCTGATCTGCGACAAAAGCTTGGACTCGATAGTCATTTCCGAAAGTTCTTTGGTGATAGCCATCGTCTGTTGTTCTGAAAGCTGGTGCATTCTCATTCCTGGATACAATCCAAGTTTAGAACAGATTTTGGTGGCAGTTTCCACACCAATTCCGTAGAATGTAGCAGCGAGACCGTACTATGGAGAGGTGTTAGTAGAGTGGTTTAAACTGATAGGTTATGTGTGACTTACGTTCACCTTATATTTACCTCTCACAGCTTTACCCAAGATGTGAACAACCATGATGTGTGTGGATGTAGAGCTTCTTGGCTGATGCTATCATTAAACGAGTTTATGTGAAGTATTTTTTTTCTCCTAAAATCCTCGAAAAGTTGGAAAACTATTTTCTGCGGGTAATCCTACCACAATTTGTTGGTCGCAAATGTTTTTTGTACACTGTAAACTGGCTATTGCGCTTCTAAACCATTACATATCATAATCCTAATCGCGAAAGCTCCATGCCAACCTCAAGTCTCATGATCAGTACCAGCCTGACCAATCCAATAACAGTAATAAAGCTCGCCAGACCGATGGGAACCACTGCAAAAACGACAATGTTATACAAATCTACCGTACGAGGCACCTTATCTTTCTTCAAATCATGTCTGTGCCTCTCGTTTGACTCGGATGTTTGAAAGTTTGGCGAAATACTACCTTCATCACCCGTGTTGATTTCCCTTCGTGACAATCCCTCGTTTGTCAAGCCTCCTGTAGGCTGTTGTTGTTCCTTTGTATGAGAAAGCTCCTTGTTGAGCAAGTGTCTGTCTAGACGTAGATTTGACGTGACAAAGTTCTGAATAATATAAATTAGTGTCATGATACAAGAAATCATGATCCAAGTCGGCAAACAGTATTCGTTTTTCTCGTTATTGAACATAAATGATATCACCTCCACCAGTGAGATAATGAATAGAGACATGCTGAGCATTCGAACTATAGCAGCCTGAATCGCGTACATCACGATCCATCGAACCATCAATCCGTCCAAGATCGAATACGACAAAAAACCTGACACAATACACCATATCCCTGCCAAAAAATATTCAGAAGCTCGAGCGGATGTCACTGTTGGAGGATAAATTTCTTCATTCATCATAACGTAAGAGCTTTTCCATAGTATGAAAAGATATTTGAATATCACAATGAGTGAAAAATCACGACAAAATGCCACGGCCAAATGGTGACGCGGAGTCAAACGTTTGAGTCCGAGCTCTTTTAGTGAGTTTCTTTGAACGTTCAAGTCCAACGTTGCAGTAGATGAAATACCGAAAAGAATTGCTTGGTTGACTAAATCTTCATTTTCTATGAGAGTTTCCCGAGATTCATTACTGGAGTGTAATGTTGCGGGAGTTCCTTCCAAAGATGCTGCTGAGTTTCTGCCGCGATACGTGAACGAGTTTGAAGAGAGTTGGTTTGCTGAGAATGCACTTGCCAGTGTCGAAAGTGATGATGACGATGAGACATACGGAGGCAACCGTTCTTGAGAATATTCTATTTCTGCTTCAGAGTCTGTTGGAGGAGGATGATTCGCATAATCTGAGTCGTAACTCGACTCTGCGAGTTCGTGGATCGCCATGACCAACAGTTGTGGATACTAGAATCAGGCTTCAAAAATTCTTTGAAAGATCTAACTTGTGGTAAAAACGACTGGAAAATAATTTTGTGGTGAAAAAATTCAATCAAATTACTCATTTACATTGATAACATAGGTATCAGAAAAATATACTATTGAAAATTGAACAGCCCGTCACAATTGACATCAAAAGGGAAGACACAAAAATTCAGGACATTGCCGAACCCCAAAAGAAACCAAGACAGCAAATCTGGTGAAGCTAGATACCATATGAAAATAAAAAATAATAAGTCAAAAATCACTTAAATGGTTTCCTGGCCAAAACAAAAACCAAAAAACATGCAACTAGTATCTCGAAAGTGACGCGAACTCCTAACGGGTTGTCTAGATTCTTTGGCTCCTGGTTCTCCGTCATGGCACTGCCCTTCTCCCCAACAGACCGTTATAATGACTCCAATTGAGCGCTGATCTCTTCCAACTCGGCTTGCGCTTGCTTGTACTTGGCCTCAAGCTCTTCAAACTTAGTCTCGAGGTCAGCCTTCTCGCTTTCGAGGGAAGTAACCTTCTTCTCAAGAGTCTCGGCACGGATGTCGGTTTCTCTCAATTTAGCAGTAGTCTCCTTGAGGTTGGCGTCAGAAGCTTCAAGCTCCTCTTCCAAGAGAGAGTTCTTCTTAGTGTAGTTCTCGTTGGCAGAACGCAATTGGTGAGCATCACCAGCAATCTTCTTGAGCTCACTCAACTCGTTCTCGGTTTTTTCAAGATCCTCTTCGAGAACTTGGTTCTTTCTGGTGAGCGCTTGAATTTGGTTGTCTTTCTCAAGCGCTTCTTGTTCCAATTCCTTGATTTTGGAAGAGTGTTGATCGGCTTTTTCTTGCCATTCTTCAGCGTCCAGCTTGAGCTTGTTGAGTTTCTATAGGAAGTTAGTACATCATTGTAATCGTTAATGCTCATATCTACTTACATCCTTGAGTTTGTCCATTTTTTTTATTTAGTTGAATCAATAATTGATGTAATAAGATCAAAAATCACAAACAAATATGTATTATATATTTGAGACAATTTCCCTCCGCCTTCTTTTTCACTCAATTTATAACTATTTGTTGTTGTTTTCCCGTTTTTTTCTCACAACGCTGATTCACATTTACGTGTCTGGGGAGCAGATGCTAGAAAAAATTTGGTGGAATAGAGAGTAGGGTAATTTTATTACGACAAATTTTGCGAAATGACGAGCAAAGCTACTCGTGAGCGAGGCCAAAGACGAGCAAATGACGAGTTGGTGACTCGCATACGACGAGTATACGACCCGGTTCGCTCGTCACTTACCGGCAGCAAATCAATTTGCTCCATGTCACATCAATCAACTAAGGAATTCGAATTTAAGCTTAGAAAATTTTCAGTATTCGTTATCAATGGACTCGCTTGGCTACTTATCCAGTCTCCAGTCATCTAAACCTACTCCTCGTAAATGACTCACTCGTTGCTCATCAATTACCCTCATTAATTACTATTACATACTCATCTTTTGAATCTCTTGATGTCCTGCGAAGACAATCTCTCGTCTTCATCGTCCTCATTGCTATCATCCGATGACGACCCGTTAAAATCACTCAAATAAACAACATCACTATCATTCTCACTGGAATCGGTCTCCATTGCCTGAGATTTGCTTGAATTAGATTCCGTGGCAGCGTTAGTTTCTGCAGGACGAACGCTCCCACGTAAACTTCCTGTAGCACTTGTATTTGTTGAAGTATTGGCACCAGACTTCCCTGAACTCATCAACGGAGAAAACCCATCCATAGATACATCTTCCGATGAAGATGAACTCGATGAAACATTCTGCATCGCAGCTGTTTTGAAATTGGGATCTAAAGCTCTGCTCAATAGATGATACTGTTTCTCAGACAACTCATTCATTTTCGGGAAATCAATCACAAACTTAATGATCAAATCACCAAAAGCAACAGCTTCTTCTTTGATCTTGCTAGGGCCTTCAGATGAACCTGAAGAGTTTCCTTTAAATTGAATTGGCATTCCTTGTCCCTTGGCGACTTTCAGACAGTTTGGATGTGATAAATCACCTCTGTTCAAGTACAACTTCAATGTTTGTCCACTCAAATGACTCAATTTCAAAAGTCCTCCGCATAGAGCTTTCGAAAGAGTTATATTCGTCACAGTAAACAGATCATTACCCCTTCTTTTGAACTTAGGATCCGGCCGTCTTTTATCCTCTTGTAACGTGATAACCACGTCACCTGGTATCAGGTTAAAACCCTCATCGGCCTCTTCAGGGAAAACGATTTTGTGACCTGGTTTGGCTCCGCGCGGCACCTCAATATCCAAAATCACTTTACGATCCACCAATTTGTTGCCATGGCAAACTTCACATACAAATTCCTCGGGCACAAAGCGTCCTGTCCCTCGACAATGACGACACGTTGATTGTAATCGTTGAAATATAACTCCTGAACGAGTCTCACTCACAATGTTCCCTTGGCCTTGACACGCTGTGCAAGCATAAATGTGGCTCCCACCTTCAGCATCACAGTCAGGACACCGAACTTTTTTCGTCAAGCTCAACTTCAATGTCTTGCCGTTGTAGAAGTCGCTAAGAGTGCAATATGAAATATGTAGAATGTCTCTACCTTTACGGAATCTTCTGCTATTCTGTCGAGACTCATGCACAGAGTCTTGAAAACCTGCACGGTCATCAAACATAAAGCCAAAATCAGGTGAAGGTGCTGAACTCATTCCAAACAGATGGTCGAAAAGTGATTCTGCTCGAGCGAAAACAGAAGAACCTTGATACCCGGAAGCCGTTGAGGTTGATGCGGACATAGTCGAAGAAGCTGGTGTAGCCTGTTGAGCGGTAACTGACATACTTCCAGAAAGGGCTTCTTCACCATAAGTATCATAGATCGCCCTTTTACTTTCATCTGAAAGTACTTCATAAGCAGTTGTGATCTCTTGAAAGAATCTTGTAGCACGTTCCGCATCTGCTGTTGAGGCCGTTCCGCTACAGCGGACTTTGTCTGGATGCGACCTCAGTGCGGCAGAACGGAACGCCTTTTTCAGATCCGAGCTGCTGACGTCTGGGGATACTTGAAGAAGGTCATAAAGTCTTGTTTCCTTAACCATCTACGGATGTCTCGCAAGTGGTGAAAATTGTAGTAGTCCAAATGGCAGTGTTTGTTGTGTTTGAATTCTTCCCCCGCTGTGTTGCTCAGAACATCCGCGGGTGCTTTGTTATTGACAATATCTGATTGAGGTCCAAGAGTTGAAGTGATGGTTGAGGTCAGAAAGATCTGTCTTGTCGCTTTTTTTAATATCGTTGAAGGTGAGCGGCTCGCACCGTTTTTTTTTTCCATCGCCTTCCATGCAGCGACGGGTCGATCGTCCCCAGTTGGAGAAGCAAGTAAAACCTGAATGAGCAACCTGAGCAACCCCAATATGCTGATTTGATTAGCCTAAGCCTGATAATTGACACACAACTATTTACAGAAGATCTACTTCACATCATGCTTGTTTCTTTTGTACCATCATTTCTTCTGACCTTCATTATTGCTGGTTGCTGCCAAAAGTACTTCACATAATCGCAGTCCCTGCCCTCCTTGACTCCTCCTTCTGGTTCTTTCTACGCTCGAACTTTGCATTACCCCACACTGGTTTACCCAAGAAGCAATTTTTCAGATACATCGAGAATTCACACTTCTCAAAAATAAAATGCTTACTTTTCAAAAACTGATTGAAACTAGAAAGAAGTGAAAGATGTTCAATTTTGTGTAGACGGTAGGAGGGTAGGAAAACAAGGGTGTACCGAGTAGTTGTTGAAGTATTAGATCAATGTAGAAAATGTTACAGGCAAAAGTGTTCTCTATTACTAAGGTTCAATCATGGCCAGTCAGTCAGTCAGTCAGTCAGTCAGCCAATCAGCCAGCCTGCCAGTCAGTTGGCTTCACTAACCAGCCAGCTTAACCTGCTCATGGACAAAACCTGCTCCCTCACACGAATTTGCGACACGAGTCGAAACTACTTGCCACGCTCAACTTGGGACTTGGGTGTGGGGTAGCTGCCCCTCCCCCAGAAAAACTTAGTCTATTCAATAAATTTTTCATTTTCTAAATTGATTTATAATACACTTCCTCGAACCCCAAATTATCCTTTTTTTTTTTTTTGGAATTGATGAACCCCCCAAAACATATGTCTTCCAATACTGATTCCACACAGCTGCCTCCGCGGGTGGTGTCGCTTGCATTCTCTAACAGATTGCTGCCCACTCACTATGAACTTGCACTCGAAATTTCTCCATTGAGACCAAACTATCTTGGTATCGCTTTGCTCGATCTAGAGAAAAACCATAGAGCGACCGCGGCTTCCTCCACATTTGAGCTCGTTCTCAACTCAGTGGAAACCATTGTTACTGACTGCTACCTCCTCACAAGCTCGGGAGTCAGCGAGAAACTCAAGGTTGTCCAAGATCGGAAAACTGAAACCATTAAGGTTTCAACCGATAAAGTTACTTTTGATGAACTGGAGCACCACTCCCAAGTTCAACTTCGAGTCCACTTCCTTTCTGTTGTGCGCAGTTGCATGAAGTTCCAAGACGTCACTAGAGGAGTTTTCAAAACTAAGTACAGAGACTCTAAAACCGGCGCTGACCGTCACATCATCTCTACTCAATGTCAACCTTCATACGCCCGACTTGTCTTCCCATGTGTCGATGATCTGTTGGCAAAAGCAAGCATCACTCTTTCTTTGACCACTGAAAAGGACTTTACTTGTGTTTCCAACACTCCAATCTCCTCGAGACAACTCACCGACGATGGCAGACAGGTTGTCATCTTTGAGAGAACTCCCAAAATGACAACCTCGTTGTTTGCATTCACGATCGGAGACTTTGAATATGTCGAAGCCAAAATCGACTTGAGAGCTGAAAAAAATTTCCCTGTTAGAGTGTACACCCAGACGGGTGAATCCAACAGAGCCGAACTTGCTCTTTTCACCGTGACTCAAACTTTGCCAATTCTCGAGTCAATTCTCGGTGTCGAATACCCAATTTCTAAACTAGATGTGGTAGCATTGCCATTTTTGACCGACGGTGGTGTTGAGAACTGGTCCATGATCCAGATCCTCAAAGATCACGTTTTGACCCCGGATGAAGACTCTCCAGACCGTGTTCTTACAATCACCAACATGATCAGAAACGTTTTGGTTCATGAAATGGTTCACATGTTTATGGGAAATCTCGTCTCTTTCGAGAGTTACGATTACACCTGGTTGAACGAGTCATTTGCAACGTTCACTGCAAATTGTATCCTCAACGGTCTCAGCAAAGACAACGAGGTTTGGTTTGATCAGACAAACAATGAGTTGTTCAACATGAAACGGTACCAGGCTCTCGAGAACATGAAACCAATTCACATCCAAAACGTTCCTGCCGACACGATTCAAAACACTTTCAGCAAACACTCGTATGAGAAGGGTGTTTTTGTTCTCAGGATGCTTGCCAGCTTGTTTAATGAGAAATCCGATGAGAATTACGATAGCTTTTTCAAAGCTGTTGGAGATTTCATTAAGTCTAACAAATATGGACATTTTAGACCATTTGATCTGTGGACACACTTGAAGAATCACGAGCTTAACAAGTTTGGTTACGACATTCCAACCATAATGTATTCGTGGACCAGGCTACCTGGTTTTCCGATTCTCAGCGTGAGCAAGTGCGACGGAAATATCATCATTGAACAGCACAGATATCTGTACAATCCAGACGCTAAAGTTGAGGATGTTCCGTACCAGGTCCCACTTTTCATCAAGAAAATCGACGGATCTGTCTCGAGACAACTTTTGACGGATCGGAAGATCTGTATTAAGGACTCTGCCTCTGAAGTGTTGTTCGTCAATGCCAACAACATCACTATTGCAACAGTCAAATACTCCCTCGAATTTTACGAACGTATTGCGGCAAACTTTGACAAACTCACCTCCATTGAACAAAGTCAGGTGTTTTCGGATCTCTCATCGATTTTCAGCGAGACTTACCAAACCCAAGACGATATTTTAGGGTTCATTCAAATTGTGAACAGTCTGTCGAAAAATGCTAAATCCACCAATGCTACCTCGTTGAACACAGCACTCACTTTGCTCAACACTTTTACCAAAGCCGTGAGTTCTATGAGCTATTATCAAGATGAAGCTCTGTACTCTTCACTCAAGAGCTGGCTTGGAAAGACTGTTTCAGCCTTGTTGAAGCAATTCGAATGGGACGGACTAGATTTCAGACAATTGCCGTCCTCGGAACTGACCGTGAGAAATTCGATTTTGTCTCTCGACTTTAGCAACACTCAGTCAGAAACTATTGCGAAGAAGTTGTACAAGAACTTGATGCACGGGCCAAAAAGAACGGTTCCAACGAGACTTCTTGGTGCTGTTCTAGCAAATGTTCAATTTGCTGCCAATAGCAAGGATTACAAAGACATTCTTGCCCTGGCGAAGAATCCTGTTTCAGTCTCGGACAACCTGTTTGAGACTGACGGTGCTCCAGCCTTGCGCACTGCTGCCGTCAGTTCGCTTGGGTACGTTGGAAAAGACGATTTGAGACAGAAAACACTCAACTTCATTCTGAACAACATGGATATGTACTCAATTGAGACGGCACTTGTTGGATTAAAGTTTCAGCCAGATTCATACCCAACGATTTGGTCGTGGTTTAGCATGAACTTCAATGCGTTTTACGCAAAGTTGTTGAAAGACCAGCAACAAAAGACAAACTTTGCCGCATGTTTCAAGGGGGTGACTCAGCTTGTCTTTGAGAGCTGTCTTTGTTCGAAGGACTTGAAAGAGAAACTAGAAGCCTTTTTAGAGGCCAAAAAACTTGACTTTTTGGATAACGAGTACAAGAGGGTGGAAACGGCGTTCCAAGATAGAATAAAACTGAATGAGGCTAACGAACAACTCAAAAAGTTGTTGAAATGATGGTTTATTTTTACTTCTTATCGTGTATGCAGATATATGTATTCAAACCTGTTCCTTGAACAGTGTCATTTGTTCCTCACCGTAAACCGATCTTATAAGATCTTCAACAGTGTCCCAAACGGTTTGGTTGCCCTTTCTTGCCTGGTCGATTCCAAACTTGACGGCGAGTCTCGATGCTATCACTCTGCGTAGGTATATTTCAAACATAAGTCTCAGCAAAAGATAGTCATTGTCCCATATATCTTCTTTGGTTAACAAATGGGCTTCCAATATCGGCCAACATGAGTACTCTTGACCGAAAATTTGTCTCTTGACTCTGTTGTAATGTTCGGAATTTGATTCCAGACTGATTTCAGCCATGGTACTGAGTCTATTTTGCGAAGTATTGAGTTTATAACTGGACCGAGGAAGTTGTTTAATTTCTCCAGAGTTGATTCCAAGATTTTCGATTTTGCGAAGCGAGTTTTTGCGTAGAATGGCAGAATCTGCCTTTGAATGAGTTCGTTGGTGGTGAATATGATGAGGCCGTCGATCAGATTTTGTCATCTGATCGAGATATTGTGACAACGGTATTGACGTTGGTTCGAGTTGTAGTTGCGAGCTGGTGAGTTTCGTGCGCTGAACCTGGTATTTGAGCGTAGGATTGACTTTGAAAGGATCTCTTGAAGCGTTCAAACTGTACTGAAGAAGGTAAGTGGGTGCGTCGAACGGAGTTTGGTTTGGGAAAAGCTTGAAAACTGATCTCAGATGTCTTTCGTCTTGAAATTTTGGATTTGAGATAAGTTTTTCTTTTTTCGACTGTGGCAGTTTGTGATACCCTGGTTTGCTGAAAGCTTTTTTGCGTTTGGCAGGAAAAGTTTTTGGGTTTTTAGAACTTGCAGAGCTAACAGATCGAGTGAGCGAGGTTGTAGAGAGGCCATGGTTGGCTGTGATAGGTCTTTTTCTCACTTGTGAGTTGTCATGTTGAGGACGACTAACTGCTGATGAGTAGTCAAATTGGTCTGAGGTTTGAGACAGCAGCCGCGAATGTGAGTACTGGGATCCAAAGAGCTGGTCGTCTCTGTATGAGAGCACGGACGCAGTCATGTGTTCTGCTAGTCAATTGGTTAGATCTGTGGCATCAAACCGGAGATTGCAAACGAATAAGCAGATGAGATAAAAATGAGTTCGTTGGTCGGAAGGTCCTGCGATTCAAAGAGATCGCTGACGCAGTCTTGAGGCGCATCCCTTCAGATGAGGTTGGCTGGTTTATCAAAATTTCCTAATCGGGAAATGATTTAGATCTGTGGAGATTTTTTTTTTTGGGGCGCCGCGACGATCGACGCTAAATAGTAACTACGAGTGAACGTTCAGTGAATCGTGAGTGAACTGTCTTGCGCAACAGGGAACAGAACAGATCTCAACAATCGCTCGCTTATCAATTGAATTATTTCTCATTAAAAATAACGCTAAATGTATGTCCGTAGTATGACTTGAATGACTTGCTTGGTCCGTCATCCACTATGCTCATTTCACCAAGATTCCCTCACGATCCAAAATTCTCTCCGTCTCAAAAGACAGCTTCGAGAAACTTTTTGAGGAGCCCTTCAAATTATTAAACACCAATCTGGAGTTAGCCTTAGCAGGCTTATTTCTACCTCCATCAGCCGGAGTAATCTCACAGCCAAATTTACATGCCTTGAGACCAAAAGAGTTCTTCTTAGAGATCGTAGCCACGATCTTACGAGTAGAACTCTCAATTCTGAGATCCGAGATTCCGTGTTGCTTCCAGCTCACCAAAAGGGACTTGAGGGCTTCGAAAAGTTCATCCTGCAACAAAACAGTGTACAATTGTTTGGTCTCGAATTCACTGTGGTGAGCGTCACCAGTGAACAGGTTCAAAAATGCTTGTCCGAGCGAAACTTTACGAACCTCCGAGCCTTGTTGTTGCTGTGTTTGCTTCTTACCGAAAGAGAGCTTTCTGAAGAACGAGGCAGAACGTTTGTTGTTCTCAATTTCGTTTCTCTTTTGAGTTTGTTCGTCGATCTGACCAAGAGGTTTACGCTGTTTTGAGAATTGCAACTCGCCAGATGGAGTCTTGTTGGCCACAATGGCCTCGGCAGGTGACGGTGGCTGTTCTGAAACTTTCTCCTTTTGTGCTGCTGGTTTGTCGTTGTAAATCTCAAAGTCGCTCTGTTGCGACTTACGTTTGGCCTCTTTGATTGGCGAGCCTGGAATCTCTGGCAATCGGAACTCTTTGTACAAGCTGCGGTCGCCAGAATTGCTGGAAATCATTGTGTCGCGCGACTCTTTGAGGTTGAGTTTTGGAATTTGTTGGTTTCCAAGAGTCTGTCTTGAAGTCTTGGGATTGGATGGTGCAAAACAGAGATCGTCTTCGTCTTGGGCAGTGGTGGTGCTTTTTGGCTCCTTCAATTGCAAACTCATGTCAACTGTATCCGCTTCTTCGTCGTTGAAAATCATACTCAGACGAGTAGCTTTTGACAGTCTGTCAGTGCTGCCTCTTGCAGTGGTATTGGCAGTAAGTCCTGAGTTTTTAGCAGAGTAGATCGACAAAACACTCAGTCTCTTGTCGTTCTCTGGGAAATGCTTTGACCGTCTAGTAACTTGAGGAACAGTGACGTCAGCCAATCTGAGTGGAACTTCGCTCTTACGAACAACAGTGTTGGACGAAGCCAGTCCTTCTTGCTCTTCATCAACAATCGGAATCTCTTTTCCATGAGATGGTCGACGTTGACGGGCCAGCGCTGTTGCCAAGTTGCTCTGCGAACGGAAAATGTGCGACTTCTTAACATCCGACATGAACTCTCTGCTAAAAGTTCCAGCAACAGAGGCTTCAGAGTTCACCGAAGCGTCATCACGGTCCACTTGCATCTGCTCCGCCGAATCTTCTTGGTCTAATTGTTCGCTTGATTGCCCCGCTTTGGTGTACCGTTCGTAGACCTGGTACCGTGGGTCGAGTCTAGAGACTGGCTTTGGTGGAGGGCCGACCGAAGGAGCAGCTCTTGAGGTGGCAAAACCAGCAGAAAGCGAACGTCTGTTGAGGTTTTCAAGGTCGCTTGCGTTAAGAATCTTAGAAATACGCTCAATTGGGTTAGATGAAGCTCTTTTAGTGTCTTTGGATTCTTCTAACAAAGCAGCAAACGTGGATTGACGTTTTTTGGCGTTGGCCAAAGAACGTCTGACGGTTTTTTTCGACGCCTTAGTTGATGGCTTTGCAGCTGTAGAGAGTCTCCTGCTTGCACGACGCTCATCTGAGTCGAAAAGAATTGCTGACAGTGTAGCCAAAGAACCAGATGAACTGAGTCTTGTGCTGAGACGATTGTCAGATGCTGGCTTTTCACCAGCAAAGAGCATGTCGCACAAAGTTGCAAAATCCGCAGATGTACGTTTTCCGTAGTTTTCAACGCTGTCAGAGCCCTTATCATCAATGGCAGCCAATTTGGCGTAAGTCGAGAGCAATTTGGAAGTCACCGAGTTACGTTTGAGTTTTGAAATAGAACGTCTTTTTGAAACATTTCGAGCAAGAGATGGCTCGACACCACCTCCAGAAAGAATGAGAGAATTGCGGTTTTGAGTGTTATCATTGAGGAAGAGCATAGAGTTACGCTGCGTTCCTGGTGGAGCTGGAGCTGGACGTTGTGAGCGGAACGAGTTGCGGTAAGAGGAGACAATAGACGAGCTATGAGAGTCGTTTGGAACCGTTTGCTTGTCACTCTTTTCAGTAGTCTTTTCTGAAGAATGGAAAGAAACAGACCTACTGCATGGGCCGCTTGCTGTAAATGTACGAGAGACACGTCTTCTACGTGGAGAAGAGCCACTGGAAGTCGGCGTCACACGTGAGATAACAGAAGACGAACGAACAAGAGGCTGTTCGCCAGAACCAGCACCGCTTGCAGCGTGGTCATGACGATAGCGGAGCAACAACGAGTAAAACGTCTTTTCAGCATTGGCCTCTGGGCTGAGAAGCGAGCGGACGATCGACTCTGAGTCGCGGCCGTGCCACAAGATGACGAGGTTTTCGAGGATCTGCTTATCAATTTCAGAACTGTTTGCAACAGGTTGAGTAGCTGATGTTGGAGATGGAAGACTCAAATAATCGTCGTGGTCTTGCTTGTTGAATGGATATTTTTGGACCAATGGATGCTTCAAAATGTCTCTGGTCTTTATACGTTTCTCTGGGTCAACTGTGAGCATCTTGGAGATCAGATCGATAGCCTCTGGGGACAAATCTTCAGTGATCTCGTACGAGCCCTTTTGAACCTTAAGCAGCAATTCACGGATGTTTTCGTCGTCAAACGGCAGACGACCAGTCAGTAAAGCAAAAAGGATCACTCCGCAAGACCAAACGTCTGACTCTGCACCGTGATATTGCAATCCGCTCACGATTTCAGGAGCAGCATAGTGCGGAGATCCGCAAGAAGTTTCGAGCAACCGATCACTTGATTCGAGAGCAGCCATTCCGAAATCTGCAATTTTGATGCTAAATTGTTTGTCAAGCAAAAGATTTTCCGGCTTGAGATCACGGTGACAGATTCCGAGACTATGACAGTAAGAAGCACCTAAAATGATCTGTTTGAAGAATTCAATGGCAGTTTCTTCTGGTAACGGTCCGCTCTCAACCAGCAAGTCAAACAATTCGCCACCTTCAACGTATTCCAAGACGAGATAGAGAGCCTTGTCGGTCTCCCAAACGTCGTAGAGACGAAGGACATTCTTATGGTTAAGCAACTTCATGATAATGATTTCACGTTCGATTCCGTAGCTGAGACCTGCGGTGTCAGCATCAGTCGTATTTCCATCCTTTGTTGTCTTATCTGTAGAAACACTTGCATCTAAAAGGGATTTGGAAACCACTTTCACCGCAGCTTTCTGTCCAGTGTGGATGTTAGATGCCAGCAGAACACGACCCGTTGCGCCCTTCCCAAGAGTCTTTCCAAGTCTCCACGGTCCAATCTTGACTGGGTTGCGAGGAGGTGTCGTGCGTGCCGAGTTGTTGGAAATTCCGAGTCCCAGCGCAGACGACGACACGAACGACGACGCGTACGAGTTCTGTCGAGAGTGTTGAGTCATCTGAAGAAATTGTTAGTATAACGAGCGGTTCAACAGAACTGTAGAAGCACTCACTGTTGTAGGTTCTATAAACGAGTGTGTGTATGCAGAACACCAATTGACTGTGTTGAAGAAGAAGAGGAAGAAGAGAAGAAAGACACGAAAGATACGCTAAAATTTAATTTCAACAGTAAAACTTGAGATGTAATAATTTTCCAGGCGCGGTGACCCGGTGTAGAGGTTCGATCTGCAAAGCTCTGAAAAACTCCTGTGATATACAACTGAACTGTATGGCCGCGGAGCCACTAACAATGCTCATTGCATCTAACAGCAGCTGGAAGCCGTTCGGCTTTTGCCCCTGCCAAGTTTTGTCCGCGACTAAGACTGGCGCGAACAACGCGTCTGCGTTGAGCCCCACGGCCTCACAGGGTTCAAAGGGGGGACCACGCGAAACTAAGTGGTCGCGTATTTGGGAGTATTAGGCCTGGCTAGACGTGGCTGAAGGTAAGTCGAACACCAGCAGTGCATAAGGCGGACATTAAAGAGAAAGTTGGCGGTGCAACGTCCCTTAGAGTTTGCCAAAGCGGGCAGCGTTAGGGCGGCCGTCGAAATTGTCACACCTGAGACCGACCGGACACCGGACGTCACACTTATTATTCTTCAATGGGTAAGCACCATTCCGCACTAATCACTATCTGATGGGTCGTAGTTTCACTCCAACTCGCTCGTACTCACTACCGACTCGACTCGTATTAGCCTAAGTCACATACATTATACTACTCGCTCGCTTCAGTCGTTGTGAGGAAGTTCTACAACCTCTCACTTCTCGATAAAATTACAAAGCTATAGCATGGCACGACGCCAGAGTCTCGGCACTGTAACTATCGCGTACTTGTAAGCACGCCTCAAGACAGGCAAATGACTCACTTCGCACGTCATTTGCTTGTCATTTGCTTAGTGTCCACCCACTTGCTCCCTGTGAGCCTCAATCACATCACTCTCCTCCATATCCAGGTCATCCGGAGTGTCTTCTGGGTTCACACGGTGACCGTCAAACAGGAATCTCAAACTGCTAGAGTCTTTACCTTGTCTCTTACAAAAGGCATCCATCAATCTCTTAAGTGGAGTCGACCTCTTGATCTTGAAGAACACTTCAGACGTCCCGTCAGAAACCTTCAAGTTGATGTGAGTGTCGCTCTTAGCTTCTGGTTTTGGCGATGTTTCGTCTGACATTTTCTAGTGTTGGTTAGTATGGGTGGCGCTGTATATAATCCCATCTGATGGCATCTTTGACGTTACTTTTTTCCCGCCAAAATCCATTAGATGACCTCCTCTTTCACTTACGCCTTTGTTGTTTCACCTTTTTGGCGATAACCTTTATCTTAAGCGGAGTTACAAAAAGTTGCAAACTAAAACAGATGGATGATTGACGTTGTTTCGAGCTGTTCGCACCATTTTTTTTTTCTTTCTAGCCATCTTCAATTTCTCGCACATTTACGTAATCTATATTGGGAGACCTTCATGACGATCCTCTAAAGCTTTACAATCCTCGTCAAATGTAGTCAAGTCCGAGTCCGCGTCGTTCAACGAGCGAAAGAACTGTTGGTAAATTAGCGTGGAAATAGTGAGGCCAATCAGTGTTCCAAAGAGAATATCCACATAGTCATGACGATAATCCTGTGACCGACTGATACAGATATGGAAGCTCAACAGGATTGGAGGAATGGCCAACAGTTTTGAAACACGGAACCGTGACACTTCTTGCGAACCAGAGTAGATCTTGAACTGACCTGCGATCCACAAATTCAAAAAGTTCAGTCCACACCACGAAAACGAAGAGTGGCCCGAAGGACATGATTTAAATCCATCGTAGAATAGTAGAGCTCCAAGCGGCTTAGTGCACACATCTGCCGCATAGTTCCTATTGATTGGCAAGTCTGAGGGAACCCCACAACGAGCAAGGAAGTCTGGTCTCAATTTCCCGATCCGAAGTTTCAAAAACTCCGTGATGAACCCATTGATTGCCAAAGAAAACAGGAATGAGATAGTGGTAATATTGGCTAGATGAGTTAACTTGTAGCGTTGTGACGGTTGAGTAGAGATATATTTAGTCACAAGAATTGCCACCATCACTGCATACGGCAGAGCCACTGCAAACAGGCAGAGTCCTGTGTTTGTGAATTGTTGTTGCTCTGTAAATGGATACCCAATTGCGTAGTTGTTTGGAGCAAACACGCGCTGAAACGGTACGAAATGGGTTTCCATGTATAATGAGAGTGCAAAAATTGCGGGAGGTAAACACCACAAAAGTGCATACTTTTGAACGTATCGTTGGTATCTGTGTATGATTCTATCGAAATTCCACATTATCTGATGAAAGCAGTAATATGTACTTGATGAATCGATCAGTTTTCAACTTGGTGCTATTTATCAACACAATAATATATAATAAATTTTTTTTTCTCTTTAGCCCTCCAATCTTCTACTAAATGAATAGATTTCCCACCAAATGTGGAGAGGACGACTGATTAATGACACTCAAATAGCGTTTAGATTGAACGTTAACAGGACTCTTTTCAAATCCAGCAATGCTTGTTCTGCCGACGACAAAAATCGTGCTTTCAGTTTTTTGAAGAGCTTCACTGCCGATACAGCATTACTCAAACACTTTGAGATCAGCTATGCTCGCTCGTCCGGACCAGGTGGACAACATGTCAATACAACAGATTCAAAGGCGGTTCTGCGTTTGAGCTGTCAAAATTGGTACCGTGCTCGTGGAAAATGGATAGACTCACTTGTTTTTGACGAGATTATGAGTAACTACACAGATTCTAAAGTTCCTGTTGAAAAACGATTTCGCTATTTCACCGGAACCGGTGACGTCTTGGTAATGAGCGATAGAACACGTTATCGTGACGGCAATGTCAAAGATTGTCTTGAAAAGTTTGTCGACGCCGTCAAACGGTGTGGAGAACCCCGCAAAGATCCAGATGCCCAGACGAAGGAACGTTGGGAGGAATTGAAGAAGGGAACTAACGAGGTACGTTTGTCACGTAAAAAGTTTCACAAGGATAAGAAGGCTCAGAGGCGTAAGCCAAGTATATCTGATTATTGAGCGCACATGAAAGATCAGCATACGTCATTACTTAGTACTCACGTAAACTGCTCGAAGAAATGACTTGCTTCGCTCTTCATTCACTCGTCATTCACAAAAAAATCCAGTCATCATCACACTACATAAAATACTCTCGTATTGCTTAAACTTTGGTTGACCTCCATAAATCTTGCAACCCCATCACACTTGTGACAACACCTGCGGCTCCAGCAACTCCCTCGTCAACAGAAATCCACTTCAGTCCGTTCAGCGCAACCACAGAGTCGAGAATGTTCTTCACCAGGTCTCTCCTTGATCTGAACAGTTGCACCGATTCGGCATCAAGAGCACCTTTTTGCTTGTCAAGATTGACCTTTTCATCCAGTGGGTCCTTCCCTTCATCAGAACTAACCTCCTTGAGCAAAGCCTGCTTTTTCAGTGATGAGATTCTCCACTGACGAATGTCCTTGAGAATTCCACCAGATAGAGCCACAAACCAGAAGAAGTAGCAAATTTGATCAATCTTGGTCACAATCTTACCATTTTTGTTTCTCAAAATTCCCAAAAGCTTGAGCCATTGAATAGAATCAAACGAAAAATACAAAGAGTATCCTGTCTGCTTCATTGCCTCAAATAACCGCAGGTAACTGTCCGAAAGCTGATCGTCCACCACAGTGGAAAGCGTTCTCAGGTGTGTGAGTGGTTTAAGAGCACGCAGTGGTTTTCTGCTCAGCGTCAAGAGTGCCTGCACCCGTTTTGTGAGCTGGTATGTTGTGATGCTGTAGCCGCGTCTCAGAAAGTAGAACGACACTAGTCGAGCCACATACTGAAGTGTACGCAAAATCTTCTCCCGGCCGCTATTGGTTTCCAAAAATTGGATTAGTTTAGTTAGCGTCGGATGGTATGTAATGGAGTCGTACACCATGGTAGGTTTGTTGTATTTGTTGACCACGTTAATATTTCTGTAGTGGCTGTTATACGGAAATCTTAACTCTTATAACGATACAATTGCCCTTTTTTTTCAGTTTTTTAAGGTCTTCGCTTAATTTATCTTTAATTGCACAATTTTTGCGGGGGTACCTAGCATGAAAAATACAATACAATTGAAGATCACGGGATCTATATATACACCAAGTAGACTACCGGGAGAAGGGGGGGGGGGGAAGTCAGGGTGGAGACACAAGAGTTAAGCAAAGAGCCAGCCAACAAATCACGCAGGAACTCAGCCAAGGGCCTGAGAATGTTACTCTTAATGAAAACGCACTTTGTGCACTTATCTAAGTCTCCGCACAGAATAGCCTATTTCTGCCCCTCAGTGGTGGGGTCGGAGCCGGTTCAAACGGCCTTTCTGAAAGAAACTGCAACAAGAGCACGGTGAAGGTGGTGTGTGCGAGAATGCGGAGGGCTGAGGTAGCACCCCTGGTCACGTGTGGAAAAGGATAAAAAACAGCAAGTACTTAAAGCAATGTAACAGTCAACTAAGGGGGAAGGAAATTTTGAATTATCAGACAAGGCAATAACATCCAGCTAAACTTTGAATTTTTTTGGCCCAGAGATGATAGCAGCCACCCGAACTTACGTTCATTCGTTCGAGAGCTAAATGACTCTTTGTGACGGCCACAAACCGTTGGTTAACTCTGGCAGCGTCAATGTTTCTCACCTATCCTCAGTACACCCGTACACCAGACAATAAAAATAACTATACCAGCACTATCGTTGAATTTTTCTGGGTATTCCCAAACAACTGACTCAGCTTGTTCTCTCGAGACACAATCTTACCCATCCATGTCAGTCCCCGAACCACAAAGGCTACACGAAAGCATCAAGGAACCCACACCAGTGCAACTCCAGCAATTCCCACTGGTTTCCATCACCTATTGTGTGCGCTGCAAATGGATGTTACGAGCCTCTTGGTACCAGCAGGAACTGCTTCAAACATTCGCCTCCAAAGCAATTGATGAGGAAGGAACAAAAACAACAATTGGGTCAGTGATTTTGACGCCCACGCTGGTCTCGGGAACGTTCAAAGTGGCTGTGAAAAAGTCAGAGTCTGAGGATTGGCATCAGATCTGGGACAGGACACTCGATAATGGATTCCCCGACTCGAAAGTGCTAAAACAAAGAGTTCGCGATTATCTCTTCCCAGAGCTCAATTTGAGTCATATCGACAAACCAAACCGCAACGGCGGATTGCTAGCTGGTCAAACTGAATTTCAGTCTGTCAAAACCCATGAAACCGGAGGGACAGAACCTCGCTCGGGAAAATCGCTCACCGAGGAGTGTCTCGAGTGCACGCGTACGTGGGAAGGTTGAAAATTTGTGTCGTTTAATAGAATCCCAACCATTCCAAAACGCAGTAGATGCCGTTATCAAGAGGATTGAATGAGTCGAAGTAGCTGGCCGGCAGCCGTCGATATCCGCTTGGTGCAAGTTCATCATAGTCTGGGTCTCGGGAGGACGGAAGATCTGCAAGTAGACCAAGAATATACGAAATACTTACCAGAAACAACACCGCAAGGGAAAATCTAGTTGCATTTTTCCTCCATCTTTGCGTTCGTTTCGTGCGTTCAAGTTTGTGTTTGAATCGTTCTAGAACTTCATCCTGTTTTTTAACTGCCTCGTAAAGTCTGTTGTGGTCTGCAGCTGTCGAATTTATACCGGCCTGTTGTTCGTACGTCTCCACAAGTTTCTCATAGCTATCGACGAGACGTTTATTCACCTCAGATTCAAGAGTTGACGAAGACGTTGCACCACCTTTGCACGACCTGGCATGCAATGTGCCTTTGAGAGCACTGATCCGTTCAAACAGCTTAGATCTCTGTTCTTCGATCGACATTTTGCTCAAAAGTGCTAGACTAGAGGTGGCGTTCCGCATGCTTCGCGTCGTTTTTGTTGTATCAAATGGACTGGTTGCACCATCGGATCCTTGCAGAAGAACGTACAAATCAACTTCGAAAAGCATCTTGAAAAGAACAAGAAACTCCGATTTGCTCAGCGTTCGACCCGGGTGTTCCAAAATGGTGTCAAC
The DNA here is from genome assembly GCA_003707665.2 of Ogataea pini. NCBI lineage: Eukaryota > Fungi > Ascomycota > Pichiomycetes > Pichiales > Pichiaceae > Ogataea > Ogataea pini. The sequence continues at coordinate 336,033 of PPKL02000010.1, read as the reverse complement.
CCAGAATGACTTGTAGTCTGGGGGAATGAAAGCTTGTCCATGGATCCGTTCGATTTCTTCAATCAGGGCTACCGTGTGTGTTATTGGAATTTTCTGTCCCTGCGAGGCAGCGCGTTTCCATGCCTCGTCAACGATCCTGCTACCCAGTGACATTAATCGGTGTTGTAAATCAGACTCTTCCCTGGTTATCGTTATCTCGAGACTGATTATTTCTGTCCGCTTACGCGTATCAGAGTGGAAAAATATTTTTCGTCGACGCGTCGATCATGCCTTATAATGAAGAACGTAGATAGTTGACATAGCTCGGCCGTGGGCTTTCTAATACAAAGCTTTGTGGTTGATTAAATTGTCGCTCGTTTCATTGAGTGAATATGTATATATAGTCGCTCCCATTTACACACCATGAATCTTGAACACCTGCTTGTAATCAATCACAGCATCCAAACTAATCAACTCTCGCGTGATCTCCCAGTTCTCTATGGCCTCAACCTCCTTCATAAGTACATCCCTTCCCCTCGCAACAACCACATACGGCTCCCGGAAGTACGTTTGCGCACTCTCGTCGTTGATCATCACTTTCACCGCGTATATGCGTCCCGGAATGCTGCCTTGACTCACTGTGCCTAACACTATTCCCTTCCCAAGGCCTCCTAACTCCTGCAAACGTGCATGAGACAGCTGATTTTTACCTATTAACACCCCTTCAGCCTCAAAAACCAGTCCGGACCTCACCTCAGAAGGAATAAAGTCTTCGGTCACCACACTAGACAGTATCCGGCGCCGGCTTTCTGCACTGAGCATGTAATAAGACCAAAATATGCTTCTTCGAAGCTCTAAAAGAGGCCATCTCCCTATAGCATTGCAATTGCTCACCATTTCCTGAACAATCTTTACCTCTATCTCAGGCTGTAAAAATGACATCTGGTACGGCGTTTCCACGCAAAATAGCTCGACCGGACGGGAAAACTGAACCTGATTTGCCAATTGAATCTCTTGAGCATCGCTAGTATACACTGTTACTTCTGCCAAACTTTGGTTATCCTTGCTCCATTCAGCCATATGAGTTCCCAGGCTCCCAATATTTGCATCTAAAGCAATTTTGTCAAATCTTAGGCCCCGACATTGGCAAATATGCTCGATTATGTCGCCAAAAACTTCACCTGAGCGTGGACTCACAAGAATAGTTGCTGCTTCAGGGTCTTCCATGGAAAGATTCACCAGTTGTACTAAAGATTCGTTCCAAAATTCGCTCCAGCCTAGTGGTTTCTCCACCTTATATGTCTTTCCCGTATTCAACAAGATCTGAGTGTTTGAGAACCAGTCTAAACTCGCGCGTGTGCTATCTCGACTTGCGAGCAACTCAACCGACTCTTCGTTGAACAGGAGTTTATTAGGCATTGGAGATTTGAATAAGGAATTGTCGAACCTGAAAATGTCCAACCTTCTCACCTGTGCATCATTCATCGCCTCGGGTTCTTCCATTTCAAAGCTGATTGCAAACAAAGGGCATGTAACTGCCTATACGTGACAAATCCACCCCCCGTAAAATTAGTGAGCTCTAAATGTTTGGTAAAAGTGAGTTGCACTGCCATGAAAGTCATTTTTTTTTTTCAAGAAAAAAACTGGACGGTATAAAATTTTTTTTGTGGTCTTTTTTATTTCTTCACGTTTTTCTTCTTCTCTTTTCTTAAGCTAGTTTTATACTAGTCCGGCCAGCATCATGCTAAGGTAAGTGCCTCCGGAAAACATCTCGGACACACTTGGAATGATGATTTGAACAACATGCATAGTTCAGCTGATTATATTTGATGATAAAAAAACCAATTATAGTCTTTCACCCCTATCTGACTTCAAGTGTTACAAGAGTTTTTGTACTCAAAACTTTCAAATCAATTTACTAACTCGCGCCATTTCGATCTTATAGCTATATATCTCAATAAATCACGCTCTCACAGGCTTCAAAGCATACATTCGAATAGGATATAACTCCTTAGGGACACCCTTTTGTAAATCCGTAGCGATTAGCTTCCAACCGGCCTGTTGAAACAGCCTGCGGAAATTTTTATCCGACCTCGTCTTACTTGAATCTTCTGGATCATAAACATCCTCATCCGAGTTTGTGTTGTTTTCCTTCACCACGAGCAAACCGTTCTCTTGCAATGCTTCCATGCACCGGTCCAACCAGACCAAGAAAGCATCATCCGGAAGATGTCCGCAACACCATTGACACCACAGAAGGTAGTACTTTCCAGGCTCGGATGGAACCCAGTCTTGCATTGGAATATCGTAGATTTCTCCAATCTTACCCTTTTCAGCCAACGGAGCCAGCTCAACACGCATCTGTTTCACGAATGGTTCCACAGGCTCCAAAAGATCTACTTTGTCGCACACTTTGTGCAAGAAATCTCTGGTAACTCTACCAATTCCTGCTCCAAAGTCGAGTCCATACTTGAGTTTTTCAGGCTCATTAGAAAATCTGCTTTTGAGCTTTCTCACAAATGTTGCAGAACCAACCACATCTGCCTTTGGAACGCTGGTTTTCTCTCCAAAGCCTCCTAACACTCCGTCCACTGTTGGCTCAACAGAACTCCAGTATTGGATGGCATCATCATAATTGATTTGCGAGTCCAAATCAGCTGGACCTGAAACAATTGAAACATCTTCTTTGTTATTATCTGTGGTAGCTTTCCCTCCCATGGTGGTTCGCTTGACGTTGTGAGGATCAAGCTTTATGGGATGGGGTCTATATTAGCGTCATGTCATCTGAATTGAGTAAGTCCGTATTATACTTTTTTTTGTCGCACTGCCTGAAAAAATCAAGAGTGGCGGTGTAAGTATGCGCCACAAAAGCTATAGTGGACTCAAAACAGACATCTGATGACACCACTAGAAGACCATTATATCTTCGGTTTGTGATATATACTTGAACAGTTTTGATCTGGGACTTGTTTCATTACTCTCTAGGTCCACTGCAACTTCTCTGTTGTGCGACTTAATCAACAAACCGTGATATACTGATGGAAGTAGCGAGCATCAATGACTATTTACTCCCTGGAATTTATTATTTCATACATTCACCCTGCTTTTTGGGTCACACAGTTTGATGGAAGCTAGCTATTACAACAGATAGCCTGTCAACATCCCCTCCTAGGCCCGAAGCAACAGCTGGGGCAATCCTGCTTACATCATCAAATGCCCAAAGTTTTTGTTTGTGGCTGGTGAACACTTTTTTTTTTCCCTCGTTTAGCACCGCGATTGTTCGAAAAAAAAATGAGTTGCACCATCGACGACATCGAGTAAGATAAAGAAAAACCGACAACTTTTGCCTAAAAGTATATCTAAAAGGTGGTTCTGGCGTTGAAACTTGACTCTTAGATACACCTTTCAACAAAAATGAGTGGCAGTGAGTAATGACCGAGGGGTTTAGTCAGAAAGTTGTATTCCCTCGATAATTCGTTGATGAGTTTTTGTCGATACTAACAATGTTAACAATATCAGTTCGTTTATTGGACCTGGTTAAGCCTATAGTCTCCTTATTGCCGGAAGTTGAACTTCCGTACCAAAAGGTGGAGTTTGATGAAAAAGTGGTTTACACCGTCGTGTCGGCAGGTGCTTATCTGTTGGCCGGTTTGCCTCTAGGTGAGGTGGCCCAAAAAGGTGTTGCTGATCCATTCGGATGGTTACGTGTTCCATTTGCTTCCCAAGCAGGTACAGCACTGGAATTCGGAGTTCTTCCAGTTGTCACAGCGGGCTTCTTGTGGCAGATTCTGGCCGGTCTCAGAGTGATTAAGGTTAATTTTGAATCCAGAAATGACAGAGAACTCTTCCAATCCTGGCAAAAGCTTACTGCTGTTGCTCTGAGTTTGCTTTACTCGACTCTTCTTGTGTTGGCTGGATACTTTGACCCGGTGGACTCGTTTGCTCAGGATTTGACTCCATCCATCTGGAGCAAACTTACTATTGTGGCACAAATCACTGTCTTCTCCCTCGTTTCTTCTCTCATTGTCGAGATTCTGGACAAAGGGTACGGTTTTGGACCAGGAATTTTGGGCCTCATTGCAGTCTCGACTGCTACCAGCTTTGCTACTTCGTTCATCGGTCTCACCACCACCGCCACCTCCAGAGGCAACGAGTCGCATGGTGCTCTCGTTCAACTGGTGAGAAACATCAGAAACAAGCCTTTTGGATTGGCTATTTACGACGCTTTCACTAGAGAAAACTTGTCTAACTTGACCCAAATCTATTTGGCTCTTGCTGCTCTCGCTTTGGGAGCATACCTGGGCAACTTTAGGGTCGAGGTTCCAATTAAGTCTGCTAAAGTTAGATCCATGGCTTCGGTTTACCCAATCAAGTTGCTTTACTGTGGTGCTTTGCCGCTTATCTTCACCTATGCTGTTCTGTACAACTTGAACATCTTCGGTTTCGCCATCACTAAAATTTTCAAGACCTCGCCATACGTCTCATACCTGGGCCAATGGACTCTTGATGACTTCACTTTCAAGTCGTACAACCTCACTTCGGGATTGTTATACTTCATTTCGGCTTCACCAAAGTCTTCTAGCAGTTTGCTCACTTTCCTGAGACCTGTGACATTCTCTCTTTTTGTCGTGATCGTCTCAACACTGTTTGCCAAAAACTGGTCCGCCATTTCGGGCTCCTCTGGTAAGGATTTGGCCAAACAGTTCAAGGAACAGGACATTTCTTTGTTGGGCCACAGAGACACAGCAGTTTCTAGAGAATTGAACAAGATCATTCCTCTTGCTGCCAGCACTGGTGCTTTTGCGACCGGTGTGATTGCTTCTGCTCTCGAGTCATTTGGCTATGCCAACGGTCTTGCAGTTGGTGCTCTCATCGGAATTTTGAGTGCTATGACTGTTTTGGAGACCATCATGACAGACTTCCAACAGAGTGGTGGTGCCAACTCTCAGTTCAGCCAGGTTTTCGGCGCTGGTCAGAGATAATAAAATGATCTCTTCTAGAAAACTCTGTATCAAAATAAAGGACAAGAAGGAAAGTGAAAAAAAGTATCATATACACAGATGGCCAATTTATAGTGGTTAATTAATTCCTTTCATATACGAAACGACAATCGAATGACGAGCGAATGATGAGCGAAGCGAGTTGTTAGTGAATCATTCCCCAAGTCAGTCAGATTAGATTGACATTATCCAAAAATATCAAATGAAAATGCTTACCACATTCCTTACGTAATCAATTATTATTATTATATTTTTTTTTTCATAAACTCTCATCTTTGAGGGGCGAAACAGAATTTATCTGAAAAAGGACAAGTCGGTCCGCTGGTTTTCATTCTTTAGTGAGTTTCAATTGCATCAGCATTTTACCAAAGATGGAAAAGCTACCCTTCAGAAAACATTCACGGCCAAGTGCCAAGCCGCTGCTTGTGAAGAATTCTCCAAGCAATGAAATTGCTATATCCAACTGTGTCGCCGTGAGCCCACAAGATTATGAAAACGGAACCTATGTGATCTGCGACAACAAGTTCGTTTTCACAGCCACTTCTACAACAAAGACAATGCCTGGATCCATTGGATTGAGTGGAAACCAAAGATTTTGGGGTTCCTGGTCTACAGACCAGACAATCTCTGTTGCACCATTCGATTTATTCTCGTCTAATGGTAAGAAAGGCGCTTATCTAGGAACTATAAACGTGGAAATCAATTTCTGGAACAAAAACAAAGCAACCAGAATACAATTCGATCCAGATGAAATGGCTGAGGTGTTTGTTCAGAAATTCGATACTCAAATTCTTCAGCCAACTCAGGTGTTATTATTCGAGTTCAAAGGCTGCTACTTCGAGCTCAAAGTGGTATCTACACAAGTGATAGACCTTGGTGAAGTGAATCTACACGATGTTCCAACATTGGCCGACATTATGAACAAAGGAATTGTGGTCAAACAAACAAGAGTGAACTTTTTCAAAGGTTCAGATGGTCTTGTCAACTTGAAAGCATCCAGTACCAGACCAAATGCCGATGCTATCATTAGACCAGATTTCAAATTCGAAGATATGGGAATTGGTGGTTTGGATAATGAGTTCACTTCGATTTTCAGAAGAGCATTTGCTTCGAGAATTTTCCCACCTGGTTTGATTGAAAAACTCGGCATTCAACACGTTAAGGGTATGTTGCTTTATGGTCCACCAGGTACTGGTAAGACGCTTATTGCCAGACAAATAGGTAAAATGTTGAACGCTAAAGAACCAAAGATTGTCAATGGTCCTGAAATTCTGTCAAAATATGTCGGTTCGTCTGAGGAGAACATTCGTAACCTTTTCAAAGATGCCGAAACGGAGTACAAGCAAAAGGGTGACACTTCTTCGCTGCATATTATCATCTTTGATGAGCTAGACTCCGTCTTCAAGCAAAGAGGCTCAAGAGGTGATGGTACCGGAGTTGCTGACAACGTTGTCAACCAATTGCTTGCTAAAATGGATGGTGTTGATCAACTGAACAATATTTTGGTGATCGGTATGACTAACAGAAAGGACTTGATTGATGGTGCTTTACTCAGACCAGGTAGATTCGAAGTTCAAGTGGAAATCCATTTACCTGATGAGGCAGGTAGACAACAGATTTTAGAAATCAAGACCAAAAAGATGAAGGAGAATGGATCTTTGGGTAAAAATGTTGATTTGAAAAGATTGGCTGGATTGACAAAGAACTTTTCTGGTGCTGAAATAGAAGGTTTAATCAAATCCGCGTCCTCTTTTGCTTTGAACCAGCACATCAAAGTGGGAACAGTTGGTGAAATCACCGGTGATTTGTCAAATACCGTTTTGGACATGGACTGTTTCCTCAGTGCTTTGGATGAAGTCAAGCCTGCGTTTGGTGTTCATGAAGAGGATCTTCACGAGTGTGTCAAAGGTGGTATTTTGAAATACTCTCCAAAGATTGATAACATTATACATCGCGTGGAAAGAGCGTTGATCCAGACACAAAGCTCTGAGAAGTTCAATTTTTCTTCTTTGTTGATGTATGGACCACCAGGTTCTGGAAAGACTGCTCTTGCTTCATATTTGGGGCTTAGATCCAAGTTCCCGTTCATCAGAATCATCACCGCTGATGAAATGATCGGTATGTCTGAGTCGGCGAAAGTACAATTCATTGATAACACTTTCCGTGATGCTTACAAGTCACCATTGAACATTTTGATTGTGGACGATATCGAGGCTCTTATTGATTTTGTTCCAATCGGCCCTAGATTTTCGTCTGTGGTTTTGAGAGCACTGATGTCTAGATTAAAAAAAGCTCCTCCTGAGGGTCATAGATTGACTGTGTTGGCTACATCTTCCAACTACACACTTCTCAAAAGTTTGGATCTGCTTAACTGTTTCAACGACGAAATTCCTCTGAGTAATGTTTCGAACTTGACCGAGTTGTACAATGTGATGGAGTTGACATCATTTGGTGAGGATTCTAAAGAGCGCCAACAAGTCGTTGAGAAGCTTCGTGCCGTTTTTGGCTCGGATACAATAAACATTCCAATCAAAAAAGTACTTTTCAACATTGACACAGCCAAGTTTGGTCTTGATCCAGCTGACGAACTAGTCCAGTTGATGGTTGAGGGTAACCAGTTATGAACCAACTCAAAAGATATATTTAAGGAAAAATGCATTTAATGTTTCAACTGATTCAAAACTCAAACCTTTTAAAAAGTATACTGTAAACTAGTCATTGAAAGTAGAAGTATAGAAAACAGAAAACAACTATGTGTAGAACCAAATGAGAAAAGAGTTTTCGACACAGAGCAGCAGACATAAAAAAAAGGAAAGAATTCATCGGTTTGCTTAAATAATACAATCAGTCAGGTCTTGATAAAAGTACCATGGACAAAAGGAAGGTGACTTCTCCGGTGATGAACTAGAGAGAAAAAGAAACCAAGGAGTAATACACACAAATTTGATGACGATGGATGAGATGACGATGGAATCCTTCTATAACAATAAATGAGATAATGCTATTAAAATTAGAAAAAGCAGTAAACTTGAAGAGTTAAGAAAAATAGAGCTCACTAAGCAGTGGCATCATCTGCCTCAGCTTCTGGGCTTTTCTCATCAGCTTGCTCCTCTTCCTCTTTCTGTTCTTCTTGTTCTTGTTCTTCTTCTCCATGTTCTCCTTCTTGTTCTCCTTCGGCTTCTTCTTCAACGTTGTCATCGCTCTCTTCTTCATCATGGTCACCAAGAGCTGCAAAAATATTTTTAGATGCCTCTCTTGGCTCATCAGCAGCAGAGTTAGGCGACTTTGGCTGAGATGAGGCAGAAGCAGAGGTACCAGAACCGGCACTTGGAACAGTGGTGAATTGTTGTTGACTCAACTTAGAAGAAGACATCTTGGATTTCTTGTTGTTAAATGGTCCTAATGATCTTTCTGACGAATTTCTAACAATTCCAACCTTTGAAATATCATTGGATGAAATTTGGTTGCTGTTACCCCATTTAGAGTTAGATCTAGAAGAGTTAGATCTCGATGAGTTCGATCTCGTGTCGAGCTTGTTACGTCTTCTCATGTGATCTCTCTCTTCAGCGAGTCTCTTGGCTTCGGCTTCTTGATGGATCTCTGCAATAGTCTTTGGACCAGCGTCCGATTTGGCATCGGCCCATCTGTTGTTTCTCAGATCAATCAAATCCAGAAGCTTGAATTTTATTCTTGAAGACAACTGGCAGTTGTTGATAATGTAGTTGATCTTTTCGAAAGCAAAGTCCAATGGACCCTTCATGCTGGAATCAAGCTTGGCACCAGTAGTAGTCAGAAGTTGAGTAAGTGTCTCAAGAGTATCCTCACTTGGAGTCTCGGTATCAGCCAATTGGTCGAGCAAACACTTGATGATAATCTTCTCAGATAACAAGTTGAGATAGTAAAGTTCACCAATGAATCTAACCAAACCAAGACCTCTTCTCTTGGCAGCAGCAAGCTTGTAGTACTCATCAGACATCATCTCAGGCTCCAATGGAGAGCCGTCTTCGTTGGTTGGAAGCTTGTCAGACCAGCCCTTTTCGTATTCGGCTTGACATCTAGAAAGAAGCAACTTGCGCACCAATCCAGAAGAGTAAACACGCTTGAGCATTTGTTCTGGTCTTGGATGACTTGAGTCTTCGACATCCTCGCTGATCTCCGTGCAAAGTTGCAGACACCATCTGGCATACATAGAAGACCAATGAGGCTCGTCGGTAGCTTTGGCAAACGTGAGTTCGATAACTTGTTTTAGAGTCTTGCAATCCTCCTCCCAGTTGGATTGGTTGGCAATTTGAATCATTTCTGCAGAAATAGAGTCAAACTTCTCCAAAGTCAACTTGTTCAAATGAGATTTAACCTTCGATTGAACGTCATCATCATCAAGAATAACAGTAACTCCATCTGGTGCATACTTGACTTCCTTTTCCTTCTGCCTCTGGGATTTTGGAACCCATCTGGTTGCACTCTTCTCAAGTGGCTTGACCTCAACAGGTGGGGTAGCAGGCTTATCATCTTCTCTAGAGTGATCTCTTTCGTCGTCGTACTTTCCTCTATCACCTCTTGGCTTCTTAGATCCTTGTCTTTGACTCTTGTCGCGAGAACCTGGACCAAGCTTCTTCTTGGATCCTCCCTTAGAACCGTTTCTTGAACTGTATTCACCTCTGAGAGTAGAATTTCTTGGCAATCCACCAGAAGATGGGCCTCTGCCAAATTGACTTCCAGATCTACCAAATCCACGGTCTCTGTGCTCTTTTCTAGGCAAACCGATGATATCGATCAGCGATTTGTATTTGGCATCCCACTCCTCGTCAACAGTGAAGTCACAAATTGGCTGGAATTGTAACAAGAATGGTGGGCTGTATCTCTTTTTGTTAGTACCCTTGAGTCTTGGATCCGGTAGTTCCGAACCTTCCTTGTATTGGAAAGCATAGATATCTTCAATAGGCTTAGCTTCAGAAAGCTTGCTGAAGAATTGGGTCATGTTGATGGATGTCTCTTTCTTAGCATCTTCAGATTCAGCTTCTTCAACAGCAGCAGACTCAGACTCAGATTCTTGAGTCTTAGGAGCATCCTCGCTGGCAGCAGCTGGTTCTGGGGTTTGTGTCTCTGGAGTCGCTTCGGAAACAACCAGCTCGGTAGAATCCTCAGCGCTGTCTGCAGCGGCTGGAGAGACAGCAACAGGGACAGCAGCAGGAGTCTCGACGGAAGTTTCAGCAACAAGCTCAGCTGGCTTGATTTCCTCCTTCTTCGATTTAGGTTCCTCTTCCTTTGGCTCTTCCTTTGGCTCCTCCTTTGTGATCTCCTTTGGCTGCTCAGCAGGCTTCACATCTTTATTGACGGCCTCCTTGATAGCCTCTTTGAAGGACTCCTTTGGTTCTTCCTTCAAAACGTCCTTTGAGGCCGCCTTTGGAGCCTCTTTAGGAGCCTCTTCTGGAGCCTCTTTTGGAGAATCCTTCAAAAGTTCTGTTGGACCTTCTTTTGGAGTCTCTTTTGGAGCTTCTTTAGCCTTGTCTTCAACCGCAATGTTCTTTTTCTTCAACTGTGCCAAAAACTTGGCCTTGAAGTCTTCATTGGCCTTCTTGACCTCTGGCTTAGGAGCGGCGGGGACGGCAGGTGTTGCAGGGGCAACGTTTGCGGCCGATCTCAACGGTGATTGCGGAAGCACCACAGGAACGCCCGGTGAAGGAGGTATCGACGGAAGAGAGGCTGCAACCGGCGGCACTGGTGGCAGCGAAGGGTTGACTTTAGGAAGAAGAGGAGTTGTTGAGGCAGAAGAAGAGTGAGAAGAAGTCTTTGAGTGACCCTTTTGGAACACAACAGGTTCGCCGTTTTTATTCTTGATGCTGAAGTTTATGTGCTTGTTGACTGAGGTATGAGTCGCAGTTGGCAGAGTTGGTGATATAGCAATTGCGCCAGGAGGAGTTGGACCAGCCGCGTAGTAGGCGCCGCCAGGAACAGCCTGTGGAGCCGGAGTGTAATAGCTGTAAGCGTATCCTGGTGGAGCAGCAGGGTAAGGCTGAGCCATGTAACCGGACCAGCCCTGTTGCTGATAGTACTGAGGCTGAGGTTGAGACTGGTTATAGGAGTTATAATTGTTGCCATTATTTCTGCGACTATTTTTGTGGTAATTGTTGTTAGAGTTGTAATGGTGGTGAGGAGTACCCGCATTGCTGGTAGTGCCTGAAGTGGTTGGGGTTCCCGAAGGAGCGCCTGTGGCGGCATTTGTCTCGTTGTTAGACATTATATTTGCGATTGCACTCGATCAACAGATCCGTTTAAAGGTGCCAATGGAGACGTGCTTGCGACTGCGTTTCCGCTGTTGCGCGAACTATGCGGTCTCAAATGCTCCCGCTGTATGTAGCTGTCTATGATATGCACCGATATCTATAGACCTGTACACACTTTTTGTAGCTTGCTGCTTCGTTGAATCAGCTGTCTTGTTCTTTTCTTGAAACCTCAAAATCCTTTTTTTTTCCTACTAATTTTCCGATTTTTTTTTTTTTTTTTTGTTCAACACTGAAAAATTCGCAGTGTTACCCGGGCTGAGCCCGCCCACTGGGGCGTATTCCGCGTATTTGCGTGCGCGTGAGTCCTAAAATCCGCCCGTCAGAGAGGAGTGATCGACCAGGGGAGCGCGAATATATTTTTCCAAAAAGTGGTTACTAACATACTGATTATTTACACGCGGCAAACAGCAATCGACGCGTCGATCGGCCATCTTTATCACGACTAATCTTCTTTCCAAGAGTTATACAAAACGACGTATACAGGTATACCCTAACAATCCCAATGCAAGGATTGAAAAACCATATACTATCAACGAATCTTTGTATGATTCTCTCTCTACAAAATTGGTTAGTAACTTTCTCTCCAAGTTCTCCAAGATGTGTACTTACGGAAACAGTATGAACGCATGTTGTTCCGAATCTCGTCGCTCTCGTCACATAACGTGATGTGTTGTTCCAAACAAAATTGGACTGTGCATAGTTGACAACCATGGACATTTGTCTCATCTGTCTGTTCAATGGTCTCTAGGTCCACGATTTTGTAATCCAGCTCGCAATCACATTTGCAGAATGTTTGGAATGCTGTGCCCAGATTGGCCAGTGCAAACAACAGCACAACTATAGACCATACTGATCTCATGGTGGTTGCAATGACCGAGCAAATCTCTTGTAAGCGACCCACTCTTTGCACAGTGATCTCTTAGCTGTACAGTCTGTCATTTTTCTCTTTACATTGACACCTCTGCACCAGATTCTAATTGGAGTTTATCGATCTTCAAAAGAATTTGGTTCTTGATGTAGAGATGTTTCTCTCGTTGGTTCTATTACGCACCTTATTACATAATTGTTGTCCTTAGTATCAAGTAGTTTACAGTTGGACTTTTCTGTCGAATACGAAGTGAACAATATATGTCTTTGTTAATTTGAGGCACTGGTGAATTTACCTGAGTAAATATGAAGATATGATTAGTATATTTCCTTCTATTTTTCTCAATCTCTCCAGAAAACTTGATAAAGATAAGAGCATGAAAGCGGAGCATATAATGATGAAGATATGACGCCACATGACCGTGCAAGTTAGGATAGACTCTTCGTCAGATCGTCCGTAACACAATCAGGGATAGTTCTCATCGAACATATCACAGTAATACCGAGAAATCCCTCAAATATGTGATAGTCAACTTGAGTACAGTAACATCCTTACACAGACAGAGGTGAGAATTCAGTTTACCTGTAACAGATTTTTTTTGTTCGCGATTTGCCACCAGAGAACATCATGTTGAAGTTGATTAATACCAGTTTGAGTTATCTGATCGTACTCTGTCAACAACATAACCGGCGATTGAGAAACGGCTCTCGGTAACCATCATGGCCACTACAGCGTTATCCCATGAAGCGGGCATCAAGCCTTTTTTTGAACAAAAAATACAGGATTTTGAGATCCAAGTTACAGCAAAAACACAGAACCTTAGAAGACTTGAAGCACAGCGGAACGCTCTCAATTCCAAAGTGAGAGCCCTCAAAGATGAGCTCAAGCTTCTTCAAGAGCCTGGCTCATATGTTGGAGAAGTTGTGAAAGTTATGGGTAAAAAAAAGGTGCTTGTCAAAGTTCATCCTGAAGGAAAATATGTGGTGAATGTGGCAAACGATATCGATATAAAGAAAATCACGACAAGTTTGAGAGTCTGTCTCAGAAGCGATACATATGAATTACATCAAATTCTACCAAACAAAGTGGATCCACTCGTGTCGCTCATGATGGTGGAAAAAGTGCCTGATTCTACATATGATATGGTGGGAGGATTGGACAAACAGATAAAAGAGATCAAAGAAGTGATTGAACTACCTGTTAAACATCCTGAATTATTTGAGAGTTTGGGAATTGCTCAGCCCAAAGGTGTCATTTTATATGGACCCCCTGGTACTGGTAAAACTCTGCTGGCAAGAGCTGTTGCACACCATACTGATTGTAAGTTTATCAGAGTTTCAGGATCTGAGCTTGTTCAAAAGTACATTGGTGAAGGTTCCAGGATGGTGAGAGAACTTTTTGTTATGGCTAGAGAACATGCGCCTTCTATTATTTTCATGGATGAAATCGACTCTATTGGATCTTCGAGAGTAGAAAGCTCTTCTGGTGGTGGTGACTCTGAAGTGCAGAGAACAATGTTGGAGTTACTGAATCAATTGGACGGATTTGAATCGTCAAAGGACATCAAAATTATTATGGCCACAAACAGATTGGACATATTGGACCCAGCTCTTTTGAGACCTGGTAGAATAGATAGAAAGATAGAGTTCCCACCTCCAACATTGAATGCTAGAACGGATATCTTGAAGATTCATTCACGTTCCATGAATTTAACTAGAGGCATTGATCTTATGAAAATCGCTGAAAAAATGGGTGGTTGCTCTGGTGCTGAAATCAAAGGTGTCTGTACAGAGGCAGGTATGTATGCTTTGAGAGAGAGGAGAATTCACGTCACACAAGAAGATTTTGAGTTGGCTGTTGCTAAGGTTATGAACAAGAATGAAGAAGGTGCTGTTTCCATAGCCAAACTGTTCAAGTAGACAGGATAATTCCGCTTAATCCAAAATTCCTCCCAGATTACTTTTTACTTAGTTTTTACGTATCAATAATTGATTGATTATCGAATATGAAGGTAGCGTATGACGAGAAACTTGATTGAGCGACGTGAGTCATGTAGCCACCGAACTAACAGATGATAACCTGTCCAGAACTTCCAAACTTGCGCGGCTCGCTTTGCCTGTCGTTTGCTTGTCGTTCGTCTTCAGCTATGCGAGCGTGGTTTCATTCTTTTTGACCGCATTATCTGTCAGCCAGTTTTTAGCAGCATTCAAGCTGCTCAGATCGTCCGATCCACTGACTTCCTCCAATGCTTCACAAATCCAAGCATAATCGTAGTCTACTTGTTCACAAAGCAGATCAGCCATCATTTTCTTCTTGAGAGTAGCAAGATCAACACAGAACCAAGATTTTGAGGGTAATTGAGGAATAAGTTCCTTTTTAACATGTGAAACTATTTTTCCGATTGATTCAAATTTGATCAATCCGCTGGATTTGCATTGCTCGTTCTTGCACCAAACATTGCCACAACCTGAGTTCAGTTGTAAAATATATCTTCTTTCGATTCTGGATCTCAATACTTTACCGGTTGGATCATGGATATTAGAGTATAAGGGACCATAGCAGATATCACAAAGACCTAAATTGTTTTTTCCTAGAGTCGTGGTTCGAATACAATTCACATTGGTACAAACGGTTGGTTTTGGTTTGCTAACTCTATCCAATTCGTGGAGTTTGAAATGAGTTTCGAAGTCTCTCAATCTCACTATTTTCAAACATTTAGAACAGTGACTTGTCTTTGATCCACATTCAAATTCGTGTCGAGACAATCCAAGGATTGTAGATTCGGGTGTAGCTTCACCCTTTGGTAGAACTAGGTGACAGAATCGACAGTCATGAAGCGAGGAAGGGCATACAGCAGCGGAATGAAGCGAATGGTCTATTAAACTGGAAGAAACATGCTCAGAACACATTGAACATGATTCCGGAACATTGGTGTGGAAATACCGTTGATGAGAATCAAATGTGTAAGAATCCTCACCATAGGTTGAGCAACAATGCCAGTGGGTCTCAGGAATCAAACGAAGAAACGTTTTATTGCATCCTTTGGTACACTTGATGTTGTTTCTAAAACAAAAATTTTCGTGCATTAATTTAGATGCTGGCATCACTTTGGTCCCACAATTGATGCAGATTGAGGAATCAATATTGTCTTGTTGATGTGAGTGTTGTTGGGGCTGCTTAGATGTGACACTGAAGCTCAATCTCGCACCCTCTTCTGCCAATGGAAGTACGTAGAGAGTCTGAGAGTAGTTTGAGTCAGCTCGATCTATGAGTAATTCTTTGATGCCTGAGTTCAAAGTGTGCCAAATAAAAGACTCAGTGCTTATAAAACGACTGTTTGATACCACGAAATCAGAATTTGACTCTAAATGAACACTTTCCATTTGAGAAAGTTCCAGTTTCAATTTTTGACCAGGTGATATTGAGTCAGTTTGTGGCCGATCAACCTCCAATAATCTGAAATCATTCAAACGCTCTTTCTTTTCTAACAGTTTCTTTGCCATTTCATCGTCTAATGGGACAACATCAAGATTAATGTCAGTGTCTATAATACAAATAGTAGATGATGGTGCGGTGCTCATGATTTCAAGCTTGTATATCTTTTTAGCATGGTTGTCTTTGATATGCAATGTTTCACCTTCGGTAATAGTAGTGTAAACACTGGTCAGTTTGGCTTCTAGAAACCATTTCCAATCATCAATCTCAGAATATAATTCCAATGGCTTCAAAACAATGTGATCTCCTTTTGGAATGTTACTAACCAATTCCAAAGAGAGCTCAACGGGTTCTGGTTTTATATCAAGTTTCTCTAAGATAAGACCGGGAACTTCGATTTCAGTCTCATTGGAACTGAATTCTTTCACTCCAACATAGCAGGAATTACCAGCATGTGTAAGCTTGAAAAGTAATGGATGTGGAAGGTTAGGAAGTGACAACGAACGTTGTTGATTCACGAGAGACTCTAAGATAGACTGCGGCAAAATCACTTTATCAGAGTAGTAAGGGAGGTTGTTTTGCTTGGTTTGGTTATATGAGCAAATCAAATGCTCATCAATGACCAGATCATTTGTCATTTCGGTGAATCATGAAAAATCAAGCGTACTAAGAAGAAGTTTTAGAGGGCAATTGTTTAATTTACTATATATATTTTTTAGGATCAAAGAAATTTTTTTTGCCCTTTTTTTGCCTTCATCTCTCGCACTGTTTTTGACCTTCACTAAGTCGCCAGATTACGCCTCGTATAATTTGTATATCTTATAAAACATGTGGCAAGCGAATCGTTAGCCGCTTGTCGTTCATCACTCATCTCTATACAAAATAATCTCACTCTGCTTAAAGTACCTTCTTGCATCCTCATCTATCAAAACCAAACTCAAAAATGTACGGGTCGAGAACTTCTTATTCACATCCCTGTAAGTTGGAGTCAAGTCAAATCCACCCAAAAACAACCGTATTGGGATAGTTTCTCCTCTCACTGGAGCTCCGTCCATGATCTCAAACTTCACTAAAGTCTCACTTTCACTCAATTGATGTGGCGCAGCACCACAAGTCTCCCTCCTAATCAACGACAACTCCATATGCTTGATCTTTAGTCGCACAAGCAAAAAGTAGATCCTGCCTACAATCACATCTTTGAGTGAATACTTATTTTTGGAGTACTCGAATTCAATGTGTAGACAATCTTCAATACCGACATCCATCTTCACTGTAGTTGTGGGAGCAGCTTCACCACCGGAAGCAGCAATTCCCTGGTCTGTTTGTGCAGCACTCTTGTATTGATAAACCCAAAGCTCTTTTTCCCTGATTACGTCAGCAGACTTTCGACTCACAGTCACTTTCAAATAGTAACGCAACCTGACGTTAATGCCCCTATAGCTTTCATATTGTTTCTCAACATTACGGAACTCAAATTGAAACGTTTCAGGATGTCTTAGTTCGCCAGGACTTGCTAATTCGTGAGCCAAAGAGAGAAAATCGTCAGCTTGCACTCCATCGTTGTTCGTTTCTATCGTTCCCAGCAATTGCACGCGTATTCCAGTGTGTTCCACTTTTTTGTTATCTCTCGTTCTAATTGTGACTTGCCCTTTCACAGTTTCACCATCTTTGTAAAGAGGAAGCTTTTCTTTTCGTCCTTTTGTACTCTTGAGTTCAACAGTTTCTCTGCTGTCTTCGCCGTCCAACCGAAGTTCAATATCCAAAGGTGATTTGAAGATAAATGACATGATCAATTACTACAAACGTCGTTAAAATTGCGAAATAGCGTTTGCAGGTTGAATTGATTCAATTGTGCTGGAATAATCCGGAAAAGAAGCAGTTTCAATGATAACATTAAGCGACTTGTAATCTGTCTTTTTTTTAATGCTCCAATCTAATTTATTTTTTCTTGCTGAACCACAACATTTTTTTGTCGCGGCTATCTACATAATTAGCATCAAATAGATACAAGAATTTTTGACGATATCCTATAGTAACGCATGTCAAACAATGATCGGGTCAAGACTCAATGGCGAGTCGCTTCGCTCATGGACTACTTATTGACCGAGACACTTGAGGATGTCAGACCAAACAGTCTTTGGTGGCTGAGAAGCATCGACGCCAGACCAGATACCAGTCTTCTTGTAGTAATCGACAATTGGCTCGGTTTGTTGGTGGTAAGTAACAAGTCTTTTCTTGAGGGCACCAACGTTGTCGTCGGATCTTTGAATCAATGGCTCGCCAGTGACGTCATCCTTCATAGCCTCCTTTGGAGGGTTGAACAACTTGTGGTAAGATCTTCCAGAAGCTGGGTGAACCAATCTACCGGTGATTCTAGCAACAAGAAGTTCATCATCAATCTTGAGTTCGACAGCCTTTTGCAATGGAGTGTTGTTGGTGGTCAACATTTGGTCCAACTTCTCAGCTTGTGGAATGGTTCTTGGGAAACCATCCAAAATGAAACCGTTCTTGCACTCCTCGTTGTTAGCCAACTCATCCTTGATCATGTTAACCATGATCTCGTCAGAGACAAGTCCACCTTGGTCCATAATCTTCTTAGCCTCAATACCTAGTGGAGTCTTCTGTTGAACTTGAGATCTCAACATGTCACCAGTAGCCAAGTGACAAGCACAGTACTTTGCCTTAAGATTTGGAGCTTGAGTACCCTTACCAGCACCTGGAGGGCCGATCAAAACCATTCTCAATGCCGGTGGCAGAGTTGGAGCCAAACCAGCCTTAGACTCAAGAGTCTTGATTCTGCTTTCGAGCTTCTCAACCAATTCCTTCAATTCTTCAACGCCCATGTTTGTGGTAAAATTACTAATGATCAACGTTTAGAATCAATGTAGTTGAAGAACAATACGGAGTGGTCATTTCAATACTTGTTGATATTCCCATTGCAAAACGCCGAAAACAAAATTTTTCAGCCTGGTCCAATCGGCATTCCCCGTACAAAATCGCGAAACCATACTGAATCTCCCGGTGGTTTTTCGGGCGAAGACGTGGTGTTCGCAACAGCGGGGAAAAATTCGCTGGCTTCCCTCGAGCCGAAAATTAAAGTCTTTCGACGCGTCGATCAGACAACTTTTCACTTAGACTCTACAATTTCCATACACGATAAAATCGCATTACTCATGACAAGTTGGAAGACGAGCAAAAGATTCGCTGAATCATCGCTCACTCATCCTTAGCTCATATAGTTTACTTGCCGTCTAATGTATATGCGCTTTAACTATAGATTCAAAACTTGACATCCCAAGACTCGAGCTTCATGGTACCGTTAGTCTCCAAGTTGATGTGCATCTTGAGAGCATCACGCAAAATATGTGGCTCGTGCAGAGTCTTCTTCTTGTTGCAGTAAAACACAGCTCGGTCGTAGTAATCTTGTAATTGATCTCTGTAATCTGGGTGAGCACACTTTTGAATGATTTGGTGAACACGTTCTTTTGGAGAGCATCCACGCAAATCAGCAAGACCAAAGTCAGTAACAATCACATCCAAGTCGTGCTCGGTTTGATCAACGTGAGAAGCAAATGGAACAATACAGGAAATACCAGTTGGATCAGTCTTACTTGGTCTAGCAGCTGGTGTGTGCATAATAGACAACTTCGCGTTTCTCAAAAAGTCGGCAGAACCTCCCAAACCGTTCAACATTCTAGAACCGTTGACGTTGGTGGAGTTGGCATGTGCGTAAATGTCAACTTCAACTGGAGTGTTCATTGCGATAACACCCAATCTTCTGATGAGTTCCGGAGAGTTGGAAACAACTTGAGATCTCAAACAAAGCTTCTTGGAGTATAGGTCCCAGTTGTCGAACAGTTTGTCGAAACCGGATTGAGAAAGTCTGATGGAAGTAGCAGTGGCAAAGTCCATAGCACCAGTCTCAAAGAAAGGCAAGAAAGAATCTTGCAAGACCTCAGTCCAGACAGTCAAATTCTTAAAAGAAGATTCAGCCAAACCATCAATAATGGCATTGGCAACGTTACCAATACCAGATTGCAATGGGTGTAAGTTTTCTGGCATTCTACCGGCCTTGACTTCTTGTTCAAAGAACTCAATCAGGTGCGAGGCAATCTTTTTAGACATTTCATCGGATGGAGTTGGATCTGGGACACGATCTGGGGTGGTCGATTCGACGATGGCAATCACTTTGGATGGATCAACCGGAATAGCTTGTAAACCATTTCTTTGGTCAACAGTGGTGTATGGGTAAGGTTGTCTAAATGGAGGGTTGACAGGCATGTCAATGTCGTGCAATCCTTCGAAAGAAGGGGTGGCGGTGTTAACCTCGATAATAACCTTATCAGAAACACTGATCATCTCTGGAGATCCACCAACGGCTGGACCTGGAACAATGGATCCATCCTCAGTGATGGCGGTAGCCTCAATAATGGTGTAATCCAATAGATCATTCTCCTTGTCTCTAGTATAGTATCCATAGGTCAAATCCTGCGGAAACATCGACAAGTGCTTGTCAAAAAACTGCATTCTGTCCTCGTTGATAGCCTTTGCGATTGGCTTACCAACTTGATGAGGAGCTCTCTTGATAATCATATCGTTAGTAGCCCATTGAGATTCCTCTGGACCGGCAGAAGCACCAACAAACAAGTTGAAAGCAAGCTTTCCTTGCAGATTGTTTTTCTCAACATGGTCGACCAGTGCCTGTGGAACCACTTTTGGAGCTCCAACACCTGTGAAACCGGACCATCCCAAGTATTGACCGTGAGAGAAGAGTGGGATACACTCTTCAGCAGATCTAAGCTTTTTAAGATAAGGAGCGTATCTGACTCTTTGTTTGAGAATTGCGGACATGGTAATTTATATAGTTACGCCAAAAGATCCGAATCTGATAGATTGATAAAGTACGTAGTTGAGATAATCAAACAAGGCACAATTCTTGTGGGCAAACTTTCTTTGTTATATATCTGCTCAGCTTCTTTTCTTAAGTCGATTCCGGTCGGAGTTTCCGCTCTCTATGGAGAAGTGCGGCACACATGTTTCCGTTGCTTAGCAGCCGTACCGTGAGAGTCTTCGTGGACCACCTCACGCGAAAGCGCGCGCTCTTGCGGTGAGAACCGGGGAATTTTTTTTTTTTTTTTCAAATACTGCTCCAGGAATACCCGCGATAGACCGTCTCGCCGTCGCCCGGCTGGCCGTACGCTCTCAGTCGCTAGTCGCTCGCTGTGCGTCGCTCGTCGCAGTTAATCGATCGACGCTCGCGCGACTCATAAATATTTTGAGGAGAACAGTACCCAACCATCAACATACTGTGGGGAATTTGACCCAACAACTTGCCATAACCTAAGGTACCTAACAAATCATCAGAACCTCTGACGAAAATTACCGGAAACTTGCATGTTCCTTACAGTCTGGGGAAAACTTAACAACTTCTTTGTTTGGCCACCCCATTCCCTCCCTCCACCACGAAGATGCGCATGGGGAAAGAGAACGAAACCGGTTACTGCTGCACCGCTCAACCAACAAAGATCCCCGGCCAAGTAAGTTAGTGCGCTGGGAGGGATTACCGGGTGCACCCCCCAGGTCATTCTTTTCCCCCCGCATGCAAGGCTGACGTTTGAACTGCACCCTGCCTGTTGTCCAATCAGAGACATTTCTTTAACCATCCGGACGCGAAATCAGCCGTCATTATACCTTTTCGCCTTTTAGGAACCGGGCTCGCATCCCAATCGTGACCCTCATTTCCGATAGAGGGACCGAAGTGGGGGTACCGCGTGTTGTCTCCGAACATCCGTCTGGAGATTAGGGGGTGCAGAGGCTGGCTACCCCATAATGAAGAAGCCACTTTCTCTTTGTTCGCGCTTGAGAACTCTGCCAAACTATTCAAGGGGGTGTTTTTTTTTTCATCTTGGCACCCCGTGATAACCGTTTTCGCTTCCGCGGGAGGGCCGACACCGACCATTCCACTGTAGTTTCATCGGTCAGACGGATTTTACAAGTTTATCATGTTTAAATTTATTTCTTCTCACATAATCCGTTAAATCATAAGATGAAGCTAAGCAAAGCGGCTGGGCAAACCAGTCATCCATTCTTCATTCTTTCAGTCATTCAGTCATTCATTCGTTTTTAGAATAACATTCCGCAAACATTTCCTCAGCAAAGCAGTCTTCGACATAGCCAACCTCAATTTTACAATCTTCCGGACTCACATTCCTTCCTTTGGCGTTAAAGATGGAGTCGAGCTTGTCCTTGATTTTGGTGAGTTCCTGGCGATCACGTGCGCCAACGTCAGGTGAGTAGTGACCAGACCGCATCACATAAAATCTAAAACGTTTCATATGGTAATGAAGATCTGGATCCACTTGGAAAACTTTATCTAGCTCATGAACGTTGGATATACGCCATCCCACAAGGGTAAGCGATTCCAAATTGGTGAGAATAGACCGATTTTCGATTTCAGATGAATTTTCAACTTGAACTTGGAACTTTCTGCGTAGATTAATCCAGTTCAACCACGGGTAGTAATAGTTGAACCTGTTTTCCTCGTAGTTTTTGTTCAAAATGACTAACGAAAGACTTTTCAAGTTATTGTAAAAACGAGTTTGGAATAGGAAGTGTTCGTCGTTTTCGTTATTAATGAAAGACCGGAAACGCTCACTAACGACAAACGACGATGACTCACCTCCATAGAGTAGTGATAGCGAAGATGGTGATGCAAATTCGCTCGCTTGATTATTCACTAAAGGATTTGGTGATGGATAAACAGGGGAAAAAATGTCATTCAAGTTGAAAGGATGGATCCATTTGCAGTTGACAAGCACTAATTGTTCCAAATCAATAAGTTTTCCATCTTTGCTGCGAATATTCAAGTCAGACATGTCAGACTTGAACTTGGGATAAAAAAACTGATCTTTAGAGAGCAAAAACCCATTGAGAGTGAGGTTGCGAACGTTGTGGAATCTTTGCAACTGTGTGAGCTCAAAGAGGGATTCGTCGTTAGCTTCTGCGGCATGACTTATAAGTTTAAGACTGGCTATCTTTGCGGATAAATCAACGTCAAATTCGTCCTGATATTTGAGACATCTAGAAGAAGACATCAGTTCAATCGTGAGTTGTTTCAATTTAGGACAAGTTTCAAGTAATTTTCTCAGCGAAATATTCCATTCTCCATAGTTTGTGGCTTTTGTATCTTCAAGAACGCTGTAAACGCGTACTGAGTGAACTTGATGTTTGTACTTGAAGTTTTCAGCGAATCTGGTGAAATCACCCCAGGTCATTTTAGCATTCTGGTAGATCAGTGGATGGACACGAGCTCTGTGGGCTGTAGAGACCAGCGAAAGACTCAAAACATCTTTGCGCGAGAGGTTCCCATGATGGAAGACAATTTGAAGTAGTTCCAAGGGTAGATCCAGTAACATGTTTGGATACTTTTTCTGTTCGGGGTTAAGAGTATGGGATGAAAGACGGACTTTTTTTGTATCATCTGGTGTTTCCAAGCCACAAGGGCTTCTTTTTCGTGTAGTCATGGTGCGGTGACTGGTTTGAATGGGTAAAGGTGATCAAGGTTATTCTCAAAGAGGAGAACAAAAGGGTAAGGAATGGTTTATTTTGGTTATCTTGGAGAGTTACTCATATAAGGTAGAAAAAAAAAAAAATTTATAGACAAAACAAACAAAAAATTATCAAACCAAATGAGAAGATTTGAACGAGCGACAACGGAAGCCATTAGCGAGGAACTTATAGATCCAAATGAAAGCGGAACGATGAGGCTAATGAATTAGATATTACCAAAGATATTCGACAGAATTCATCTCCTCCTGGTTGCCAAACTCAACCTTTCTCGTCAAATCTCCATTTTGATGGCTACCCAAAACTCATGGCTGTGCAATGAGTAATATCCAAAATTTATTCTTCCAATCGCTACTATAAACTTGATTTTTTAATTCTCCTATTTTACCCTTTGGAAACCAACTCCGGTAGCTATCGAGACTTGTAAGCTGCTAGCTCGGTTGAATACAGCAAATATCTCTTCATCCAATCACCACAGCTTGCTCAAAGAAACAAGAGCAAAGCAAGTCATTAGTAAGTTATAATATCCCGCTCTTCATCCTCACCAAACTCATAATCAGTACTACTACTCTCCTCCCACTGATGCTTCTCATCATACCTCTCCCATCTCCTCCGCAACTCCTCCATTGTCACCTCCGTCGCCGCGGTATTCAACTTCGCAAGTTGCTCAAAAAATCTCGTCACGAGTTGCCGCTCCTCAGCTCCAACACTATTCAATCCAGTATAATACATCGACAATTGAACCAATAACGGATTGTAATTTGTCACATTTCTGTTTGATCTCAAAAACACCATCAACTCCAAATTTTTCCGAACCAACTCTTGAACTATTGCATGTCGCTTAGGTATCCGACAAAGCATCGATGCAATAATAATATAACCTGTTAAAACATACGATTGATGCGCAACATCGTACCACGAAATGTAAATTTCTTCCCCATTCTCAAGTTCATATCTCTCTATTGCATCCTGAGCTAGTGGTTCAAAATCACTGGGAACACTAGCTTTATTCTCTGGATGCATAAAATGACTGCGTGGAACAATCCCTGTTCGACTGATGATCTCAAACTTGCTCTCACGCTCCAGCTCCGCAACCAGTCCGCAAATTGAAAAAACCGACAGCTCAGTTCTATTTTTCACCGATAGGCGTCTATTTTCCAACTGTGTCTTGCGAAACCTTCGAACCTCTTTCGACAGTTTCTGCAAGACAACAGCCAAAGAGTTAGTGTAACCATACAACAGATTGAATCCGTCACGTCGACTCACCCCCATTCGAACAAGATATGCCTCCAAACTAGGCATATCATATACAACAGAGTCAATCTCCTCATCGCTTTGCAATGTTCCACCCATTGGAGCAGAAAGTCCAGCAAGAAGTTCAATCGAAAAATACCAAGCTCGACAAAACGCAACAACATGTGCATTTCTTCGAGCAACACGTCCCTCTGGTTTCTCGCTAAATGGAGCATATGTAGCCAATAAATCTTTCGCACCACGCAAATGTGGTCTCCATTTTTGACCCAACGTTGCAGAGTACGAAGTCAGCAACAGAACAGTAAGCAACATCGGTTCAACATTGTTGGAAAGACGACTTTGTTCAGAAAGAGTGCGCGATAAAAACCGCAAACATGTCGATAAATACGAACAGTAGCACTTCTCGTCTTTGGGATCGCCCGTTGTTCTATAAGATTGTAACGCACCACAAGCCAGAACTGCAGCAAGTAGATAGTTGTTGTCTGTTGCATACCGTAGTAGAATCTCTCGAGCTGGATTCAATTCCAACGTCGGTTGGAAAGGCATCACAACTTTTGCGTAATCATAGTAGAAATATTCGAGATATCTCTTGTGCTGTTCATCCAACTGAAATGCGTCAAAGGGAAACGGATCAATGAGGAACCTTGGTGATTTTGATTCACCTTCGACGATGGAATTGGTCCCCTCACTAGTTTCATCGTCCTCTTCAGCCCTCACTTTTCGGTATTGACCGCCTTCCAAGAGCGCAAACAGTGGCGAGAGCGCATTTTCGTCAAGCGAACTTCCGCGAGCCTCATCAATCTTCGATTCTAACAACTCGTTCAGGCTCATCGCCAGCGAATTAGCCCCTGAGAAGTCTGGCCGTGAGGGAGACTCTGTATTGCTTGAAGTTGGGGGAGACGTTTGAGGCTTTGAATACATCGGCCGTGGCTGATGTGCCGATTCCGTCATCACCGGAACAGCACCAACAACTCTGGATTGGTGGCTTTCCTGGATGACCGCTGAAGGTTCGCTCGTTAGTGATGATATCGACGATGGAGTCTCCTGTTCCTGTGGCGCAGCAGGCGTCACAGCCACACGTTGTGGCTGGGAAAATTGGTCAGGTTGATAATTACCTCGACCGGGCGAACCACCGCCACCCATTGGAGAAATCATTGGCGGTAATTGTGGATGTGACGCTGAGAGTGGTGCTCCTGGTGGCGAAAGCATCATGTGTATTTTGAAAGGCTGTTGTTGTTGCAGAACGCCAGACAAGCGTTGCTGAGCCACACCATGAACATCGGGGGGCGAGTGAGCCGTGGCGTAGTTAGCATGGGGAGGAGGATACAGTTGTGGTGGTAGACCTACCGGTGCAGCCGTGATATGTTGCACTGACGTCATACTGGATCCAGTTGAATTAAGTGCAGAATATGGTTTATCACCTTTCCATAAGCGCGGCGGACCATAAACACATATCTTATCTAATCTTTTGCAATGCCAACAAATTGGCTTTGCCTCATCGCACTGCCGAGGTGTTAGTAAAACAAAGTTTCGCCGATAATTGACGACCAACGTACCTTGATTTTCCTTCTCTTGCACTCTTTGCACCCATTTTTCGAGTATTTTCGTCTGCGATAAGGTTTGCTATCGATTGCAGCATCGCCATTCGCTATCGTGTATGCTGGGTTCGATTCAAACTCCATGACACGCGGTGGCTCCTAGGGCCAGGCATAGACGTCTGGCTGTGGTGCTAATAACTGTACCGGTCAAGCACGGTCAAGGGAAGGGAATGTAATGAAGTTAGACACAAGTGAGCAAGACCGTATCCTGATGAGTTTTCGGATTTTCAAAGCGAACAGGCAGAAAAATCAGTGGAGCGCCGTGAACATCTTTACACGGGATAGTGAATGACGAGCAAAGCGAGTATTGGAATGAATCTACGCTCAAGGTCAAATCAGACTTGGGTCATCCCATACCCACGCTTTGCTTTCTTTTCAATTTCACTTGTCATCACTCCGACAGCCCTCATAAAATGTACGATAGACCATTGAAAAGCTGGTGGTAGTTGAGTTTTCAGACACTCAATTTTGCTCCAGAACTTACTATTTTACTATGAGACCCAAATACACAAGTTCTTTTGATCTCGGTTTGCTTACTGTTTGCTGTTCTTTCCCTAATTGTACTTCCATCACCGTAAATCCTCCACCACCTTTGACCTATTTTCTTACGTAAGCTCAGTAATTTTTTTTTCTCCAACCTAATCAGTTCACCCAGATTCGTTCAAGTTAACCGACGCAACAAATCTTCAATATCCTTTCTCATTCGTTCCGTTTCCTTAGTTTCTACTGATCCTCCTGAACCAGCAAACCAATCAGAATGAGGTTCCCATTGGTGAATCCTCCAAACAGAGTGCTCCAACTGGATTCAAAATTACTCGACAATGAAGTGTTTGACACTCTCAGCAAACATCTGACAGAAACTTTGAACAACTCGAGACTTCCAACTTTGTTTCAAAGACTCAACTCACGTTTTTCTGAAGAATGGAAGTTGTTATTGGAACTCTTGGTATTCAAACTAACAATATGGAACAAGAATTCTAGTTATGGACTTACATTACAAAACTTGGTAATGTATGACGGTGGAGATGCGGATAAGCGCACGAAAAACGAACTTTCAAAATTGAAAAAAATACTTTTGTTGTCTCATTTGGTTGTCAGTCATCTTTTCAAACGTGCCGAGTCATACTTGTATACTTTGGACGAGGAAGACGGAAGTGACGGTGGTTTTGAAGAAGGAGAAGAAGAAGATGATGATGATGATGATGAAGGGTTGCGGCGCACTGCTGACGTAAGCAGAACCAAAAAGACTTTGAGATTTGTAAGAGATCAGCTACCTAACATACGCAAAGTGTATACACTGGTTTCATTTGCAAACGCGTTACTTTTCTTAGTTCAAGGAAAGTACCCGAATCTTCTGAATCGTGTGCTCCGAATAAAGCATAAGCCATTAGTTTCCACCAGGGTCTCATTTGCCTCCAATCCTGAGACTATTTCTTACGAGTTTCAAGATCGACAGCTTGTTTGGAACACTCTAACCGAATTCATTGTATTCACTATGCCAATTTTATCGCTTCCGAAGTTTTCGAAGCGATTAGTGCGGCTTGTACGCAGCGAGAACAGGTACCAAGAGGACATGGCTGAAAAACAGCATGCAATGTTTAGGTTTCTTCCGGAGAGATGTTGTGCGATTTGCTACCAAAATGCAACGCTTATCGATGAGAAAAGTTTCAATGATGTTTCTGTGGAGGACAGTCTAATCACAAATCCATACGAGACAAACTGTGGACATTTGTATTGCTACTATTGTTTGGTGAACAAACTGGAGGAATATCGAATCCTGGATAGTGGTGATCCAGAGGATCAATTTTGGAAGTGTCTTCGATGCGGGGAATCAGTTGAGTTTTGTAAGGTTTACGACGGCGATTGTGAGGGATTTCTAACTGAGAAGTTTGGTGAGATTAGCAGTGAAAGCGAAGAGGAGCTGGAGGAGGAGCTGGAGGATTCCAGTTTTGAGCAAGTGGAAGGAGATGATGATGATGAATATGAAGAGGAAGGAGATGACGATGAGGAACATGAAGAGGAAGATGAGAGTGGAAATGCGGAGTACGAAGACGAAGGATATGACTACGACGAAGATGGTCTTTGATTAAGAGTGGATGTTTTGTAGTTGGATTGAGAGTTTGTGCTGGTTCAACAAGCTCTCTTGGAGATTAGGATGATGAGAATAAATTACTAGTAAGATCAAGCACACCGCACACCGCACACCGCACACCCAAAATGGTAGCAGAACAGCTTCCACAAGTTTCTCCTCAAACGTTAGCTTGTTCAGTCCCCTTATTGAGTCTACACATAATTAAATCGTGCCAATTAAATGCCTCACGGCGAGGGATATCTAGAAGTAATTTACAAACGTAATCTGACCCCGAAATCAGGGATGTACACATAGAATAGTGTCCTAATCAGCATGCAAAACCGCAATGCTTCGACAATGGAATATCAGAATGAACTCTTGACAGAGTGCGCCAACGGAAAGGCGATGAACTGCCCGTGAAAGGGCTTGATCTTGAAAGTATCAAGATGCTTAGAAAATGAAGGAGATAAGCAAGGCAGCAGCACCGAGCAAAGAGGTAGAAACGACAACAGAGTTGGCACGGCCCTCAAGAGCCGAAACGGAACCGGCAGTGGAGGCAGATCCGGACTCAGCGGCAACAGCAGGGGAGGAAGAGTTCTCGCTGGAGACGGTAGCAAGGGTCTCAGCGCCGGTAGCGGTGGTCTTGGCAACGGAAGCGGTGTTTTCAGCGCCGGTAGCGGTGGTCTCAGCAACAGAAGCGGTGTTTTCAGCGCCGGTAGCGGTGGTCTTAGCGCCGGTAGCGGTGGTCTCAGCAACGGAAGCGGTGTTCTCAGAGACAGGAGTCTCGTTGGAACCGACAGTACTGGTCGAAGCCTCAGTGACAGTCATTGTCACAACATGCTTATCACCGGAACTACCAGTAGAGGTGGAAGTGATGGTAACGACACTAGCGGAGACAACTTCAGCAGCAGCGGCAGCAGAAGGAGTGACCTTGGCGTAGACAACGGAAGTGACATACTCAACAGCGTTCGTAAACTTGTTTGTAACAGCGGCCTCAGAACACTTGTTGTTAGCACAAGAGGTGACGGTCTCAGTGACAGTAGAGATGTCAGTGACAGTCTCAGTGACCGCCAAGGTAGTACGATCGGCAAGGGAAGCACCGGAAGTGTTAGAACACTCAACGGTGGTGGTGTAAGTAACAAGCTCAGTGACGGTGGACAATGGGCAGTAAGTGGTGTAGACTGTGGTTTCCTCAGTGATAGTGGTAACACCGGTCTTGACAGTGACCTCAGAACACTTGTTGTCAGCACAAGAAGTGACGGTAACAACGGCAGTAGGTTGAGACTCTGGACAGTAAGTGGTGTATTCAGTAATGACCTCGGTAGTGTACTTAATGTCAATAACTGGAGTGTAGGTAACCACGGAGGTGAGAGGACAGAAGGTAGTGTAAACAGTTGTCTCCTCAGTGACGACAGTGACACCGGTAACAACAGGGGTCTTAGTGCACTTGTTGTTGGAACAAGAGGTGATGGTGGCAGTAGTGGTGCTGAAAGCGGTCTCAGTGATCACAGTAGCACCAGTAACACCAGTAGCACCAGATGCATCAGAGGCATCAGAGGCAACAGCAGATGGGATAACAACAGTCACAGTGTAAGTTGGGACATCTCTCTTGACCTTACCAGCAGCATCTGGAGTAACACCACAAAGGAAGTAACCAGTGTAGTCTTCCTTGTGCTCAAGGATTGGGCCCTTAATGTCAAGGTCAACCCACTTGTAACCTTCACCATTGGATGGAATACGGACCTCAAGGGTGTTTTCGTCGAAACCTTCGTCGACGACATCGACAGCATCCTCAGGCTTGGATGGGTCACGCTTGTAACCGTGGTAGTAGGATGGATCGAATTCAAAACCGTAGAATTGAGAGTTTTCAACATCGGAGAACCAGTCAAGGCCACGGAATTCCAATTCAGTTGGAGCTCTCAAGGTGAAGTAAAGATTGTGACCATCGCAGTGTCCGAAACCGGTTGGCACTGGGTGATGTGAAGTAACGGCGGTAGTTGCGTTAGAGTAGAAGTTGGCAGCTTTGACTGCAGAAGTCTGCAACAAAGCAAATCCCAGGGCAATCACAGTATTCTTCATATTAAGATTTTCTGAGATTAACGAGTGACAGAAGGGAGATACAAAGAACCAGCAAAGATGCAAAGGGGGAGACCTAGATCAAAAAAAAAATGTATAAAGTAGCTACTTACTCTCTTATATACAAGCTAAGCACGCGGCGCTGGAGCAGACATATACCTCACACGGCCAAGCAAGCATACATGGTGCCTGTCGCTAGGCCGGATGCGGAGATAGAGTTTGTATTGTTCAGTGATGCGCGATGCCAGCGAGCAACACGCATGCCCCTTCACTGCAATCTGTTCATACCCGTATGTGTCGCATCATGTACATTGTTTGAAGAATTTTGCTTCCGTCATCGGGAGCGTGTTTGGTCTCCTTTTCACGAAAATCATTATTTTTCAACACTAAGTTTGATTTATTCTTTCAACGCGATTACGATAGAGCCGCAGATTCGGTTGTTTATAAACTGCAGGCACGTTGTTTTTTTAGGGCTTTTAACTGCCTGGGTAACCAACAATAGCATCCGTTCAAAAGGAGCGCGATTCCATTCCGAAAGAGGAAAGGCGCGAGCAAACGTACAGGCTTTTGAACAACCTGTCAACAGAAGTACCGTGTCACGAAGAAACCATTCCGCTGCAGCCGCATTGCAATAGTAATCTTATTTTTGTATCGTTTCAAGACCTAATGCACTCTGGCCTCTTGCTTTGGAAAACTGGCCGCGATCTTCCGAAAATGGAATGCTAGGGGCCCTCTCTTGCGTAATGTGCCAATAAGCCCCCCCTGTAGAGCGCCAATCAATTTTTAAACTTCGCGTCACAAACTCCAAAAGCGACTGCATTTAACAAGTCATATATTGTACTCACTGAGTAAGCTGCGTTCTGGATGATCTGGACACGTCAAAAAAAAAAAAAGACTCATGGTAGCAGCAATGAATTTTTGCAGCAAAGATTGTGCAACCAGGTTAAACTCGAAGATCTACTCTGCTCGAAATATGTCATCTCGCCAATTCGGTATAAGCAGATGCAGATAGCCTAATATCCGCAACGGAAGACCTCACCTGCACAACTGTTCGCGCTCGTCCCACTTTTGAACTTTGCTAAGAAGATTCCGAAACTATAATTGCAGAATTTTGAGACTAAAATGTGTTGGAATCCAGATCCACTTGGCGAAAATTAAGTTGACTTCTACTTCATTACTGGCCGAATCTGAAATTTTTTTTTTTTTGCTGCATTATCTCGGAATGCTGGAAAGTTTATTTAAGAGGGGCGGAAAACAAGCAAAACATTCTGTAATGCAATCACCTGCTTTTTAAATTAAACCGCAATTTTTTTTCGTTTTACACAATGATTAAAGCGATGGATTTAGCAAAATTGCCCGAGGCCTCGTTCTCCCAAAATTGAAGGTCTAAGCATCCTATTCTCTCTATTTGAAAGCCTAAAAGGACTCCTGAAATTCGCCCAGATCGCCTGAATCGCTCAAGTCGCCCAAGTTACCCAAAACTCTCGACTCTTCCGACACAGTGGGCTCATTCAACGCATTTTTGGCATCTCCCATGTGCATTCTCGTGACGTAGTCAAACATCCGAATGTCTTCCTCCTCGAATTTGAATAATTTACCCTGATGCTCTGGGAAAAATGAACCCCCTATTCGGTCGTATGCACACCAAAGATACGCACCGCAATTGTACTGTTTGATGTACCCTTGGCGCGGCTCGCGCGGGGTTGCAAAACTTTCAACCCAGTAGAGTGCATCCGTCGGAATCATACCATGTTCAATTCGAAGAGGAGATTTGTAATAATTCAAAAGTTGCTCTTTTGTTTCGAATCCAAGTCTCGACTTGTACTCATCAAAATCTTTTTCATAGGTTTCGTGCTTCCTACATGTGACACTGCCCGAATTAATCCACATGAGACGGTCATCGTCTGACGATATGTGACCCGGATGTGTCGAACACAGCTCCTGTGAAACAAACTGTTCCCGCTTCTCTGCTGGAGTCAACTGACCCACTGCTGCAGCCCAGTATTCGTTAAATTGGTACTCTTCATTTCCAGCAATCGACTGGCCTAGCCAAAAAAGTTCTTTATCACCCCAAACATTTTGGTGCACGGGTTTTATCTGACTCAAATGCATACTCACAAACATTCCAGCCCAAAACTTTGTTCTTTGCAAAGCAACCACGCCCGATTCCATATAGTGTCCAAAGCCGAGCGTAAAGTAACGTGTTCCCAATGTCTTGTAAGTGCTGCGTGGGATTCCAAACAGTTTTTCATCTGCTTCTTTTGGTAATGTTTGTTTCAAAAAATCAATAAATTCATCATGAACTTTCATGTTGAGATTGCGATCTTTGAAGAAAAGAGACTGAGATTCCTTGTATTGAGATGTCTTGAAAAAATCCACCGGATCGCGGAACAAGACAACGTCGCAATCCACCAACAACGTATCGTCGAAAGAATTGAATACGTAAGCGAGCAATTTGTTGTAATATTTCGCATATTCCTTTTGATATTCGGCTCTAAGAGCACGAGATACGTCCACAAACCACACTTCTGTGCGTGGAAGTTCACGCCCGAGGTCGTCACGACGCGCCTCTTTCACCAACTCCCATTGAGAATCAACTGATAAGTCACCACGATGAACAATCTGCAACGGTAGCTTGCTACCGACAGCGCGCAGCGACCGCACAAGGGCAAGCGTGTCGTTCAAAAACTCATCAGAACATGACACCACTACACCACGTCCATTGACTAGCGTCCTGTAGTGTCTGAAAAACGGAAATTCTGGCGAAATACTATCATCCTTGGCCGGTTCAACCACCTTTAGCTTGTTGCGGCTCACTTGGTCAAGTGAAGGCACGTCCTGACCCACTCCAGTGTAAGAAGAGATCGATGGTGGACCTAAAACTTGTTCTCCTGTCCAACGCACGAAAATCGGCAATTTACGACTCAAAAATGGGAAAACCCGAGCGTCAACGTCCGTTTGGCCTTCTGTTCTCACTAGTTCTCTAAATCCTTCCACCGCCCCATCTTCTTCTCCCAGAAAACAATTTGCGTACAAACTTAAATGTTTGATATTTCCAATTATTTTCTTCAATTCCTGCTCGTCATAATCATCCTTGTGAGCAGAGACTGACCAATTGGTGTCGCTCCCGTATAGTTGCTCAAAGTAGGCTCGGCATCTCTGTGTGAGCGGTTGTTTGGTAAAGCCATCACCATATATATTCATAAGTTCTGCGTAAATAGGATTTTCAGAAGCTTCCACACTCACTTTGGCTGAAACTCCGTCAATATTTGACTGTAACAAAAGAGAGCTCTTTAACCGCGAGGCAGGACGTGCTTTGGCCGAAGCTGTTGAAACAGGCGCTGCCGCCGTGCGAGCAACAGAAATGGCAGTTTCTTTGACCGCTGGAACTTTAGAAGGCTCGTCGTCTTCCCATTTGAATTGTCCAAAAGAGTCTTGATCTACATCCAAATCTTCATCTGCTTTGAGGTCACGTGACCCAAGATCCTTCACCGGAACTTCAGTTGGAGCGGAAGTTGCACTTGGCTCAAGAAATTTAGACTCCAAAATCTTTGCCAGTGGTAACTCAGAACGAATTTTCTTATTGACAAGATCAATGGGGCTCTCTTTGCCTTTTTTAACGTCCGCTCCATCGTATATCAGTTTCTGGGAGCCATCTTCGTGCACGTCACGATTCGGATCGGAGACCAGCCCCACTGCCGAACCAACAAGTGGTCTTTCATTAGACTCTATCTGTGGCGCATTCTTGAGTGTACGCTGTGCGGTCACGAATGGCTGCTGTATTTCATCTTCCGTGACTGGCGATGACAACGACCCGCGAGGCAAAAAAACGTACAGTAGTGTGAGCAAAATAACACATGGCACCAAGTACCTCTTGCGCTTGAGTGACACGTGATGCGTAATCATGACAGTTGCTAGTGGATTGACTCAGTGTTGGAGCAAAAACAAGCAAATGGGGTTTTGTCAAATCTCTAAATCCAGATCTGGCAACAAGATTTCAAGATAAAAAAACAAAAAAAAAACAAAAAAAAAATAGCGGAAACTCCTCACGTGATCCACGTACATGATAGATTTTTACCCGGCTAAGCTAGGCAGTATCGAGCGGCGCACGACTCCTATTGACTATATAAGAGGCCCGTTCCCCCTGAAATTTTTTTATTAATTTTGTCTTTTGATTTTCCTCTTTCTTTAAGATCTCTTTGCCTTTTGGCTTAGATCAAGTGTAGTATCTGTTCTTTTCAGTGTAACAACTGGAACTCCCCCGACTACGGGGGAACGTTTATTTGTTACTTTAATGTTATTTTTGGCACCAAAAAATGCCTTTCCGTTGAGTTCAAATTTATTTGACTCTTTGGTTAGGATGCTCTTGTGTCGTTGCCCTTACACTGTCTGGCTTCTGACGCTCTGCATTTAATATCAATTCCGATTGATTTTAAGTTCCACCAACAAAGGTTTGTTTATGGAGTTTAAAGTTGGTAGGAATACTTGATAACTCGAGTGAATGATAATTCATGGGCAAGGCTGAATTTTATACCTATTATTCTATTATTTCAGCTTTGAGTGTGACTTATCATTACTGAACATCTCTCGTGACTGGGTAGGTGAGATCTTGCTTACGCGTCTCAAGTTCTCAGTAAATCGCTTCTGGTGTAGAGATGTTTTCTCCACGATCTTGTTGCGAATCTACAAACGTAAATAAAAAAAGATCTAGAGCAAAAAAAAAAAGTGCATCTAAGAGAGGGCAATCATCCTTCAACTAACTTCTTCGTTTGGTAGCATCACTGAACACTTCTAGGGCTCCCGGTTGTTGCCTCCTCGCAGATCTAATCATGATCAATAATCTAGGCGACCATTTGAAATGGCTCGCTTCGGAGAAAGGAAACATACCCCCGCCCCTTGATCCCATTCCTACACTCACTGAGAAACAAGTTAACGCGTATAAAGAGCAGCAAATCGCTGAAGACGCTCAAACAAACGTGTCGGCTACACCCATTGAGCGGCATCGGCTTTTAATTCCAGCTTCCAAACTTTCAACCGCGTTAACCCCGGCACACCAAACTGAACCAATGGTTTCGAGTACGAGTTTTCAGACCGAATCAACAGCTTCCAGAACCAGCTCATTACGAAGAACAACGTCTTTGGCTCAGAACAAGGCACAGTCAGATCTATCAAATCGACTTTACTCCAAGGCAGACAGTTTCTTCAAAGAAAAACAGCAAAGTCCAGTCATTGATCTCACAGCAGAGGAAGAGTCTCGTAAAAGAGCGATTGGAGACATTAACACACCCAGCGAGCGGAAGAAGCTCAAAACTTCCTCCCAAAGAGAAGACGATCATGTTTTTTCCTCTGATGATGAGGAGGAGCTGGAGGCAATATTGGCTAAGCGAAATTCAAGCAATAATAATAATCAGTCTTTCCCTAGAAGTACTCCAGTTCGTGAGCCTGATGCCGATAAAGAAGTCGAAGTTTTCCAGCTTCAAGAAAAATTGAAACTTCCGCCGTTGAACAGCTTGACAACTCAAGAACTTCATCGGTTGATTCATTTGCAGTTTGCACTTATACAACGGTCTGATCAAGTTTGTGACTTGCTTCGAGAAAATGTAATGGTGGATGAGTCCACCTCGATCTCTGAAGACCAGAAAAGACAGAGAAGAGATTCTTTAGTTTCAAAAATTAGCAAAGCTCAAAATCTGCTCAATTCTGTTAGACAAAACCTTGTTGGATTCAACAATTCAAAAACCAAAGAGAATGTGAATGAGGACTCAGGAATTGAAGAAATTTCTTTGCCGATTGTGATCAAACAGTCTCAACACAAAGCTTCCCGCACTAGCTCTGATATTGAAAGCACCGAAGTCATTGTCGTGGCAGATAAGTCTTCTGACTTTGTCATTGCACAGCGCACTTCTTCAGTCATTACTGCCCCAAGAGCAACTCCCCTGGGTGCCAATGATGAAGCTGCGCAGCTTTCTTCATTCAAAGTGCCAGAAATGCCACCTCCAAGAAATTTCGTGCGGGAAAATCCTGCTAACGGTCTGCCTGATTCACCGTACCATGACCAGAATTCGTCGCAGAACGATATGGAAGATTCTTTTAACTGCGATTCAGACGGCGAAGGTGACATCATCTCCACACAGGAAAAGCGAGAGCTTGATGAGTTCATAGTTTGCGACCAGGACTCTGGAGTGGACGAATCTTATAGAGAAGATCTAGAAATTGTGGAGAACGAAGATGAGGCCCTTGGAACAAACGAGACTGGTGCCACGCTGTACGAAGTTGATGAGATTGATCACAGTGAAATTGAGCAGATCAAGCCCTCTTCTGATATTGAGGATGTCGAAGAAGATGCGGACGATATGGAAATTACAACAACTCGTGACCCAATCCTCATCAGTTCAGAGCAAGATGACTTGAACGATGATGACGATCCTGCGGATGAAAATTCAAGAAATGATTATTTTACTCAGCTAAATGAGGAGAGAGAACTTGACGTTATAGATCTAGACGAAGAGATGGCTTGGGATAGTGAAGCTGAGGATGAAATTTTCAGCAAGAGACAAAAAGACGGCTCGAGCACGGAAAAACCACCTTCAATGCTTCCTCCTGTTGACCACGATGATGATATTCAAGAACTCACCAATGTGAATCCTGACGCTTACAAAAAGTTTATGGGCAAATTTGAGTGGACAAGCGATGTTTATGGAACACTGAAAAAAGTGTTCAAATTATCTTATTTCAGAGAAAACCAGTTGGAGGCTATAAATGCCACATTATCTGGAGAGGACGTGTTTGTTTTGATGCCTACTGGAGGTGGTAAATCTTTATGTTACCAACTTCCTGCACTAGTCGATTCTGGAAAAACCAAAGGAACCACGATTGTGGTATCACCGCTGATTTCGTTGATGCAAGACCAAGTTCACCACTTGTTAGAAAAAAACATCAAAGCAGCTATGATCAATTCCAAGTCTCCAGCAGCGCAAAGAAAACAAACGTTTGACATGTTCATCAACGGATTCTTGGATCTCGTTTACCTTTCGCCTGAAATGATCAGCGCAAGTGGGATGGCAAAAGGCGCGATTGCGAAACTTTACCGAGACAGAAGACTTGCACGTATTGTTGTGGATGAGGCACACTGTGTTTCCTCCTGGGGGCACGATTTCAGACCTGATTACAAAGCTTTGAGTTACTTTAAAACTGAATATCCCGAAATTCCAGTGATGGCGCTGACTGCAACAGCGAATGAGCATGTTAGAATGGATATTATTCACAACTTGAGGCTAAAATCACCCAAATTTTTCAAGCAAAGTTTCAACAGATCTAATCTTTACTACGAGGTCGTTCAGAAAAAGAGAATGGTCACCGATGAGATGGCTAATATCATCAAAACAAAATACAAAGGAAAGACAGGAATTATATACTGTCACTCAAAGAATTCTTGTGAGCAAACTGCAGCAAGACTAAGCGATTTCAATATCTCTTCTGATTTCTACCATGCGGGTATGACGCCCGAAGAGCGACAAAGGGTTCAGCTTGGATGGCAGCGGGACAAAATTCAAGTCATTTGTGCCACCATTGCATTTGGAATGGGTATTGACAAACCGGACGTGAGGTTTGTTTTCCATTTGACGATTCCAAGAAATCTCGAAGGGTATTATCAAGAGACCGGAAGAGCTGGAAGAGATGGGAATCATTCTGACTGTCTTATGTTCTACAGTATGAAGGATGCTCGAACGCTTCAAAGCATGATTCAAAGGGATAAGGAACTTGACAGAATCAACAAAGAACAGCATATAAACAAGCTAAGACAGGTGATTCAATACTGCGAAAATACGACTGACTGTCGACGCCAGCAAGTGTTGCAATATTTCAATGAGACCTTCAACCGCAAAGATTGCCATAAACAATGCGACAATTGTTTGAATGGAGCAAATGTTGAGGTTGAGATGCGAGATGTTACGATTTATGCCAAGGATATAGTGAATCTCGTGAAATCCATTCAGCACGAAAATGTCACTGTTCTTCAATGTCAGGACGTTTTCAAAGGGTCTAAAAGTGCAAAGATAGTTAGTATGGGACTCCATTTGAATAATTACCATGGACGTGGTAAAGATCTTGCAAAAGTCGAGGTGGAGCGAATATTTTTCCATCTCTTCAAAGAAGGGGTACTGGAGGAAAAATCCGTGATGAACGGTGCTGGTTTTGCAACGAATTATCTTGTCTTGGGTCCGAAGTCTGGTGATGTTCTCTACAGAAATAAGACGGTAATGATGTCTTTTGCCAAGAGTTCTGGCAATGTGACGTCATCTTTATCATCGTCAACCTCAACGTCAGAAAGAAGATCGGCAACTTCATCGCTCAACAAAGAGAATTCGGCTCCTCGTTTCACGAGTGCTAGCAAAGTGATTACTTCTTCTGGACGGTCTGAAGATCCACGTATTTTGAGTCATATTAATGAGTGTTATAGAAGACTTCGGGAACACCGTTCTACTTGCTCGACAAACCTGAACCACTCACGTGATTCTACGATGGCTTCAGATACTACATTGAAGGATATGGCCAATAAGCTTCCAGCAACTCAACGAGAATTTGGGTTATTAGAAGGACTGGAAAAAAACCAACTGCAATACTACAAAAAATTTGAAAAGATTCTCAAGATATTCAAAGAGCAAAGAAATGCCATTGTACGCCAATCGACACCAACTGGTTCTTTGAATCATGATCTGGAGATTTTTTCGTCGTCAGTTCCCTCACCAGCGTCACGACTGGGTAACATGAACGCCAGTAGTGATGGAGCGAAAGACGGACTTCTGAATCAACTTTCACAGATGTTCTGTGCCGATCCTGTTGTTGGTTCTCCGTCATCTGGGCGTGCCACCTCTGCGCGAAAAAGGGGTGGCAATTTAGCACGTTCTGGTGCTCGAGGTGGTGCCCGTAGTGGTGCGCGATCGCGCGGAGCTAGTCAAAAGGGAGGAAGGTCAAGCTATTTCCGCAAAGGCAGACGCGGATCTCATTCTAAGACCACGTCATCATCCACATCTGCATCTGGTGCTCGAAAGGGAAGTTCGAGTAGTGGCGGGTCGACCGGCTTTTCAACTGCTACTGCTATACGTGCAATGAAGTTTTGATTTGTATAGATAACTGATTGCACTGCCTGAAAATTACGAAATATTTCATTGATGACAACAAAAGAAGTCAAGAAAAAAATTGTAAATTATTCTCTTGATTTTATTTTTTTTTATTGACTGGAATTTATTTAAATGAAGTAGCAACCCCAGATAAGAATCTCTACTAAATTTCAACAGAAACGAAGTGCAAAGCTTTCAATTCTTATAGAAGGAGATACTCGAGTTTTTTTGTTTCTTCTAGTTTTACAATGAGTGAAAAGATAAATGTGCTCGTGGTGGGCAATGGAGGCCGTGAACACGCTTTGATCTGGAAGCTGTCTCAATCTCCTTTGATTGACCGCATCTATGCCGCTCCTGGAAATGGTGGTATTGCGCAGCTGGCTAACGTGACCAGTGTTCCGATTGGCAGTTCTCCTTCTGATTTCCCTGCTCTTGTGAATTTTGCTGTGAGCAAGAACGTGAAGTTGGTGATTCCTGGTCCGGAGCAGCCATTGGTTGACGGGATCTCGACTCACTTTCAAAAAGTTGGTATCCCAGTGTTTGGTCCTAGTGAGAGCGCTGCAAGAATGGAAGGTTCGAAGACTTTTTCAAAGGATTTTATGCAAAAGTACAACATTCCTACTGCTGAGTACCAAAACTTTACTGATTACGAAGCCGCTAAGAAGTACATTGCTGAAACCAACCACAACTTGGTGATCAAGGCTTCTGGAATTGCCGCTGGAAAGGGAGTTTTGATTCCTTCAAACAAAGACGAGGCTTACGAAGCCATCAAGGAAATCATGGTTGACAAAAACTTCGGTTCTGCCGGTGACGAAGTGGTTATTGAAGAGTTTCTTGAAGGAGATGAGCTTTCTATTCTGTGTATCAGTGACGGCTACTCATTTGTGGATCTTCCACCTGCTCAAGACCACAAGAGAATTGGTGACGGAGACACCGGTCTCAACACAGGAGGTATGGGAGCGTACTCACCAGCCCCAGTGGGAACTCCCACTCTTTTAGAACAAATCAGAAAAACCATTTTGAAGCCAACTATTGATGGAATGAGACGTGAAGGATATCCAATGGTTGGTTGCTTGTTTGTGGGGATTATGGTCGCTCCGTCGGGTGAGCCTAAGGTGTTGGAGTACAACGTTAGATTTGGTGACCCAGAAACACAAACGGTCTTGCCATTGCTCAAGACAGATCTTTTGGAGTTAATGCTCGCTACTGTGGAACACAGATTGGACTGTGTTGACTTTGAAATATATGAGAATATGTCCAGTACCACAGTTGTGATGGCTGCTGGGGGTTATCCTAATGCTTACGAGAAGGGTGATGAAATCACTGTTTCTGAGAATTTACCTGAAGATACTTACATTTTCCACGCAGGAACTAAGCTTGTGGACGGTAAGGTTGTCACTGCTGGTGGAAGAGTTATTGCTTCCACTGCAATTTCAAGCACATTGAAAGGAGCCGTTGAGAAGGCATACGAAGGTGTCAAACATGTTTCTTTCAAGGGCAAGTACAACAGGAATGATATTGCACACAGAGCTTTTAGAGACTCTAGTGCTTCTGCCAACAAGATCTCGGTCACTTACGAAGATGCCGGCGTTTCGGTGGATGCCGGTAACTTACTGGTAGAGAAGATCAAGAAATCTGTCAAATCTACTTTGCGTCCTGGTGCTGACGCAGAGATTGGCGGTTTTGGTGGTCTTTTTGACCTCAAAAAAGCTGGTTACAACGATATAAACGAAACATTGCTTGTTGGAGCTACTGACGGTGTGGGCACCAAGCTTCGTGTTGCTCAAATCATGGATATTCACAACACAGTTGGTGTTGATCTTGTGGCTATGAATGTCAACGACCTGGTTGTGCAAGGAGCAGAACCACTAATGTTCTTGGACTACTTTGCTACAGCTAGCTTGGATATCAAGGTTGCTGCTGATTTCGTCGAAGGAGTGGCAGCAGGTTGCAAGCTGGCTGGTTGTGCGCTTGTTGGCGGAGAAACTTCGGAGATGCCTGGTATGTACGCTCCGGGACACTATGATACCAACGGTACTGCTGTTGGTGCGGTTCTCAAGAGCAAAATTCTGCCAAAGACCGAGGCAATGGCTGCTGGTGATGTTCTTATCGGTCTCGCCTCAGATGGTGTGCACTCCAACGGATTTTCTCTCGTGAGAAAGATCATTGAGCTCACTGAGTACAAGTACACTGATTCCGCACCATGGAATACATCTAAGAGCATTGGTGAGGAAGTCTTGGTTCCAACGAGGATCTACGTCAAGCAATTGCTGCCAACTATTCAACAGGACCTGATTTTGGGACTGGCGCATATCACCGGTGGTGGTCTTGTGGAGAACATTCCAAGAGCTCTTCCTAAAGATCTTGCTGCAGTTGTGGATCTCAACTCGTGGGAAGTTCCTGCCATTTTCAAGTGGCTTGGAAAAACTGGTGGAGTTCCAATTCCAGACATTTTGAAGACTTTGAATCTCGGTATTGGTATGGTTGCCATCGTGAAGGCTGAGAACGTGGCGAAGGTTACTGCTAACCTCCAGGCTGCTGGCGAAACTGTCTACACCCTTGGTAAATTGGTGGAGCGTGCCAGCGGAGCGCCAGGATGTGTGGTTGAAAACTCCGAAGGTTTATACTGAGAGGAGTTAGTTTGTGTGTGTAATGAGCATAGGCTCATTGGGTAAAGAATAAAGAACTAATTGTCGATGTATGTGTTACTGGGTTTAGATGAAGGAGACCGGAGATTCGATCACTCGCGCCACCCTTTGCTCGTCGTTCGCTAGTCAGATCTCAGATCTGACGAACTCCGAAATAATATTTCTCGAGCCGTTGTGCCGCATGGTTCCCGAATTCAATCATACTGCTATTTTAGGACACGTGCAGTTAAAAAAATTTTAATCAAGAATAACAAAAAAAATTTTTGGAGGGCATTCGGTAGAGAGCAGGAAATAAAAAATATGTTGCCCTAAACTTGCTTTGTGCGAAAGGCATTTTTATGAAAGTAAAGGAAAGATATATCGATTGTTTAACAACAGATGAACCAGTCGTCTACTAGTGGAACAGAAGAGAGTGGGTTGAGTTTTGCAGGCAAAGTGAATCCCGCACCATAGAGGATAGACTGAGTATTAAACAATCTGCGTTTTCAAACCATATGATTGCAAAGCAGCCACCTTAAACAGAAAAAGACGACACAAATCACTTCCATAAACAGCGATAACCATTTCGTGTGTTTGTTTTTGCTGTTGTTGTAACAGGAGGATTCGACAATTAGCTGCAATAATAATAGTTACATCTCTATTTGTTGACAGCACACAAACAACTACATTCTTATCAAAAAAAAAAAAGCGATGTCTGACTCAGAGTACGGATCTTCAACGCCAGGTTCGCCTGCCATTTCCGTGACTTCAACTCACGACGACGCGTCTATTCATTCCAGTATCAGCGGAGATTCGCATTTGGATGACCATAGACACCAGAACATGACTTTGCCAGTCAAAACTGAGTCTAGACGACACTCTGAAGCCGGTTATCTTGGACCACAAGCAATGTCGACGGCGCCAGGTATGCAGACTCTGCAAGGTCCGATTCCCCTGACCCATTCGACCATCAAAGAAGATCATGAAGAATCTGTCAGGCGTGTTTCTGCTAGTACTAGACCTGAAAATATGCTTGATTCCAGCGATCTAAGAAGCAGAATGATTGCAATTGACGATGATGATGACGACGAAGGATTTGCAATCAAAGTTCCTTCTAGATATAACAATCCTGGGGCCCCGGGCCATAGCGGATCGATGGCTATGCCAATGTCAAGTTCTGACAGACGGCGCTCAAGAACGAGATCACGTTCTTTCAGTGAGCAAGTGAAGTCGTTGATCAGGCCAAAAGAGGATTCCGTCACAGCTGGTGGAATTCTGTTATCACCAAATTTGGTGAGCAACAACGGTGCTTCGAGTTCGATTCAAAGCCCTCCAAATAATATCACCATTGGCGGACCTAACCTTGCCAGAACAATTTCAAGAGCATCAACAAAGTCAGACCGTTCTAGAAGAAATGCACGTTCAGCTGGTGTGAACGCGAAGGATGTGAACGAAAGCGACAGTGATATGGATTCGCATGCTTCTAGAGACTCGCAAGAGACAGAAGAAGATGTGTGTTTCCCTATGTTGCCGGAACATGTCCGTGTTCGTGGTATTGACTTCGACGAGATTGAAGAGTTTATCCACGAGCAAAGAGAGGAGAACGAGATCATTCTACGTCGGGAAGAGGAGCTCAAAAATGCGAGCATCATATCGAAAGCTAGTGGAGCTGAGAAGTTTAGTACTGCTGCCTTGAAATATAAGCCCAAAACAATACATGACGACGAAAAATACTCGGCAAGTGACAACAATGACACCACTAGTTCATCTGATGTTGATGGAAATAACGTGACATTTGAGAAACCTTATGCTGAGAGAGAATCCGTCCCACCGGACAGGTTTAGTTTTTTCTCTTCTGAGAATGAGGAAACAATCCATGCTCCAGATATTCCTTCACTTGTCAAGCCTGGGCAGCCATTTCAATCGCTCTTCCAGAAGGAAGAGGCCATCTGGTGGTTAGATTGTATTTGCCCAACTGACAATGAGATGAAGATGTTGGCTAAAGCATTCGGAATCCACCCTTTGACGGCAGAAGATGTTAGGATGCAAGAAACTCGTGAAAAAGTTGAATTGTTCAAGAGCTATTATTTTGTGTGTTTCCACACGTTTGAGACCGATACAGAGAGTGAGGATTTCCTTGAACCTATCAATGTGTATATCGTTGTTTTCAGAGACGGTATTTTGACTTTTCATTTCTCTCCTATTGTTAACCCCGCTAATGTGAGAAGAAGAGTGCGGCAGTTGCGTGATTATGTTGACGTCTCTGCTGATTGGCTTTGTTATGCTCTTATCGATGACATTACGGATGGATTCGCTCCAGTTATTCATGCTATTGAGTATGAAGCAGATGCAATTGAAGATTCTGTGTTTTTGTCACGGGACAACGATTTCGGAGCGATGTTGCAACGAATTGGTGAATCTAGACGTAAAGTGATGACTCTGATGAGACTGTTGCAAGGTAAAGCAGATGTCATCAAAATGTTCGCCAAGAGATGTCAAGATGAGGCTTCGAGACCGTTGCAATCACACACGAACCTGGCATCGCAAGGTGCTTTGTACAACTCTGCACAGCCAAGAGCTGACATTGCATTGTATTTGGGTGATATCCAGGATCATATTATTACGATGTTTCAATCTTTACTCTCTTATGAGAAAATTTTCAGTCGGTCTCACTCCAACTATCTTGCTCAATTGCAGGTGGAATCTTTTTACTCCAACAACAAGGTTACTGAGATGTTGTCTAAAGTGACGTTACTTGGTACGATTTTGGTTCCGTTGAACTTGGTTACTGGCCTTTTCGGTATGAACGTCCATGTTCCAGGTCAGGATGTGGAGAACTATCGTTGGTTTGGAGGGATTGTCGGTTTCATTGTGTTTTTGGTGGTTTGTGCTGCCTCCATTGCCAACATGTATCTCCGTTACGTGACGAAGTCTCCTGCAACATTGATGTCTGGCGGGCGGTCGATTAGAAGCTTCAGGTTTGGA
This sequence comes from Ogataea pini, assembly GCA_003707665.2. NCBI lineage: Eukaryota > Fungi > Ascomycota > Pichiomycetes > Pichiales > Pichiaceae > Ogataea > Ogataea pini. The sequence continues at coordinate 291,168 of PPKL02000010.1, read as the reverse complement.
AGACGGAACCGCAATGAGGATCTGAACCGGACACGAACCAACCGTTCGATGGTGAGTCTTCCTCGGTATGGAGGTGACTGGTGAACTACAATGAACACTGTGAGGCTGGTGCACTTTTCCAGCCTGGCCCGTTTCAGTTCTACTTAATTCTGTTTAATTTTATGAGATTTTGTAGTAGTTTGCAAAGAATAGTTAGAATTTTGACGATGTATGACAAGGTTTGGTCATGCTTGGCGCGGATCGACGCGATAATAAAATATTTCACGGTCTGAGTGTTTTTTTTTTTTTCTGGATAAATCTTGGGAGCGTGAAAAGGTCGTAGACGAGAAATAGATATTTGGCATCGAAAGGATAGAGTGTTACTTCAAACCAACAGTTAGCTCGTTTGTTGTGATGAAACTAGAATTACTGGTGGCATGGGGACTGTACGCTGGTGTTTCTGGCGTTCTGGGACTTTCTGGCACGAGTTCCGGGCTTGACTCTGTGAAAGAGAGACTCGAGTCAATTGATGCCAAGTTCCAGCAACAGGGCCCTTCGTTAGATGCTTTACAAGAGTACGATGCTGTTTACCATGAGTTGATTAGATTGGATCCGGAAAATGCAAGCTCTTTGGTATCAAATGTTTTATACAAGCACGGATTGATCAATTATTCATTGAAAAGAGACAGGCTCGCGCTGAACGATTTCGAGGCTTGTATCAACTACGCGGGACACGGGTTCCACATGGGCTGTTTTGAGCGATTTGGGGAATTGAGTGTAGAGCTTGGAGAGTATGAAATGTTGGAGGCAAAATTGGCAGCAGTGAAAAAAAATGGCAAGCTTTTCGAAGAGCTTGAATCTAGATTGACTCTTGCAAGAGAGCTCGTTGATAAAGCAGAGCAATCGAGAGTCCAAAAGGATTATGGGAAATGCATTGATCTCACACAAGAGGCGCTCAAAACTTCGCCTTTGAACTTGAATCTTGTAAAAACACAGGTTGAGTGTGTGAAGAATGCTAGAGATATGGAATTCTCGGCCAAAATTAGCTCATTGGTAAACGGTTATACTATAATGATCAATGGGCATGACCATGATTTGCAAAACTATGTGAACTTGTTTAAGTTGCAGCTTCTAGGGAAAGCTTTGGACGTTACAAATTCCCAAAAAGTGTTAAAGAATTGTCTCAAGTTGGATAACGATCATGCTGAATGTCGTCAATATTCCAAAATTGTGGTGAAATTGAACAAGTTTTTACACCTTTTCAACGAAATCTCGATCTACTACTCTTATGTGTACCTGGATGTCGCTTCTGGCGAGACGGACCAAGGGGATATGGAGAGAATTGAGGAGTTGGAGCCGAGCGAGGAGACTTGGAAACAACTTTACAACTACCTTTTTGGAGGTGATCAAAAGATCAAGTTGCGTGCAAATGAAGCTGACCTTTTTGGATTCTCTACCGAAAAATTTGCTAGCAATTTTGAGACTTTGATGCAATTTGGACTCGAAGGATTGAAGGAGTTTGGACTCAATGAGAAGGAGATTATGAACGAATCTGTTTTTATAAGAGAGTTGGTTCGTATGGCGAAAGAGAGTTCTTTACAAACTGGTGAGACTAAAGGCGGAATCTCGAGTTCTGCTGCGTACAAAAAGTATTTGAGAGCTGTTAAGGAGGAATCTGCATTTTTGCCGGACGAGATTGCAAAAGTGGACAAACTTTTGCAGAAGAAGAAATTCCAGCAAGCTCACGAGAAGTTGGAAGTTTCGAAAGAGAGATGGCGTCGGACGCGGTTATGGAAGAGTCGATACGAGGTAGCAGAACGGGAGTATGGTCGTCGGAGGCGTCAGCAACAACAACAGCAACAACAGCAACAACAGCAACAGCAGAGGCAACAGCAACAGCAACAAAGATGGCAGCAACAACAACATTTCAACCAGCAGCAGCGTAGTGAGCCGAAAAATGATTACTACAAAACTCTCGGAGTTCCACGAGATGCTGATGAAGCTACAATTCGTAAAGCATATCGAGAAAAGATGAGACAGAATCATCCTGACAAGCTCAAAGGTTCAAGTTTATCGCAGGACGAGATTGAGACGAACGTGGCTGAAATTAATAATGCTTATGAGGTTCTTTCTGATACGGAGGCACGGACTAAATATGATCAGTATGGAGAGGACCCCAACGATCCGCTCGGGCGTGGCGGTGCGAGTGGCGGTGCGAGTGGCGGTGCCAGAGGAGGTGGCGGAGAGTTCCATTTCCAAGGTGGCAAACCCTTCTTCTTCCAAGGTGGTGGTGGTGGTGGGGGGAACTTCCAGAACATGTTTAAAGGATTTGGTGGACAGCAGAGACAACGTAAAGGAACTCAAGGTCCTGGTAGAGGAGGAGCTACTTTCAAATACAAGTCGAGGAAACGGAATAGTTGAAAGTGGGGACTAACCCATAAGTTTGAATTTGCAACTGGCAGTTCTTTTAACCCTCATGTTAGCAAAGAAAAGCGAGTCAATTGTCGCCAAAAAGTCTCGAAATTACTCGCTCTTGTCATATACATACGAGCTATACATAGTTATATCTAGTGCATTACGACCTTTTCCAAGGGAGAAAGAAACTGGTAGAATCCCGTGGGAAGAACTGCATTGGATTTGACTGCGGTCAGATTCAATACAGTACAATAAATGAGTCACCTGTACTGCGCTTCTTTTCTTGAATCTTTGCTCTCGTCCGATAAGTCACTGTAGTCCGCGAAACGTATAAAAACGGATAAAATCAGATGTTTTTTTTCCGGAGAAATCCAAAAAAAAATATAAAAAGGCAAAGAATCCAAATCCAACCCGTACCTGTAAACCCATTGAAAGGGCATAACAAGCTCGTTTTTCCACACTATAATACGCTCGCTCAACTATCAAGCAAACTAACACTGATTTTTTCAACCTCAAGAGGCTCGTTTTCTGTCTCCCTCTCTTGCGTTCCCACATGTTTAGAACACTCACGTCAAACTCGCTTAAGCAGGGACAAAGAGTCTCAACAAAGGCTCTACAGCATCAGCCGGCTCCGCATCAGCCCACAAGGCTTCTCAACAGTCTTGTGGAGCCACAGTCAGCTGTTCCAGGTGGTTCACAGAGTGCTCCAAAACGTTACGCCACCGGAGCTTTCCAGCCTCATCGGAAAAATATGAGTACCCATGCGGCTCCAGCTTATGGAACAAAGCAAGACCATCACATCAGCTCCACACCAACGTCCACAAGTAAGGATCTTATAGCATTTGATGAATGTCTATTGCAAAATTCAACTTATGATCTTGCAACTGGCAAGATAATGGGTGGAGCAGCCAATTTCTGGGTCGCTGTTCGTCGAATCATTCCTCTATATAAGTCATTAGTGGCATCGGGCGAGCTCAACGAAAAACGGATGGGAGACTTTGTCTCATTACTTAGAAATGGACTGCGAATTCACCGTTTGGAGCTCTCGAAGCTCAACAAAAACCTCGACAAAGATTCCAACAACCCGATCAAAAACATCCATTATCTTCTCACTTGTGCCATCAGAGAAGTCTCTTACAACGTTGTGGACGGCAAAGTCTTCTTGAATCCTCATGGCCTCACACACTTGTTCAAAGCATACAAGGATCTCGGTTTCACATTCGAGGCTGTGCATATCTGGGAAACGGGTAAAAGCAATCCAAAGTTGAATACATTGTTCACTTCAGAGCCTGTTCTCGGGTCCATATTTCCTTTCCTTGTTGAAAGCGGCGACTTTGACTTTGAAGAGGTTTGGGCTATGTACCAAAACATCAAGTCTACTAAAGGTCCTCACGAGAAATTGCACAATGAACTTCAAGTCGGTATGATTAGAGTTTGTTTGTTCAAAGGCCGCACTCAAGATGCGCTTGATATCTTCCAAAAACTCACGTCAGACGTTTATGCGGCGTTCACTTCCAAAGGGATTGAGCCTCCGATTAACGTGAAAAGCTACATGACTATGGCTCATCTCTCATTTATCGGATTCTCTAAAGATATCGGCACTGCCGATGTCTTTTTCCACGATGCTGTGAATGAGTCTATGCCATATCTGACTCCTTTGCAGCTGAATTTCATCAAGAAATATCTGACCAACACTTGGGAGGTCACGCAGGACTATGAAAAGGTGAAGAATATCTGGCTCACCACTTGGAGTCATTACGAATCCAAAGGAACTTCCAATTCTTCTGTGTCTTCTTCGTTGAATGACTCGTTCCTTTCAATTTTTTTCACCAAATACCCAGAATTTTCAGAGGAAGCTTTTGTCAAGCTGAGGGAACTTGTCGCTGGATATGGCTCGATCAAAGCCATTGACGAGCCTTTCATCAACGTTCTGTTGTCAAAATCAACAAACTGGCACAACTCTCAGACCTTCCAGTTCATCATCAACACTGCAGAGTCGAACAACTTTTCTAAAACAAACGTCTTTTATAGATGTTGCTTGAAAGCTTGTGGAACAATCGAAATTGATGCCAGCAGTATCTTGAATTTGTTCCGCCAACTTTTGGCTCTCAATGGATCGACAGGAATGAAATACATTGCACACGCAGATTGGATTGCTCTGAGAGATGCTACCATCAACTCGCAGTACTTCTACAACTTCAAAAATCCAAGTGACAGAATTGACTTGTACTTCAAGTTGTGGAAATTGTGTGCCCCATACTTTATCTCTCTGGCCAACTTCAAGAACTATGTCTACAAAGACATCAAGCTGAATTACAATTACTCGAGAATTTTCCAGCAGATGCCCAACATCAAAACCGATATCGAGATTCCTGAGATCAAGTTGTTCAACAGGAACGCCTCGATCGATAATTACATTGGGTACACCTATTACCACTAATTTTTCCTTTTCCTGTTACGACTGATGACACGCAATTATCACTTTTTCCGTTGCTAACTTTTTACTCATGGTTCACGATTTTATGTTCAAAGAAAAATATATTCTTCATAATGAATGTTAACATTATTAATTTTAATATTTTTGTAATTTTTCAACTCAAACATTATGCAAAGCAAAAATAAAATCAAATAAATCCCTTCAAATCAAAGTGACGCTGCTGACATGGTCTCCGTCGATGAGAACTTCAAAAATGCACCTACCATAACCGAATAGTTTTGTCAATCCCCAATTTTTGAACGCTTCATTATCTTCGGGATTGGATTTTTCAATGTAGCTACTGCGCAACACGCTTTTAGAGTCGCTAGATATCGATGGGGAATTCGAACTAAAATGGTCCTCGTACTCTATCACTTCGAATGCACCATTTGAGTTGTTATGGTGAGGACTGAGCTCATATTCTTTTCTGTTGAGGAAAATTGGCTTGCTGTCAGGGTCTATTTGTAGTTCTTTTCGAATGTTGTCAAAACTATAATGACTAGGAACAGCGATGTCCAATTCATTTGAGGGAAGCGGGACAACTAAGTTAGGATTTTCCATGATCTTTAGGAATGACTCCGGCTCGTTCGAGTTATAACCGAAAAGTATGAAACTGAGAGCCTCGTATTTCAGAAACTCAAGCGAATTGACTACATTTCTATGGATAGTAATTTGATCCACGACATTTGCTCCTTCTGAGTTAGTAGTTTCGAGTTTGTATATGAGATCAAACCCGTATTTGTAATAATTGTGAATCTTATAGTATTCTCCCTCTTTGTTTTGTGACGACAGACCGGGCTCTTTGACGCGAGTGACTGTGTCCTCCGGTGGACCCAAAACGGCGATGATTTCCTGCATTGATGTGCGGCCCAAGAACATGTTGAATTGTTGACGGAATGGATGAGAACGGAAGTTGAAAGTGAAAAGTCGAGCTGGAAGGTAAACCACACAACGCCCGAGTTGAATTTCGCCTGTCTCTATTCTGCCAAATGCGCTTTGATAATCGTCGAATCTCTCAAAAAGGTTGTCGTTATTAAGAAATGTGCCAAGAGTTTCAGAAAACTCTGTCCAACTGTTTCCATGGAAAATTGAAAGGCTCGAAGCATTTTTATCGGAATTGGAGCTATTGAGCACCTGGTTGAGGTCCTCGTTAGCAGACAATTGAGGCAAGTCGCACAATTTGTCAAATTTGAAAGCAATTCCAGGATATGATAGATAGTAGCTATTGGTTTCAGTATCGAGGAATCCGGGGTATGTAGGGCCAAAGATCTTGTTGTAAATGTGTTTGAACTCGAAACTGGATATGGTATCTTTTTTGTAGCCGTAACTGACACCGTAAATTTTGGCTAGTTCGTTGACCTCGATAAGCACTAGTCTCTGCAGCAAAGAATCGAAAATGAGGTTGATTCCCAGTTTAACTAGTTGAAGCACAGTCGTGGAGCTTTCAGCTGAATAGATAAACCGAATGTCTGTGTGAAGTCCCCTTTTTTCCAGTTGTTTCATAACTTTGTAGACAGAATCCCCCAGTCTGATAAAACCTATCCCTTCTGAGGGGAGCAATTCGAAGGCATGATTTTTGAAGTATGTCCCCATTCTACTCATATGAAGATTGATAGTGTAGCTGAAATTAGTAGAGTAAAGCTACCAGCAAAAGATAAGCGGAGTCTCGTTATTGTTATACGACTTGTAAACGAAAAACTCAGAGCAATTCACTAGTATAAAAGTGTATTTCAATTGATAAGTATGTGTCAAAATAAAACGCGGGTCAGTTTATAAGGAAAGGAATTCAATGTATGCGGATAAAAAATTATTAGATAAAGAAAACTTGGTTGAAAGAACTAGATAAGCTCGACCAAAGTCATACAAACAGATGTCTGGAGAAACAATAATATCACATCTGGCCGAAACAACGCGAGAACTGGCACAAGAAACCACGGATGTGGTTTCAATGCGGCCAGAAATGGCTGCTGATTACAAATTGGTGTTACTAGGAGAGTCTTCGGTCGGTAAGTCATCGATTCTTCAACGAATCCAAAATGATACATTTGACGAAAAAAAAGCATCAACGATCGGTGCAGCTTTTGTATCAAAAAAGGTTTTGAGCCATGGTGGCGAGCGCTTGATCAACTTGCAGATCTGGGACACGGCAGGTCAGGAACGCTTCCATAACCTGACGCCGTTATACTACCGTAACTCCAACACAGCACTGATCGTGTTTGATCTGACCGACATCAACAGTTTCCACAAAGCTGAGTACTGGGTCAATGAGCTCGAAAATTACAAGAGCGACAATGGCGGACCTGAGCTAGATATTGTGCTTGTTGGAAACAAGCTGGACTTATTGGAACAGCCGGTGCACGGCTCTTCTGGCGAGTTTGATTTCGAAGATGAAGTTAAACAGTTTCTTAATTCGAATCAGTCTGTCTCGAAAGTCTTCAAAGTCAGCGCTAAATTGAACGTCGGCCTAAGTGAGTTGTTTGATTACATAACCAACAGTGTGGACGACTCCCTGTTTTACAACTATGACGAGTCGGATTCAAACGGTCATAACAAGAGAAACCGCGGTTTGATCGACCTACGGTTTCCTGGATCAACCACATCAGGATCCTCTGCTTGTCAGTGCTGAGTTATGTGTATATATGTGTGTATGTATATGTATTTGTTATAAAATGGTCGCGATGAGCAAACAAGTAGCCAAAACTAGCTGGTAGACAAGCACACATTGGCGAACTCGAGAGTTTTTGGCAGCCATCAAGAGACCCAGTTGAATGTACTGGATGTTGCTCGTGATATTGTTACGGCAATGCCCTGTGTTGATCGCCAACAGTAGTACTGCCACTATCATAGGGTATGAATTGAATCTGTTTCTTGGGGGAGAGATCTTTTCCTCCGGCTTGTGGCTGTCGTTGAGTTTAGTAGCAATTCTGTCCAGCTGCAGCAGCAATTGCACGCACTCGGGTCTCTTTACAGGGTCTGGATTGGCCATTTGTCTTATCAGATCAACCCAATCTGGCAAGATTTCCCCAGAACGCAGTGTATCTATGCCTTGAAAAATATTCTTTTCCAGTATTTCGTTGCGGATCTTGACCTGGTCATTTGATTTAAATGGCAGAGCACCAAAGCACAGATAGTATAATATAATCCCCAGTGAGTACACGTCCGATTGATATGAAAACTCACGTAGACGAGTCGCATCGACATCATCGGTTTCAAATAGTTCAGGGGCACAAAATTCAAGCGTTCCAGTAGATCCCGTCGAACTTCGCTTTGTGCTTTCCATTACAGATTCGCCGAAGTCACTAACCATTAACCCTGGAATACGAGCTGCTTCTGCGAGACTTCGAGCCGGGAGGTAATCGTCGGGGAATCTTGTTTTGAATAGACAATTAGAAGGCTTGAGATCGCGATGAAGGATCTTGAGACCATGTAAGTGGTAAAGACCGCTTAAAACGTCTCGGAAGATCTTGTAAATTTCGAAGTTATTCAGTAATCTATCCTTCGATTCGAGTTCGGCTGCTGTTCCTTTCAGTTTTTTGAGTCTTCTAATTAACTTTTCTTGGGCCAGATCAAACTTTGGATGCGTCATTTCTTCCACGAACTCCTCCAAAGTACCACCATCGCAGTACTCAAAGAGAATAAACACAACAGGCACTTTAGGACCAAAGTCACTCATCTGATCCACTTCTAACCACACGTGATTGTACTTTATGACGTTCGTAGCACCACCGGTGGTGCCTGATTCGGTCAAATTGTATAGAAACTTGACCTCATTGAGGATTCTCACAAGATTTCCAAAATGATTACCAATAGGGATCTTTTTCACGGCAAAAACCCCCAAATTCAGGTTGAACAACTTATGTTCCACTTTGAACACCTTGCCGTTAGACCCACTGCCTAGGATTCCGAGAACACTAAAGAATTTACTGAAATATCCCTGATTGATCAGCTCAATTGGAATTTGTTCAGATTTGATTTGGTGTGATTGCCGGAAAACAGACAGGATAAGCTCTCTGTTTGTATCGTTTCTAGACTCGATCTGAGCCAAAAGCTTGAAATAATCGCCCCGCAGAAAATCTCCCGATGTCGGAGATGACGGACGACGGGCTCCATGAGCTCCTGCCGCTCCTGGTGCCTGTTGTGGTAAAGGGACATCGATCTTACATTGGTAGCCGCAGTCAGGACACACAAATTCGTACTCGTATTCACCTGTAGCTGCGGACGGCCGTCTGCTATGAGCAGAACCCGGACCAGGTTCATGATTAGAGCCTTCTTTGTTATTCTTCAGAGCAACAGAGTCTTCCAATCTCACCAGTTCCAAGTTGTTAGTGAGTGAGTTGTACACCACTACCGAGTTCACCGAGGTGTTGTGGCTGTATTAATGTTAGTACAACATATAAGTGCCTACGAAAAGGTAATAACCACACTTACTGAACCACACTGAGATGATTATCATCACAATTGTACCGAACAATGGACATCTGATGGAGATCTGATAATGGTAGGGTTAGAACATGTACAAGTTTCATCAGAAACACGCCTTTTTCAATTTGTTTCCCCACAAAATCTTTTTTTTTCTAAAAAGGTTGAAAATTTAAAAGAGGAAGTGATAAAAGAAAATCTCAAATTTTCACTGAGCGTTCGTTACTATTATACACTGAAGAGACATTACAAATTTAGCAAATAATCGGTATTTTCGTCTAAGATCGAGGGCATTGCGGTTTTCATCAAGGGCTTCGTAATCGGCTTCGACATGGGCTTTGAAATGGATTTGAGAGCAGTAATCCTTTTGTGGTGACCGGGCTCTGCAGATCGTCCCGTACGGCGGTTGATATCTGCAACTGTCATACGATACAAGATGGCAGTATCCAGATTTTCGGGCTCTTCCTCTTTTTCTCGAACTACCGATTGATTTCGCAGTTTTTGGATCGTCTGCTGAAGACGCACCAGCTGTTCGTTTTTGTCGTTCAGCTCACGCTCTGTAGCGGCACTCAGAGCGTTCATTTCTGCCTGTAACTGAGCCTTTTGAGTCTCAAGTGAGTGTGCTTGTTGTTTAGCATTACGTTCGTTCAACTGAACGCCTTGTAGCTTTGTCGTGAGTGCATCGACTTTGAATTCGAGTTGCGCGTTTCTCACTCGAACGGTATCTGCTTCGCTATGCTGTTTCTCAAAATGAGCTTGTTTGGATCGCAGGTCCACCAGTTCGTTTTCTAGCTGTCTGCGCATGTTTATCTCTGCATCTAATTGCCGTGCGAGCTTGATGTTTTCTTGTTGGAGATTGGTAATACGTTCGATTTGTAGTTTGGGAGGCCCTGAAGGCGCCGCAGCTTTCAAAGGCAAAGAAGACCTAGAAGGCTCCGAAGCATTTCTTGGCTCGGGTATAACTGACGATACACTTCGAGAAGTCACACGTTCTTTCGGCTTTTTCAATTCGGGAGCCTCAATTTTTGTGATCCGCTTACTCCTTAGAAGCCGTTCCTCTTTCTCCCTCAGCTGTCGGTTAAGTTCTACACTGAACTGCTCAGCACGGCGCTCGCCACGTTCGCGTTGAGACTCGGCACGGTCGATGTTGAAACGAGATTTGTCGGTGTTGAAAAGCAGTTCATTGAGTCTGATTTTAGACCGAGTAGTTTGCGAGCGTCGCATTTCGAGAGAGTCGTCATCATTGCCTGTCATCTTGTGCGCTCCAAAGAGGACCATGGCAGAAGGTTGTGTGAGATTGGGAAGACTGAGACCGTTATAGGGCTAAAAACATTACGAAAACACAAAGATACGCGTCTAAGTGTTTTGGATTTTTTGGATTCACCGCCAAGTACACCGCCTTGCACCGCCACGCAGAACACGCGCTTTGTACTCTTCGCTCTCGCTCTCGCGCTCGCGCTCGCGCTCGCAGGCTTTCTTTCCTTTTCCACGACTTTTTTTATTCGTTTGCGACGCAAATTTTCTGGACGACGCAATTCCGGCTCAAAGGGGGTGAGGAAAAGTGAAGGAGCAATTCCGCTTGGAGAATCCTTAGACTAAATCATGCTGTAGAGAGGATGGCAGACTCTTCCCAATGACAGCCACCTTTTCAATCAATAATCTGTAACACGAAATAATCAAGACCATATTGTCTTTTGCTCGTTCCGCGGTCGACGTAGAGCGACTCGCTCGCGCTCGCTGATTCGTCGGTCGTCCTGAAATTCTCAATCGCCGTGTGGGTCGCGGGAAAAAAAAAAACGACGAATCGTAATTTCTGGCGACTTTTCGACTGGACTGTTTTCCTAGTTTTGAAGAAGAGACCAACTAAAACACTTAGATTTGTGGTAGTAAACCAATTGCCACAACGAAACAGCTCAGTTCATTGAACACAACAGACTGACAGCGCTGTAGACTTGAAATACCAGCGAATACCCGTGCTTACAACTGACAGTCCCTTTTCGACCCAGGTCGTTGTTGTTGTTGTTAAGAAAAAACTCAACATGACAAGCCCAAAACATAGTTCAGAAACTGCGGCAGTGACTGCAGAGGCAGCAGCTTCCGCAGCAGCTGAAAGCGTTTCCGCAGGCTCGACTCCAGCCGGTGTGTCCGGCGTCGTGGGAGTGGGAAGCAAGCAAAATGAGTCTACTACTGAACACCTCAACACACTGTTTCTTACACAGTTAAGAGACCTTTCTGACTCGATCAGTTCTTCTTTCGACACGATTGCGTCTTCGCTCTCACAACTCAGAAACAGAGCTTCTGCTATTTCTACGCTCGCGTCTACCCTAAGCGACCATTACGAGTCAAACCAGTTACAAAACGGTGGAAACTCTAAGATCTCTGCTAAAGATATCGACGCGCGTTTGATGCTGTTTCAAGTGGCACAGCAGGCACAGAATGGGCTTTTGAGGCCAAACGAAGATGCTGCCACCCGTGCTGTAAAGAAAGCGCGCAAGAACGATGGATCAGAGGACGAGACGTCTGCTGCAACGACTGCAGCTGAGTCAACAGCTGTTGAATTATCGCATCGTGCCTCTCGCTCATACTCGAATGATACTAGTATTCCAGAAATTGACCTCAATTCGCGTGCCAAGAGTGTTGCAGATTTATGGGAGGAATGGAACATCGGTTACAGAAACCAAGAACCTCTTAAGTCTCTCGAGCGCAGGCTAGGAACTCGCTGGAGAAGAGGTCGTATAGCTAAGAGTGCGCAAAGAAGAAAGAAGGTTATCGAGTTCATTGAGAGCGAGTGCAAGCGCAATCCTGGCGTTTCTGAAGAAGAGGTGGTGCGCTTGCTTGAAAACTATCGGCTCAAGAAGAACAAAGGACTATTCTGGCTTTACGGATCCTTACCTAATCATTTGTTCACTGTAAATGGCGAGCCCATTGAGTTTTTCGCAGATGGCGATGATGTTTCCCCAACTGAAAATGACACAAAAGATTCTCAATCTAGTGGTTTGGCTGGTGCAGGGCAATCTGAAAGTGGCAGTGTTGTGGCTGGTCAAAATGCATTGAAAAACGACAACACAACGAATGTTACAATTAACGGCGAATCAGATGCTGATGCTGAGAATGAAGCTTCTGCCGCTGCCGCTGCCGCCGCTGCCGTTGCAGCGGCAGCAGCAGCTTCCACAGTGAAAGCGGCGATTCGCAATTAGTAGTGTTGTGTTCTTGTCGCGGACTTTGTATTTATTTCGGATTTCGTGTCGTGCTAATGATTGAGGTGTGGTTGCTTTTGTTTGCCGTAGTAGTGCCGGCTTGTGATTGTTTTCTGTAGTTTTGTATACCAAGAGAAAATTGTATTATTAGAACAACGACGATCGACATTCGAAACGAGTCGAACCGAACCATGAGTATGTGTGAGTGTTGAGTGAGTTGATTAAGCTGCTAACAAAAGTCCGAGAGTCTTTGAAGACCTCCAAGGGGCTCAGCTCAATCTCAATTTGCTCGTAGTAACTGAAAAAGATCACGTGACCTGATCATCACAAAATAACCCGTCCGCATCGACTTACTCCCTTACAACTAACATTAGTGTTCATGTCTCACTCACAACTAACTGAACGACTCACTTCGCTCGTCGTTCGCTCGTCGTTCGCTCGTCATTTCTAGTTCTTACATCAATACAAACGAAACCGTCTATCTAGAAGCCGAACGGATTGTCGGCTGTGGCATTGGCCAAATTGGCTCTTCTACCAGTTGGTTGACTCTGTAGACCCGCACCACCAAATGATGTCATTGGGGCGTTACCAAAACCGAGTCCCGTTGGTTGAGCCACTAATTGCTGGGGTTGTGCTCCAAATGAGTTGAACGAGGTGGCTGGTGTAGCACCATTGAATCCAGTTGCCTGTGGTGCTAGAGATTGACCAAAAGTTGTTTGTTGGAAAGCAGGTTGCTGCTGTTGGAAGGAAGGCTGTTGCTGGAAACCAGTTTGCTGCTGGAAAGTTGGCTGCTGCTGGAAAGTTTGCTGCTGCTGTTGGAAACCATTTTGGAAACCATTTTGGAAACCATTTTGGAAACCGGTTGGCTGGGAGATTGAAGTGTTGGCAAACATATTGTTGAGCTGGTTCATACCAAAATTGGACTGTGGAACGAATCCGCCTGTCTTTTGTTGACCGACAGCTGCTCCAAATGAGGTCTGTGGAGCAAAGCCAGTTGGCTGGGTTTGGAAACCGGTTGGTTGGGTTTGGAAACCGGTTGGTTGAGCAAACGAGGTTTGTGGAATTGTGTTCAAGTTAATGTTAAAGTTCATTCCAGTGGCAAGAGGCATCATGCCGCCAGTCTTCATCGTCGGTTGCATTGCTGGCATGGAAGCCAAAGAACCGGTTTGCAAGGGAACCAGATTACCACCAGTACGTTGTGGATGCTGGCCAAATGAGGTAGTTGGCATTCCCCCTGTTTTGTTCAAAACAACTCCAGTTGGTTGCAGAGGAACAAATCCGCCAGTAGGTTGTGGCAGCTGAGCACCAAAAGTGGTGAAAGGCATTGGCATAACCCCACCAGTCTTTTGCATAGCAGCAAAACCAGTCTTGTTGGCTGCCATCCCGGTTGGTTGGAGAGGCATGAAACCGGTGGCTTGGCCAGTCATCATTGGAAGCATTGTGATTGGCATGAAACCGGTTGGCATTGGCATGAGCGCACCAGTTGGTTGAGCAAACATCGTTCCCGAAGTGTTTTGAGGCTTCATAGGAGCGGCACTTGAAGTGGTTGTCACTGGTTTCAACAGTGATTGTTGAGAAGCAATAGCTGAACCAGTCTTGGTAGCCTCCATTGGCTTGATGTTCACCAAATCTTGTATTGATCCAGTGATTTGTGGGGTAACAAGTTTTGGAGCAAGTTGCTCATTTGTCTTCGATGCAGGCTTCAAAGACCAAGCATCGTCTTCGAATTGCTGCTGTTGTTTGCTCAATTGAAGACCACTCACAGAATCGCCAACGTTTCCATTGCCTGTCTTGTTAGTTTTCAAGGCACCATCAGCACCACTGAAAAGTCCTCCATTGTTGCTGGTGTTTTGTGGTTCCACAGGTTTTCGGTTGAATTTTGTGTCCAGGTACTTGTTAACACGCAAAACATCACCTTCCTTCAGACCAAGCGTGCGCATCAACGATGGAGTAATGTCTGCCTCAATAGACTCGTCCATTTGCTCAGTAGCAAAATTGCGTGCATACTTATCGCAAACGTTGGCATCAACACCGCAAGTAACAAAAAAGTCAAACCAGTATTCATACAATTTCTCATTCATTGGTGGTTTCGAAGCAGACGAAGACGAACGTTTTGCCGGAGCAGCAGAACTGGAGGAAAGCGCCCCAATTGGTTCTTGCCGTTTGCTCTGCGAAGAACGTGGCTGGTTAGAACCAGTAGATTTGTACATTTCCAAAGACATTCCAGTAACCCGTTCAACGTATTCAAGATCTTCAGTGGAAAGTTTAGGAGCAGCAACAGCAATCTTCACACCGTTAACCTTGTGCAAATGAATTTTACCATCCGAACATCCCAAAAACTCTGCTTCCACTTTGAAAGAACCAGATCTATCGATCCAAGTACGAACCCTGTGTGGATTAGGCTTAGAAGAGTCTCTGTCTTTGTCTGCACTTTTGGAGCCTGAAGAGGAAGACGAACGTGCTCTTTTTTCACGCTCTCTTTCATCAGCACGACGAACACGTTCACGTTCTTCTCTATCACGCAATTCTCTCTCTTTGCGCTGTTGACGGCGTCTTTGGCGTTCAAGCTCGTCACGTTCAGCTTGCAATTGCTCTTGTTCACGACGTTCCCGATCCAAATCTTTGGACTTTTTCTTCTTAGGACTCTTAAGCGAACTTTGTGACGACCGTCTGGAGAACAGGTTCCGCAAAGTTGATCCACCAGACGATGAAGATGAAACAACCTTCACGAAATTGGATGGAACCACTCCCTGATTACCAGTAGCAATATTTTGAACCATCCACCATTCCTTGGACTTCTTGTCGTTGATTATGTAAACTGCGTCACCTTCAAAACAGCTCAACTCGTCTGGTGACTCAGCCTCGAAATCGTACAAGATTTTACCTTGTTTCTTGGAGGTTGCTGGAATAGAAGCTTCTTTAACGTCGCGAAGAGCGTTCATCGACGTCATACCTTTCAGATCTGCCAGGATTGTGACAATTGCCTCTGCAGCATCTTTGCTACCTGCATGAAGCTCATAAGAGGCTGCAGGGTTGCGGAAATCAAGGAAAACATGCTTCTTTTCGTGATTATACGAGGTCAGATCCGAAATATTCCAATCCCGCGAGTGTGAACTCCCGCCAGGTGTGATGAAAATCAATGAATTTCCGATGGAAAGGACAGCTTTCTTCTTTTTACGTCCGTCAATCTCGTGCACGTTCCAAGTAAAAAAATCGTCTTTGTAAAACTCATCTGGATGTTGTTCCGCGGCAGGTTCCGGTTCATCATACGCGGACCGGCTGCTTCTACGAGAGCTCGCAGTGTTAGTACGTGGTCTTGACGGCATTGGAGGTGGCGCATCGTCGTCGGTTGCGTCGATTGCCGAAGGTCTAGGAAACTTTTGTGGAGCAGGAGCTTCAATTTCTGGTGCTGGAGAAGCCTGTAACGATGGTCTGTCAATACGCTGAGGTGGTGGCGGAAAACTGGATAGTGCTGAGGCAGATCCGTAAGTTGTTTCGACTGTAGGAGCCGAAGGGGCCGGGAAGGCAGTGGGAGCACCAGCTTCGCCAGGGCCACCAGCGGCTGAAGTTTCAATGTAATTTGCCGGGGCAAAACCAAATTGGCCACCTTGAATACCAACGAGGATCCAGTTTGGATCGTTTGAGTCGTAAACGTCGAAAACAGTACCTTCAGTGAAAGCCAGTTCTTCTTCAGTTTGTTTATCATAGTCGTAAAGCGCAGTTGCGTGTGAAACGACTGGAGCCGGTTCGATATAGGTCGAAGGCACTAAACCAGAAGGCTCTTCAACGTCGGCATCAATTACTCTCTTTTTGACTTTCCACCATTCGTCAATGTCCGACTTTTCAATGAGATAAAGGAGGTCGTTTTCTTGGACGGAAAGTTCCTCATCGTTCTGGGCCTGGTAGTCATACACAGCGATGTAGATTCCAAGAAACGCCGAGGCCATGACGGATACGCTGGGAGAAAAGAAGAGAAAACGAAGTTGGTGTTAATTGAGAAAACGGGAAGGGAAGAGGAAGGAAGCGAACAGAGATTGGGCGGTTTTCAATTGCCTGTGTGTCTTTTTCAGTGAAAGGGGTAACCAAAATGGCAGAGTCGATCGACGCGTCGATTTACGACAGCGAAGCGAGGTTTTCAACTCAAGAACTAGCCCATGACTTCTGGACGACGAGTAAAGGGAGTCATCAGTGACTGGATACGGGAGGATTTACTTCCTGACGGGAATCGTTTACTCTGACTTGATTACTCAATTGCTGACTTCTCGCTTAGCTCGCCTTCAGCAATAGGTTCCCTCGTAAGTTCGACGCGTCGGGCGACGCGTTTTTTTCTCCTCTTCTTCGCTCTTCCCTTCTTTCCCAGCTCACACCACCCGTTGTAGCCGTACGACCATAATACCCAGCTTGCGTGCTTATCTATTTCACTGAATCTGCCAATTCTAAATTCACAATCCCGTCTGCCATATATCATCTGTCATCTGCCATATCTGCTACCACTAACTCTCCCACGGCTCTCCCGGAAGCCTAGAACGACGCCGGGTAAGCAAAACGCAGAATTACCCACAGCAACTCGCACCTGGCTGCATGCTTGCCCAATTCGGTATAATAGAAAAATGTCAAACCGATAATCAAAAGTCTACCTTTCTTTTTACCTGCATAGCATCGGAGCCAGCGATAGGCTGGTATCCATCCTAGACACGCAATGAGTTGCAAATAAGATGCAGCTGGTTTTAGACCTAGGAATTGGGGACTAGGCAATAGGTAGTAGATAGTTTTGAAACGAGAAAGGGGGGAACTCGCACTCCTGCAGCTTCCCATTACCCTTCCCTTCCCATTGAGATTCTCTCTCCCATATTCTTCCCCTAGCTTCTGTAGACGTCTTCAGCAAGGGTGACACTCATTTCTCCCTGCCACTCCCCTCTAGCTGGCGCGAAACGCCACGGGGCCTCCCCATGTTTTTTGTATTTTCAAATATTTTAATCTTACCAAGCGGCTCAGCCCCAGTATATAAATATTTATTGATCCATCATAATTTTTGTAACGCTGCTATTCTTTTAGTTTATAGTTTAAACATCTGCTTCTGTGGCAGACCTGCAATTCAATAAACGCATACATTTTCCGTTCCTCTCTGTCTTCTTCGTTTAAGCAGCAGAATCAGCGCGCCATCAAGCAGAACCAGCGCCTACTTTTTTGGCTCCTTTTACTGTGCTGGCGCACTTCCACCAGCGTTATAAACTTCAATGATGGTGAGTAATGGTCAATATCGACTTTCGCCTTTCAATTACTAACCCAGATCCTTCCCACAGCAGTTTGAATTTGATGAAAAATTACACTTCAACACCAGCGTTAACAACAGCATTCCTCTCCCGCTCGCAAAGGATAAGCTCATTTTGACGCTGCCGCTGCCGTTGCAACTTCCGCAGGGTCCACAAGTTCCTCATGTACAACAGGCTCCCAACGAAGCAGCAGCCACAATACCTGCTCCCTCTACAACCGAGCCTCGTCGCAACTATAGTGATCCGCTGATCTCACCTAGTCTGATCTCGACACCAAATACGAATCAGCAGTTTTCAGATCTCGCGGGCGGCACATCCAAAGGAAGCAATTATACCCACTACAGTCACCAGCACCAGAATTCGTTGTCGTCTTTGAATTCGTCAGTTTTCAACCCCACTCCGGGATCATTGACTCATGGCGTCAGTGGTAGCAGCACAACTGTTTCTGATATGTATGGATCAAATGCAGGTGCCGCAGGCGGTTCTGGGAACTGTCCTTACACTGGTGAACCACTGACACCGCCCGATTACTTCAATGGACACTCTGGCGTGTTTGATTCTCACAGTCGCAAAAGCTCTGTTTCGAGTTCAATTTGGAATCAAACCCCAAGTCTCAAGTTGTACTCACCATGGATTGGCGCAACTGGAGGAGCTACAGGTGGCAACACTACTGCAAATGTGGTTCCCAGTGGTGCAGCAGCAACGGCAACTGCTGCGACTGCTACAACGGCAACGGCTACCACGACTATGGGTATGGGGATCAACGCAACTGCAAATCAGAATCTCTCATTGAGTGATTTAGACGCATTGAGTCTTCTGGAAGTTCCTTTGCAATCAGTTCCGACAGTTTCATCATCTATTCCTAATTTGCAACACCACCATTCGTCCAAGTCTGATATATCCCTAGACGAGCAACAGAAGTTTCAAAGACAGAGACTGTTGTCGTTGCAACAGACGCCGGTTAGCATGGCTTCATTTGAAAAGCAATTTCAAGGTTTGTCAATGGGTGGAACCACGATGATAGACCCCGGGACAAGCGCTGGAATTAGTACGCAGCAACCTTCTCAAAGAAGAAGCCTTGTTCCGATTTCGTCTGCTGCTGTTTTGGATGAATCGACAGATATTCTGGGACTTTCAAAAGATCAGTATGGTTGCAGATTTCTGCAAAAAAAGATTGATGAGGATTTCGGAAAATATTACCCACTGATATTTGAAGAGATTCATAACCATTCGACTGATCTTATGACTGATCCATTTGGAAATTATTTGATCCAAAAAATCATTCTCAATGCCAGTTGTGAAGAGCTCAATTTGATTTTGTCCAGCATCTCGCCGTTTATCTACAGTATTTCTAAAAACCAGCATGGGACTCGTGCTTGTCAAAAGCTGATTGACTGTTTATCAACGCCTACACACCATCGTTTGTTGGAAGAATGTTTATCTCCACAGATTGTGAATTTGATTCAGGACTTGAACGGAAACCACGTGGTTCAAAAGTGCATCTCCAATTTTCAAAACGAAGATTTGCAATTCATTATTGACTCGATTTGTAGTAACATGATCAAGATTGCTACTCATAAGCATGGTTGTTGTGTTTTGCAGAAGCTGTTGAACAAAGCAAACAGTGAGCAGGTTATTCAATTGGGTCAAGAAATTGTTCGGAACTCGATCATTCTGATGCAGGATCAATTTGGTAATTATGTTGTTCAGTACCTGATCTCAGTGGACATATTTCTTCTCAACAATGAGCTAATCAAGATCATGGTACCTTACATTTGTGAATTGTCTGTTCAAAAATTCTCATCCAACGTCGTTGAAAAATGTCTCAAGATTAGAGCTGGCGACGAATACATATTGTTTGAGGCTCTCTTGCAACCAGCGATCTTGAGCACGTTAATTAAAGACCAGTATGGCAATTATGTGATTCAAACAGCCATGGACTTATCACCTCCCGAGTATAAGTTACGGTTTGCGAACTCGATTAAACCGCTACTACCGCTGGTTCGATTCACCTCTTTTGGAAAAAGAATCTACAACAAGGTGATGTCGATTCATAACGACAATGAAAAGAGCAACGAAAAGTTGCAGCAAAGCTTTTCTCAGCTACTTAGTAATCAGTTGCTACCCCCAATTGAGTTGGGTAAAAGCAACAACAATAGTGGCAATCTCAATGATTTCATGAGGGTAAATGGCGTGGAGAAGTATCTATAATGTTGTTGCGTTTGATGATTTTTTCAAGGTTTTGTTATGTTGATTGTTTTTTTCTTTGTTTGACATTTATTTGTGGGATTGTGTGTTTTTTTTTTCAGGTTTTCATTTTGGTTGGAATTAGTTTGGGATGGGGTTGGATTGTTGGTTATTGATGTTGTTGTGCGTATGCTCTTTGTTGGTTGTTGTTATTATTACGTTACTATAGGTACTACTGTTAAACTGTTTTCTATCCTTGTTTGGCGTTTTTAGTATTTGATTGTTTGGTTCTTTCCCTGTTTTTGTTGGTTATAAATGTTTTTTGAAAAGGAGTTTTCTCTAGCATGAATTTCGTAGGAAATTGAGTCAGTCGTGAGTAATACTATAATTACAAACTAAGTGATTTAATCAAAGTATGGGGAATCGTTCCTGGTCACGTGACCACTTTTGAGGCTGCGGGGTAAAGGACACTACAAGATACAACATGAGAGGATGTAAAACAACGAACCTACATATTCCTTACTCGCGGATTCTTGGGCAGTCAAGTTTTCGAGTTAGCGCGTACCTTTTTCATCATTATATGTGTTAAAAATAGATGATCCAGATCAGGGAAGGACATATTTTTTTTTCTCGTGTAAGGTAAAGGAATGTTCGGAGAGGCTTAAGTCAGAGGAAAGAAAGAAGGAAAAGATTACACAGAACAGCTCAGTTAAACTCAGAAAAGATGGAATTGATGACGAACTGTGTTACAGAAGAAGCCTTTGGTCTTTTATCCGAGATGGACAACGACGCGTTCGAGCTCAATTTCTGGTCATCAGACTACCGAACCGGGTTTTTGGCTCTCGTTGACGTTTTGACGAGAGAGGGATTGAGTGGACTTGACATTATAGGCAGATTCTTTGGCCGCAAATACAAGCAAGAGACTTTGTTTTGTCACGCCCTGTACGACCGAGCTACAAAAGAGGCCAGTGGCTTCGATCAAGAGGAATTATCTGGTGTACGGATGTTGAGTGGAGATAGTGTGGTGAAGGAGATGGTTCACGAGTTTGACAGAGAGGCTAAAGTCCGCAAGAAATACTCGTTAGAACTGAGGCAGAAGATATTGAGACCAATGGAGGAGTTTCGAGCGATTTACACGGACACTCTGAAGAATTCTTCGGCCGAGATTCATGCACTTTTGGACGATTATGAGTTTTGTCAGCGCAAAATGGTCCAATTGCGTAGCAACTACAGACAAAAGTCAAGGGAACTGGTCAAGAATGGAACGGGAAGTCCGAGCGTGAATCCAATTGAGGTGGAGGAAGCCAAAAAACAAAGATTACGGGAGTTATCTGAGAAAGAACCGCTCAAATATATGCTACCGGAGAGGGAGATAGAGGTGGACAGAGACGATCTGTCCTTGATTCTCAAAGTATTAATTGAGAAACATTCTCACGAGCGTGAAACGAGATGGCTACCATTTCAAAAACGCACAAAGTCCTTTGTTTCTGAGGGAAACGTGATAACAAGTTCGCTAGTGGCTTGTGAATTTGTTCCAGAGGTGGACTCAGTTTATGTAGCAGAAATGTTTGGACAAATCATGATTGACAACGGATTTCTGCGAAATGTGAGTGTTAAAGATGGAAGGTTTGGGAATATAAGTGAATGGATATTTGAGTGGACTCAAAAGGCTTTCGATTTGGGAAATTTGCAAGATCCAACATTAAGAGAGCCAAGTTTGGTTTCTGATTGCCAGGATCTGGAAACTAGCTACTTGTGCAGCATTGTGGAGCTGGACCAGGCGCGTTCTGCTCTCGAGGAACGTCTATTTATGGTCTTCCGTGCTTTGAACGCATTAGAATTGCAACGATTGGTGCTATTGCAACGTTGGCTAAGTTTTTATGTCGACCTGACTTTCCGACATGATTATGCTGATTTCAATTCCGCACTGAATAGTAAAGATGGTGAGCGTCTCAAAAGCACTGCCCAAAGTCTCAAAGTTTTGAAAGATGCGATTGGAGTGATGAATCCAAAAATCGATATCAAGACGTTTATTGAGACCTATAAAATAGGCAGCTTTTCGTCTCGAGTTGAAACTTTTGATGGTTTTAGAGGTCAAAAAGTGGTCCAGCTCTTCGGAAATCGATTGAGAACGGTTATTAGGCTTGAAAATCGGCCGATTCCGGCAGTTGTTCTTGCACTAGTGACTCGTATCGACGCATTGGCTACAGAGAAGCTCAAAGATACAACATGGTGGAATCAAAGAATGGTTGACTGGAGTTCTGTATTCGCTTTGCGCTCTCGACTGAACGATGTTGCTCGTTCGGAATTGGAGTTTTGCAGCCCTAGTGATGGTGTGATGTCTAAGGACGCACGCCGCAAATACAATTCACGGATTGAGGAAGCGTTTGGCGACGAGGAATCTCAAAATGCCCCAGAAAGATTCGTTACGCTCTTAAATGTTTTGAGATTGTATCTTCTGCAACTCCCCGAGGCTCTAATTCCTGGGAAATATATACCCAAGTTGAACTCAATCTATGGCAAATCTGACAACTCTCGATCACAAGAGATTTTTGATGAAGTTCTGAGCAAAATTCCCGACAATCTCAGCACCCTTAACTGTCTGGTGCTGCTTTGGGACACTCTTTCGAAGAGCACATCGCTAGAGAGCCATGAAGAAGTTCTGCGGATGCTTTCGCGGGTATTTGTCGACGCAATAGTGCGTGCAGACCCAGAAGACCCGCATCGGTTCAACCAGGCATACGGAATTAAGTTGGTCAGAGATCTGTTAGCTTGCAAGGAGAGTCTCTCTAAAGAAATCGAAGCAAAAGTGAAACAGCGGAAGTTGTCAAAGAGTAGGTCAACATCGAGCGAAACGAGCTGTGAGTGAGCCACCAGCCGTATCACACACTCATGATTCAGCAGATTCGACTGACTTGTCAATTGATCTACATTATCTCAGTTCACTGATGAGTTGCTTCACTAAACTCACAAGCAAAATTACTCACGAGTCACCCAAGACACGTATCGCTCATCGTTCCGTAGGGTCACTTCTATATTCATAAATACACACATGCTAATCTCTTCTTCTCTTCGCACGCTCCCAAGCACTGAGACGTTTTCTCTTTTTGGTATTAGAATCGGTAAACTCCCGCGAGTTGTCAAACATACTCCAATCCTCACCAAAGAACTCATTTCTCTGCTTTTTCTTCTTATCCTTGGCAGACATCTTTAGCTGCGTCGCTGGAAGTCTCGTGAAATTCTCTTCCTCGTACTTCGTGATTTCTGCCTCCTTCTGGAGCTGCTTCTGCGTCTTGAGGTCACGGCCCTTGTTCAAAATAGTTGAACCGATCGAAGTCTCCAGAGCAGGAGCCTCAGAGATATCCTGCAAATACTCATCCATAGATTGCAAATTCCTTTGTCTTTTCTGGTGTGAGGAGTCGTTTTCAGAGAACTGCTGAGGCGGCAGAACTGCAGAAATTTTGGGTGGTCTATACTTCTCTTTGCTTGTCTCTCCGGCTTCATCCTCTTCGACTTCACCATCATCATCGCTGTGTTTCTGTGCGCGCTTGCTCGAACCCTTGAGTCCTGGCCCAGCCGACTTGAGAAACGCAGAAGCGTCTGGTCTGTAATTGAGTCCATCATCTTCCTCTTCGGAATCCTCCTCGTCCTCATCCTCATCCTCGTCATCGGCATCTTTGGCAGCAGCAGCCTTCTGTGACTTTTGATCAACTTCATCCTGCTCCTTCTCTCTTCTTTGATATGCTCCAACGAGTTTCTCCAATTGGTAGTTCAACTTCTTCTCCAAAGATTTGACACCCCTGTCAAGTGTCACTCTTTGAACAATTGTGTTTTTCACAGCACTTTCCTTGACAAACTCATTTTTCTCGAGCAAGGACTCTTTGTCAGTCGTCATGGAGACCACCCTCGAGCTCAATATGAGAAGCAGGTTGTTGAGGTATGCAAGCAGAGCGGAGTTTTTGAGTGATAAAAGCGAGACTCCTTCGAGGGATTCGTTCTGATCCATTCCAGATTCCCTCAAAAGTGTTTTCACAAGCTCTGGGTGGTCATTTGATTCGTCAATGAAAGAGATCAAGTTGTCCAACGAACCAGAAGTGGATTTTAGGGATCCAGATATATGGCTAAGCAAGCTGTCCACAGATGGGTTACTTGCAGACATAGTTTGTGCGTATTATCTGGGTGGTGGTGGTTAAGCAAGAATGGTTCCAGAAAGCTATCTGGAGTGAAAAATTATAATGAAATTTTTTTTACTTCTAATCAGAAAAAAATTCATATCTCAGACACGAAAGTTTTCTGGCAGAAATGTTAGATAGCAGAGATGGTTCGAATCTCCGAGGTTTCATATACTTGTGCACCAGTCCACAATAGAGCTTTTCCCTTTGTACCGGGCTCAGGGATTTGTTCCAGTCTTTCTCCATCGTTTGTAGCCCAATCAGTTCTGTATACTGAAATCATCGTTTGCACAGCCTTACTTCAAATTATCTGAAAATTTTTTTTTTTTTTTTTTTGCTTTAAAATTTTTTTATTGAGTCTTACATACAACCTAAGATTAGCAGTACTTGATCATCACCTCACTGAAGTATTTTGCTGGACAAACCACACAAAAATGGTAAGTTTTGTTACCTCAAATCACTTTTGAAAAAAATACTAACTTTTTTGCAGCCTCAAAACGAGTATATTGAACAACACATCAAACAACATGGTAGAAGATTAGATTATGATGAGAGAAAGCGGAAGAGAGAAGCTAGAGAGTCTCACCGGGTGGCTAAGAACGCCCAGAACTTGAAGGGATGGAGAGGTAAGCAATTTGCTAAACAGCGTTATTCTGAGAAGGTGGCAATGAGAAAGAAGATCAAAGCCCATGAGGAGAGTAAGATCAAAGGTCCATCCAAGCCAAAGGAGGATGACGGTGAAGCATTGCCAACTTATCTTTTGGACAGACAGCAGCAAACTACCGCAAAGGCCATCACATCTTCTTTGAAGCAAAAGAGAATGGAGAAGGCGGACAAGTTCTCGGTGCCACTTCCAAAGGTTAGAGGTATCAGTGAAGAGGAAATGTTCAAGGTGATCAAAACTGGTAAGTCCAAGACTAAATCTTGGAAGAGAATGATTACGAAACATACTTTTGTCGGTGAAGGTTTCACCAGAAGGCCTGTCAAACTCGAGAGAATCATTAGACCATCTGCTTTGAGACAAAAGAAAGCCAATGTGACGCATCCAGAGCTAAAAGTTACTGTTTTACTTCCAATTCTTTCTGTCAAAAAGAACCCTCAATCTCCAATGTACACCACTTTGGGGGTTCTGACTAAAGGTACCATTATCGAGGTGAACGTTTCCGAAATGGGAATGGTCACAGGTGCAGGTAAGGTTGTGTGGGGTAAGTATGCGCAGATCACAAACGAGCCAGACAGAGATGGTGTGGTGAATGCTGTTTTGCTGGTGTGAGAGAGATTTTAGATGCGTGGGTTTTATTTTTATTTTTGTTATTGAGATCTCTTTCCACTAATGCATTTTTAGACACGACTTTTCTAATTATCAGCTTGTTCTCTTCTCCGAGGTTTTGTTTTGTGTTTGTTTAGTTAATATCATATCATCGCCAATATTATGTGTACTAGTGAATACACGGACTGTATGTTCGCCATAATTGTTTGAAGTTTTGCCTTGGATGCATCCTTACACTGAAGAAAAGCTAGTGTGCGCCACACAAAAAATAGCCCCCTTACCCCGATTAGAAAAACTGTCTAATGAGGGCGCCTCTTATCAAATTTTACAAGCCGCC
The DNA here is from genome assembly GCA_003707665.2 of Ogataea pini. Classification (NCBI taxonomy): domain Eukaryota; kingdom Fungi; phylum Ascomycota; class Pichiomycetes; order Pichiales; family Pichiaceae; genus Ogataea; species Ogataea pini. The sequence continues at coordinate 265,443 of PPKL02000010.1, read as the reverse complement.
CGCATTATAAAACTACAGTATATCGCTTTCTCCATTACATCCTTTTTGTTTCCAATCACTCAAGAAAACTTTCATAGTTCAGCTTGGTTATCTTTCCAGTCATTTATTACTAAGCCTTGTGTATTTCTTACGGTAGGTAACTTTCACTGAAATTGTCAGACTGGTTGCTATCGTTTTGTCTTAGTCTTTGTCCTTACTTCTGTCACTCGTTTTATCTTATACAGAGTTCCACCCACCTGATATGAAGGTTTCAACTCTTGCTTCTGCTGGTCTCTTGGCCTCAATGGCAAAAGCTGTTCCGGCTTTCCCATTTCTTGGTCACCAAGAGCAACAGCAGGTGTTTCTCCAACCAGAGTCGCTTTTGCCAGAAGTCAATTCCGAGGCCCTTCAAGCACTCATTACCGAAGAGGCCTTGCGCGCGAGATCTGAACATTTGTTTGAGATTGCAGAGCACTCTGTCAAAAAGTTTGGTCACCCGACAAGAGTTATTGGCTCTCCAGGTCATTGGAAAACTATTGATTACATTAAGCATGAGATCCACGCACTCGGCGATTACTACAATGTTTCAGTTCAAGCTTTTCCAGCTTTCATGAGTGAGATCTACAACATTAGCTTGACTGTCAACGGTGCTATTCCGAGCTCTCTTATTGAGATGGATATGAGTCCTTCTACTTTGAACAAGGACTTCGTTAAGGGACCTCTTGTCGTTGCAGCAAACAACGGCTGTGAAGAGTCTGACTATCCTTCAAACACTGCTGGCTCGATTGTGTTGATTCAAAGAGGTGTTTGTGCATTTGGTAATAAATCCATTCTGGCCGGAAAGCTCGGTGCCAAGGCCGCCATCATCTACAACAACGAAAAGGGTGAAATTAGAGGAACTTTAGGTGTCCCTCCAAAGGGTGCTGTTGTGGCTCCAACAGTTGGAATCTCGATGGAAGATGGTTTGGCGTATGTTGACCTTGCTGCCCACTCCAACGCAACCGCCGCTGTTTTGGTGGACTCCTTTGTTGGTGAGATTGAGACTCTCAACGTTATTGCCGAGACTATTGAAGGTGATGGAGACAACATCGTGATGCTGGGTGCCCACTCAGACAGTGTTACTGCTGGTCCTGGTATCAATGATGATGGATCTGGTACTAACTCGCTTCTTGAGGTTGCAAAGCAGTTGACCAATTTTAAGGTTAACAACAAGGTTAGATTTGCATGGTGGGCAGCTGAAGAAGAAGGACTTCTTGGCTCAAACTACTATGCTGAGAATTTAACCCCTGAAGAGAACTTAAAAATTAGAATGTTTATGGATTACGACATGATGGCAAGTCCAAATTATGAGTATGAAGTTTACAATGCATCGAACGCAGTCAACCCTGTTGGTTCTGAAGAATTGAGAGACTTGTATGTTGACTTTTACACCGAGAAGGGGCTTGATTACGTTTTCATTCCATTTGATGGCAGATCCGATTATGTTGGTTTCATCGAGAATGGTATTCCTGGTGGAGGTATTGCTACTGGTGCCGAAAAGAACAACGTCTTTAACGGCAAAGTACTTGATCCATGCTACCATCAATTGTGTGACAATACGTCTAACATTGCCTATGATGCATTTGTGGTCAATACCAAACTCATTGCACACTCTGTGGCTACATATGCAAAATCACTTGAAGGTTTCCCTGTTAGAACTAAGGCGCAAGATGCAGTCAACATTGCTTCTGAGTCGTCGTCAAATTCTTTCGGTGACTTCAAGTACCGCGGTTCTCATCTCATCATCTGAGAGCTGTGTGTGTATTTGATTGTGATATTTTTTCTTTTACTCTTTCTGATTGTCATTGACTGATCAACTGTTTATTGTTACTATTTAGCGTTCTTTTTATTCGATCAAAACTAAATTAGATTAACGTGACAATGAATTCATATCTCGTTGAGATACTGGTCCATGGTAAACATTTTTTTTTTTCGCTCAGAAGGTAGCATGGAGTTTGAAGAGTTGGGTTTGGTTGCTGCACAATTGGAAGCGTGTGAATCTTCCAAAAAGTCCTTGAAGTTGATGCGATTACTCAGTTTCAGCTTTCCCAAAGGAGCAGGTGTCTCATAAACATTGGGTTGCTTGTACAGACCTGACTTTGGTATCACGGTGTTTGACTTTTCCTTTTCATTCTCCGGTTTTGATGGATGAGAAAATACGACAGGAGTAGATTTTAAATCTGGGGTAATGATGTCGCTCAGTTTTGAAGGAAGAGTGTTGATGGTGTTAACGGAATTTCTGTTTTGGGGATCATTGTCTAATGCAGGGGTTCTAGTGTTTACAAATGGAGGAATAGGACGTTCCACAATTAAACGGGGTGAAGTTGGGTTTTTGCGAACTGAAGCCACATCCCTCTTGTGCTCATTTGATTCGTTCAAAGTATTATGGGTGATATTCATTGGCAAGGAAATCGAAGACTCATTGATTCCGATGTATGACGATGGAGATGAGTCAGAGAGAAGATCATGAGTAGATTTTGAAGAGAGAGGTAAATTTGGGACGAAATCTTCTGGAGAAGGCGACCCCGAAGAGTTCGATTTTGAAGGTTGAAACAGCTTGGCGAAGGATCCTCTAAGACGTGTTGAGGTTGGCTTTTCAGGCGACGAATTAGTAGTAGACGATGCTGATGATCCATTTGAATAGCTAAGCACGTCAGCCTCATAGTCATTCAACAGGTCTCCAGATTTTGAGTTTCTTAGCATGTGGTCGGTTGCAGAGTCGTATTTCGAAAATGTTGTACTGCGGACTTTGGCGAGCGAATCAAGCTTCTTTACTAATATTTCATTCAGTTTGAGGTAGTTTTGATAATCCTTTGGATCGGTAAAGTATCTGAACAACTTGTGACGTTTGACACCTTGAAGATTGATTCTAAATTCTGGATTTTTGACAAACATCTTTCTAAGTAAATCCACAAAAGATCTGAAAAACTCAATCAGTTTATTATTATAATCGAAGCGTAGATTGTTGTCGTCTTTAATGTGTCTGAAAAGATAGCAGTTGTTCATATTTGTTGGAAAAACGACGTCTTTGCGCTCGATATCGTTAAACAACTTGAACTCGTTCTCGTTATAAAATGGAAAACTGTCGAAAAATAGGTAATGTAAGGTGATTCCAAGAGACCAAACATCTATTTTGAATCCTAGTTCTTCTTTTTCTTTCTTCATTTTCAGTTGCAAAAACTTGAGCGAAAGCGCATTGGAGCGAGATACGTTGTCAGGAGTTGTGGGAGCGGAGTCTTGCTCATTACAACATATTTCTGGAGGAATGAAAAGAGGAGTGCCCACTATTTTTCGAAATATTTCAAAATTATCGTCTGTGGGGTTTCCAGTGAGTTTATAACAAGTTCCAAAATCAGAGATTTTCACGTTTCCAAGGTAATCAACTAGCAGGTTTGAAGGTTTTATGTCTCTGTGAACAATATTCTGGAGGTGGAGGAATTCAAGACCGTTGACAATTGCCCTCATTTTATTCTGGATGTTCTGAATACGATCTTGAGAAGGTGGATATTCGGCGAAATTGGAGTGATTCAGTTCACCAACAGAGCAGAATTCGCTGATGAAATAAATTTTGTCATTGGGGGAGTTGTTAATGATGCTGTATGATTGTAGGAGATGCGGATGTTCAAAGTGATTAAGTAACTTGATTATCCTGATCTCATTTTTGATCCTATGGAGATTGGACACATTGGAAAGACTCAAAATGGGTTTATCCATCTTTTTGTTGCCGATTATCTTGACTGCGTAGTAAAATTCACCGGATGTATCGTTTCGAAGCTCTGACATGCTGTGGTCCGTTGGTGTAGAGACTAGAAGCACTTTACCAAATCTGCCATCGCCGAGCTTGCGAATGGTTTTGAACTCGCTGAGGTGGAAGTCGTGGCCCTCTTTGCTCATTTCGGGGCACAGTGGTTGCGAGTGAGTATTGAATATCAGCTACCGAGGAACTAGAGATGGTTGGTGTCAGTGACATGCGCAGGAACTACGCCGTATAATAATCTAAATAGTAAGAATAGCAGAAACACGTTTTTTTACCAGATCGCGACCGACGCGTTTCGACGCTGTCCAAGCCCCCAGGGCGCGACTCTAGTTACCCGGTATAACTCGCACAAGGAGAGAGATTTTTGTTTTTTTTTCCGTCATATATAAACCCAGCAAGGCCCCGCCTAGTTTCTACTTCGGTTTTTTTTTCATATCATTCTTCAAGCTCGCCAGAGGATCAGATTCTTTACGTACATGGCTCTTGCCTTTTACCAGAGCCATCCGGGATCTGTCCTTACTACAAATGGCGTTATTTACATTTTTTGGAGCTCCATAGTCCTTGCACAACTGTCGTAGTGTATATATTGTCCGTTGTTGCAGGATTATCTGTGGTGGGTACTCTTTATGGGACTTGCAATACAGGAAAAAAAAACTACTAGTGGGCCACACAGGCTTTGTTGACACGAAAATTTTGAATTTCAAAGGTTACCCGTCTCGACGCGGTCCAAAAAAATTTCTGAATTTTTGCCTGTAAATGTTCGTGCAAACAAACATTCCCGGAATGGGTAAGTTTGTTTGGGTGTAACAAACCGAATAATCCAGGCCTTCTTGGCAAAATGCGGCCGCGCGGTGTGGCTGTCTTGCGACGATCGTTCGAAAGCGCGTTGGCTGGCACTTTTTGCGCGGTACTATGCAATGGCACACCGCGCCGCACAGATCGTCTCTTGTTATCCCTTGTACGCGTTTTTGAACCTGGGACCGGATGAAAAAAAAAATGTAGTAGGGTTTTCGCTAAAAAAAAAGTGAAACCTTAGTTTGTTTTTGATCTGTGACTAGCTGCTAGCCACTTAGTGCGCTATATCGCAAACTTACCCCCAGCTGACCGATCTGAAGGCTCTATCGGCCTATCGCAACCTACCCGATACGCATACATTCGTTTGAACCGCGTTTCACCACGATCTTCCACGGGCAATCTCAACACTAGTCTTTCATTAAGCCCAAGTCAAAGTGGCAACGCAATGAACACGATTTGGAAGCGAGAAAAGTGTTCTAAAGGTTCGCAGTACTGCCAGACTGGAAGTGACATTAACACCACTGAAATTGTTCTTGCGGTGGTCATTCCTGTTGTTGTGGTGGCTATTGCAATGGCGTTTTTCATTTGGAGAGCATGGAGAAGAAACAAGAAAGAGGCGTTAGAAGATGATGATCCTGATTTCAATGGTGACAACACAGTTCTGCCCGATTACCCTACTAAAGATGACTTCTTTGGCGTAGAGAACCCATTTGACAGTGGCAATGCAGTTAGATATCCAGCTCAAGTGCTCGATGATCCTCAGCTCTCGAGACAACAAGCCAACAACCTCAGAAGTCAGTCCTTATACAACACGTCACAGACGAGTCTTTGGAACGACAGTCAGTATGGTAATGGCAGCAGACACCACGTTGAGTCGTTCGTTTTACCACGCGTTGAAGACATTAGAACCAAACAATCGCTGGATGAGCTTTCTAGACAATTAGGTGGTATTTATCCAGGCTACAAGATCCCTGAGGCCGTCAACAGTTCCTCAAACATTAACTCCAGACGTTCTTCATACTCAGAACGCTCGAGACCTCTCACTGGTTACGAAAAGTCGTTCAAGTCAGAAGATGTGACTCAAGAGAAGTTACAAGCTGATTTCACCGAATCGAGCAGTGATATTGACATTGACCAGTTCGAAGATTCGCGTGCAGACTATACTCCTGATGAGTCTGTTGAACCATCCAGTGTCCCTGATGAAAAGTCTCGGGATGTTTCGATTTCCGCTGCTGACCGATCTGGGGATTCAGTTGTCTTCTCTGGAAAGCATGCTACCGCCTCCACTGAACTTGACAATCCAGAGTACGTTCCCGATTTGAACAAAGTTCTTGAAGAAGACCACATACCTATCTCGGCTGAGGAGGAAGAACAAATCAGCAGAATGAAATCAGTTTACAAAGTGTACTTCTCTAGAGAGAATTCTGTGAAATCGAAGAAATCGAACGCTCACTTTGATGACTCAAAAATGCCTCCTGTTCCCCTTTTGCCTCAACAAGAACCTGTTCATGTTGGACTTGATCAAAAATTCGAACAACCAGGCGCACCGCCTGCTGCTGCTATCTCACCGAATACAAGAAAGATGCAACCACAGCTGCGTATTGATACATCAGGTACAAACAACGATGTCAGAGAAAGTTATGCATCATCAATTTACTTGGAGAATGGAGCTATGCCTGCCCAACAGCAGAACTCGTTTTATCCCCACCAGCACATACAAAACATTTTGAACCAACAACAACAACAACAACAACAACAACAGCAGCAGCATATGTCACAGGCACACAGCTACCGCCAGCTTTCTGCCCAGCGTAGGCCTCAACAACCACGTCCAGCAGAATTTAAGAGACTGGAAGATTTGCCGTCTCCTCATGAACTGAACAATAGAAACTCCAATCTGGAGACCTTCACGAGTTTTGAGACACACCGTAAGTATGCGGAGAAGAAACCGTCAGGTTCGCCAGTAGTTTACCAGCAGCCGTTCAGTCCATTGGAGGACACACAATGGGGAGCGAGCCAGACCGACCATGCTAACCCATCGCCACACCAAATCCGTGACTCTATTGTGATGTTCAATCCAGTGGACATCAACTACAACACAACTTACAAGCCAAAGGGGTCTCTTGCTGGCCAGGCCCGTAACATTTCGTCGCACTCTCTGGTGCAATCTCCAAGTTCTCCAAGCTTTTCGTACGGAGCACAAATTCCACCACGTCCACATGGGGCCGAGAACCTGATACCCAAATCCGGCTCCCATTCGGATTTGAGGAAGTACGTAGAAAATGCAAATTTGTAAATGTCATTGAAATATAACGTTGAACTATTGAAACAGACGGCAATCGACGCACGTTCTAACTAAGTTGATTTGTACTAGTCGAGGAATACTTGTAGGTATCATCAGGAGTCCTGGAAAATCCAGCGAACTTGATCTTTCTGATCTTTCTCTGCTTTCTCTTCACCCTGATCAAGGTGGAGACGAACATTAAGATTAGTTTTGTAGCGTCGATCGACGCTCAGGTTTCAGTCGTCTGCAACAGAGATCATCAAATAGCTCACTCAGTTCACTGCAAGTACACATGCCATCACGAAACCCGTCAAAAGTTGGGTTTCCTTAAATACACCTCTAATCTTCTGCCAAGTCTTTCTTCTATTACTGTTATCGTACTCCGTCGTCGTTTTTGAAGCCAGCGAAAAAAAAAAATCCTAGCACCGAGAACTAGCACCAAAATCCTAATTCACTTTAGATGCATCAAATGCTCTTAACATCTTTATCTGCTCACAACCCCCTTTGAACCCCATTCTTCCATTGCACGATGTCGCCACAGATGAAGGGACTTGTTCAGTTCATTACGGATATCCGTAATGCTAAAGAACAGGAGCTCGAGGACAAACGCGTTCAATCCGAATTGGTTCACATACAAAAACAATTTCAACAATCAAGTTTATCTGGCTACCATCGCAAAAAATACATTTGCAAACTGCTATACATCTATTTGATGGGCCATGAGCTTACGTTTGGTGCAAATGAAGCGGCAACCCTTATTACATCCAAAGTTTACAGTGAGCGTTCCATTGGATACCTTGCACTTACTCTATTTGTCCAATTAGGTTCAGAGCTCACCGATTCGGTGATAGATACCGTTCGCAACGATCTCGCAAGTGAAAATGAGGACTTTTGTTGTTTAGCAATCCACTTTGTTGCTGCTTTGCCGGATGACCATGCCCAGGCTCATATGCAATCGTTTGAGGAGAACGTGTTCCGGTTGCTTCGGTCGCCAACTTCATCAGCACTAGTGCGCAAAAAAGCTTTATTGGCTACTCTCGGATTGCTGCGCAGCGATTCGAGTGTTCTCACTCGACACCCAACATGGGTGCCGCGTGTTGCCGCAATGCTGGGTGAGGAAGATCTTGGAGTGGCGCTTGCTGCCGCAGCTCTGATCGAACACATAGCCCGGCTTGATTATTACGCCTGTCAAACTTGTGTCACACTTGTCATCGAACGCTTGCACACGCTCGTTGTGGATCGGCGATGTGCACCTAACTATTTTTACTACGGAGTGCCTGCTCCCTGGCTGACGGTGAAATTGTTCCAGCTGCTCGAAGTGCTCGTTCCAGATGCAGCATCAATAGCTGTCGACGGTGCAAATGCAAGCAAAATTCGTGCCGTCTTGCAACGTTCGATCTCGGCTGCGATTGCGAGACACGCAACTTTGTCTCTAGAGGCACGCAATATTCATGGAGCGCTACTTTTCGGTGCCGTCTCGCTCGCTGCACATGTTGATGCGACATCCGACCAGTCGGAACGAGCAGCAGATGCTTTGTGTGCTTTGCTTGATTCTGCAGAGACGAATACACGCTATTTGGCTCTCGATGCACTCACGAAAATCGCAACACGCGGCGACACGTCGACAGTTGCGACAATCGATGCAAGCTTACCAATAATCCTAAGACTGTTACGAGACCGAGACGTTTCGATCCGTCGGAAAGCCCTTGATCTCATTTACGTTACATGTACGCCATCCAGCGTCGAGCGTACCTGTAACGAGCTGCTTCAATACCTCGCAGTTGCCGACTTTGCTATGCGCTCTGAAGTTGCAGTGAAAGTGGCGGTGCTTGCAGAGCAACACGCCACAGACTCAACTTGGTACCTCACGACAGTCCTCAAGCTCATTTCTCTAGCAGGAAATTTTCTCGACGAGGAAGTTGGGCAACGACTCGTTCAAATCGTGGTCAATAATGACTCGGCACAGCCCGTCGCATGTCGTCTCTGCGTATCCCACCTGAAAAGCGGCAATTATCCGGAGCCATTGCTCCAAGTAGCAGCGTTTTTGCTCGGAGAATACGGTTCTCAGATTTGTGATTCGTGCTCTGACGTTGACCAATTCAATCTTTTGTACGCCAAGTACTTCCGATGCTCTGTTCGCGCACGCACGATCCTGCTTGCTTCATTTCTGCGCTTTTTTGCTAGGTCTGAACGATTGAGGGCTCGTATTTTAGACTTGTACGAGCAAGAATCCAACTCCTTTAGTTCAGAGGTGCAACAACGAGCCCTCGAGTACCGTGCTCTTGCTACTCGTGCCGACGGACTGCGGCTTTTGAGTTTGGTTGTGGCAGAAACTCCACCGTTCAGGTCCCAGATGTCGCCACTCATCGCGCGTCTGGGTAGCGTTCAGGAGATCAAGCAAAGTTTCCAGCTGCCAACTCCTCGCGATGAGATGTTTGGCTTGTCAGCCAATTCTAGTGTTGTTTCTTTGGGAGATAGAGGAAACAGTGTGGCCAGTGCATATACCGCTACAGACACTGCCACACCGAGTCATCCAGGATCGCCAGTCAAGCGCAGTGGAGCACCACCACCACCCCCACCTTCACGAAACCGTCGTTCAACAACTACTTCGTCGATTCTCAGTGATTCGCGCCGTTCCATTGGTTCTGCTGCTGCACTGATCGACACTGAGTCGGCACGTATGAGCAGTAGTTCTCTTTTGCTGAATTCTCAAGCTGCCACATTGAATATAAACTGGAAGGAAGGTTACTATCGGCTCTTGCACTTCGACCAAGGTATTTTCTATGAAAGCTCGCTGTTGAAGGTGATCTACAGATTGCGTCGCGACCGTGCCGTTCTGCACTATACGTTGACGTATGTTAACAAGTCACCATCACGGATTGTTGGGTTGAATTGCGAGATCGTTCCAGGTTATTCTGGGCATGAGGATTCCCCATATGTGATTAACATTGTTCAGCATCCTGCAGCAACGATTGAGGAAGGTGCTCGTACGATGCAGATGTTTGATGTTACCGTTAGAACGCCATATCCAGACTCAGAAGTTCCTATTTTTGCCTTGTCGTTCATGGTGGGAACTCTCACAACGTTAAGACTGCGTCTTCCAGCAGTGGTCTACAAAGTTCTCATGCCGGGAGCTCCTCTTTCCAAAGAAAAGTTCTTCTCTAGGTGGACCCAAATTGGAGCTACGTTACAAGCGGAAGGTGAATGTCGCAAAACTATTCGTCTGCCAAAGAAATTGGTTTCTGGAGCACTTGTTCGGACAATGGAATTGGTTGGATTCAACATTTTCACGGATGTTGATCCAAATCCGAAAAACGTTGTTGGTGCTGGAATTTTAAGCATGGCTGCTGGAGGTGCTGGGTGTTTAATGCGGATTGAAACTGCCCCAGAAGATGATCTCTTATTGCAGGTGACCATGCGTTGTACTCGTCCAGGTCTTGCTAGGATTATCACAGGGACCTTGGGAGATTTGTTGGTGAATGGTTGATCATTGACTCACAAGTAAGGAAGGAAATGGGCTAGTGGGAGTCATCGGTAAATTAGGGTACAAGTTATTGGTGGAGCTCTTCATTTATCCGACTAATGGAGGAATCAAGATTACGTGATTGGTCTATTAGCGATTATTCATTGAAAATAATAAGCAAGTAAAAGAGTTGACAAGTGTGTCAGCCTATTTGGTGTTGCCAATGTGTGATTGCAGTAGTGAAATGTGAGTGGGAATAACGAGAGGAGTCAGTCAGGAATATGAAGAGATCAAGAGATCAAAAACTTGAAAGTCGACTGCGATGTAAGTTTTATTAGAACGGGTCAATATCAGTTGAATCAGTTGCAAACCAGAGAAAACTGTATCTAGTAGCTTATTTGTTGTTCGCTTACTCGAGGTCAACAACACTCATGGTGATTCGCAAGGGGTTTCCTTGGCTCGTCGTTTGGTTCGCTCGCGCACTTCCAATCAACTAGAAAAAAAAACTCTTGATTTTCAACCTCTTATGAATAAAAAACTTCTTTATCTCAGCATGCAATCGTTGAGAAGACCATTGATCCTCTTTACAAGGCCACAACAAAGAAGATTCAAACAGTTCATTCCGAACATGAGTCTGACCTACACTCAACAGCGAGGAGCAGAACTTGTGGATAACGCAGAGTCTGTCAACCAACGGGTCAAGAACGCAGGTGACGGCACCACCAGATTAGTTTGTGTGTCCAAACTCAAGCCAGCTAGCGACATCCAGGCATTGTACGATGCTGGTTATAGACATTTTGGTGAAAACTACGTGCAGGAATTGATTGAGAAGGCCAAAGAGTTGCCAAAAGACATTCAGTGGCACTTTATCGGTGGACTACAAACCAATAAAACAAAAGATTTAGCCAAGAATATCGACAACCTTTACGCCGTCGAGACAATCGACACTGAGAAAAAAGCACGGAAATTGAATGAGGTCCGTACACAGGTTGAGAAACCGGTTATCAATGTTTACATACAGGTGAACACTTCGGGGGAGGAGCAAAAATCGGGTATATCTCCAGAAGAGACTGAAGCACTTGCTCGTTTCATTATTGAGGAATGCCCTAAACTCAACCTCGAAGGTCTCATGACAATTGGTTCCGTTTTCCAATCGAAACACAGCGATGAGAACCAGGACTTCCGTAAGCTTGTCGAGGTGGCTGGCCAGCTGAAACAGAGTCTCGGAGTCTCTTTGCAACTGAGTATGGGAATGAGTAGTGATTTTGAAGAGGCTATACGTCAAGGCTCTAGTTCGGTTAGAGTTGGTTCAAATATCTTTGGTATTCGTCCTGCCAACAACGGACATTAGATGAAAGTTCTGATGAGTTGTTATTGAGTTACGCTTCGTAGCTCACCGCACACTACGATTCATCCATTTGATTATCAACTCTTTAACCACTTTTTGACCCCCTTTTTTTGTACTTCAAAAATATTCCGTGAAAAAATTATATATGGGCAAGCGATTTTTCAACTCGCGTCGTACTTAACTTGTCATTACTCCTTAATGTTTATAGAATTTCCAAGCCACCAAGGATGCCGCCCAGAAAAAGCAGAAATAAGAGCACAAGCACTCCACGGGGCTCTGGCCGGAAAGCTTACATTTTAGAACCAACTGAACTGCCCACAAACCAGCCAACTGACGAACCTGTGCAACCCGAATCGCCTCAAACTCCACCTAATGAGCTCCTTCAGTATGTTGTGTATCTGGTAGAAAACAACATGAGCATCAACACCTGGATACAGATCGTTGCACTCGCATTCATGTCTAACATCATTCACCTCACATACCAATCAGGCCATCTGGGAGAAATTAAATCTGTCTACAATGCAGCGACTGTTATGTCAATGGTGCTCTTGCACGAAGCTATGGAGTTTTACAGCAAATGGAACGCGCATGGACGGGATTCTACGAACCCAAAACCTTTATTGCCAGAATTCGACCTGGTTTATGCAGTGATGCTACCTCTGGCAGCCGCGCTCATGGTCGCACCAAACAGCCTCATGGTTGTATCTGGATGTGTTGCGCTCGTTGGAGAGGCTCTCGCACGAATCCCCGTTGCTGGTGTTATTGAATACCAGATGATGGGCGAAGAATCGGCCGTCAACTTCAACACTATGACTCTACTTGTGGCGGTGCTAGTGATACATTCAGTTGTCTACTACCTGCTCAGCCAGCTCGTCCGCGGCAGTGCACTTGGAAATAGCGAAAAAAACGTATTTGCCACACTCGTTGTGGTGCTGCTGTTGTTGGTAGACGAAAGTAGCTCAGCCATTCCAGTCGTGATCTTGCAAAAACTCATGATTTCCTTCACTCTTGCTGCAGGCATCTTTGCGAGTCCATTCTACTTCCTACATCGCCACACGAACGTGCCCGAGCCCGTTCGTCTGTTTGGGCTGGTGTGTACCCATATCTCTTTTTGGGCCTCTGGTGTGTGGCTGTCAGTGTGGCAGCTCTCTCCTATACTTGCTCGGAATCCGTTCTCGTGGCTGAAGGAGTTCGTCACTGCCACCTCTGCACGCTCCACAACTGTGTCTGCGTGGCTAGTAGGACTGGTAGTTTTGGTTCCTGTCGTATTTTGGTTTGCAAACTGGCTTGCTCTTGATGTTCGCCGGAAAATTTGGCACTTTGTGCTGTTCGGCGCACTGTGTGAGCCCTTGCTCACAGATCCAGAGCTCGTGGCATTGGCACTTGTGGGACTCTTCGGAATACTTTTGCTTGTCGAACTACAGCGTGCACTTCGCCTAGAACCAAGTGGTCCGTTCTTTGAGTCGACCTTCAAACAGTTTCTAGACTCTAAGGATCAAAAGGGTGGTGTGGTGGTGTCTTACGTCCTGCTGGTTCTTGGGGTGGCACTGCCAGTGTGGCTAGGCGGCTGCGATGGCCGTGACGAGGCAGTTGCAGGACTCGTTACAATCGGGCTTGGAGATTCGTTTGCGTCTCTCGTGGGCAAAAGATTTGGCCGCACACTATGGCCGGGCTCTTCCAAAACCATGGAAGGCTCAATCGCATTCTTCACCGCCACAGTTGTAGGACTTTATGGTTTCCGTCTCGTGGGCCAAAACTCCTTCACCCTCAACAACATTGTGGCATCAGCAGCAGTGGCTACTGTCATCGAAGGTGTCACTTGTATGAATGACAATCTGCTCGTTCCCGTGGTCGCTTACGTGGCCTTGGGCTATCAAAAGTTTTCAAAATAGAGATCAATTACAAAAAAAATAAACTAAAATGGCTTTATCTGAATATTTCGCGTAAGGAGTTCTCCAACTTTAATCATCACCAGTCCTCAAGCGCCAAATTGATGGAGCTGCTGAAAAAAGTCACTTCTCAAAAGCTTACGAAGGTGAGTCAAGTTTCGTTCTTTTCAACCCAGTTCAGTTGCTGACTCCTTTCAGACTGCACGATTGCCTAGGTCGCCGCTAGTTTTGTCAACTCTTGATAGGTTCCCTCATATCAAGAAGGTCAATGTAGAGGTTCCAGAAAATGCAGAACATACTAAGTCAGACCTTTACATACAGCTCAATGTTGAGAGTACAGGTCAATGGATTACTCTGGTGAGCGAGCTGTGCGCTCAGAACCTTGCGCTTGAAGAAGATGGGCTCGTCGTGGTGCTAGACTGTGCTTGCCAGCTTGGTACACTCGCAACACAGTTTGCCGATGAACGCGTGTTAGTTCTTCCGCTTTTCGATACTCTTGATGAGGTGAATCAGGTCCTCAAGAATCTCACAAACCACGTCCCCACGCATCTTCGCCGCTATAAGTTGAACGGTGTGATTGTATCAAATACATCCATTTTTTACTGGAATCTGCGCCATGTTGAAAGTTTCGAGCCACTTGCAGAACTACACTCGCTATGTAAATCTCTCTCGAGAGACCTTTCGTGTCTGGTAATCACATCCAGAAGTCTTTTTGAATAGATTGAATCAAAAAAATTTACCAAGAAAAAAACAATTCAAGTTTCGATCTTCACAGCCTCGAAAAATAAATCGGAATGAAAAATTTTTAGCATTTGGGAAGGAGAAGCTCAAGAATCTAAAGGAATCAAGCTAATGGTAGGTTTCTCATTTCTACGAAGCCACTGCCAAATACAAAACTAAAATGTCTGAGGAAGATCAACAAGCTAAGATTTTGAGTCAGGTCGAGTTCTACTTCTCGGACTCCAACCTTCTGAACGACAAGTTCCTGTTCACCACTCAACAGGCCAACGATGGTTGGGTGCCGATCTCTGTGATCTCGCAATTCGAGAGAATGAAGAAGTACCGTCCAATTGAGACGATCGTTGAAGCTCTCAGAAAATCCCAAGATCTGCTCGAAGTCTCTGAGGACGGCGAGCTGGTTAAAAGAAAGACTCCTCTTCCTTCAAACCAGAACGAGATTCAGGTCGCCATCAACAAAAGAAGTGTCTTTGTCGAGCACTTGCCAACCGAGGCTTCGCTCGATGAGCTGATTGCTTTCTTCTCTAAATTCGCTTCAACCAACCAGGTGCGTATGAAGAAGCGTGACAAGCAGTTCACTGGTTCAGTTTTTGTCGAATTCAAGACCGAGGATGACGCTACCAAATTTCTTGCTTCTGAGCCAACTCCAAAGTATGGTGACAAGGAACTAAGTGTTATCAGCAAGGTGAGCTATGACGAGTCCAAGGCTCAGAAGTTTGGTGAGAGAAGAGGCGGTCGTGGCAGAAAGCAAAAGGTCAACCACCGCAAGGACGATAACAGAGAGAGGGAGCACTCTCCAAAGAGAGAGGAGGCCAAGAAGGAGGATTCTAAGGAGGAGTCCAAAGAGGACTCCAAGGAAGATGTCCGTGTTTCTAGAGAGGACTAAACATCCTAAAACACACAAGGTCGTCTTTCTTTGTTTTTGTCGTCTGATGGCGACAGCTTTGTGGAATTTGATCCATGATGTATTCTATAGTTTCGTATGCTAATTTTGATTAATTGGAATTTCGTTTTTCAAGGTGGAGTGGTATGTAAGAGGAAGGAAGAAATGGCGGTTCACTTTGTCTTCCTGCCTGACAGCCCTTGTACCTGTGCTCGTCGTACTAACATGAAACCTCCCTTCAACACCGAAATCCTTACACCAGATTTGAAAAATATTAAAAACTCAAACGCGTCTTCATAATATTTTAACGCGTTGCAATCATCAAACCTTCTTCAATATGCGAAAGTATTGCTCAAAATATTCAATCAACCAACCATGACCACATCTGCTGGTGCAAACATTGTGACCATGTTTGGTCCTAAGGCCGATAATAACGAAATTATAGCCAAATGCGAAGAGTTGGTGAACATTTTCGGCCTCACAGCTGAGGAATTGTTTCTGAAATGGGAAGCATACGTGATCACTAATTCAGCTGTCGATAATGAACTCGAGCTTTCTGTCGAGAATCTTGATCGTCTGCAACAGTACCTGCAGAAAAGACTTGTCAAATCGAATCAAAAAACACCTGTCTCCAGTGTGAAGAGACCTGTTCTCAGAACTACTCCAAACATGAACATCAACATGATTCCGTCTACTCCACTTTCGTCCACCAAAAAACGTCGGCTTGACGTCGGCTCGTCACCAAGCCACAGTGCACCAAGGGCTGCAGATTCCAGCTACACCACCGCAGCTGAGGATTATCCTACAACCCCAACCAAAATTATCCAATCAAACCAAGTTCTGGAAACTCTGAATCCTCACATCGAATCGTCTTCTTGTGCGACGCAAATTAAACCCAAACTCGTTGCTGAATTTAACCCGAGCAAATACAAGTACCGCATAATGAATCAGAAACTGCTTGAAGTCGCTGACTATTTGGATGAGCAGATCGATTCTATGGCCAAAGTTATACTCGATCACTACAATTTCGAAGCGACCGAATTTGGCAACCCAAACTTACAGTCTCAGGCAGAAATACTTACAGTTGGACGAATTGTTCCTGATTCGCCGCTCACCCCTTGTGATGCTGCGTTGAACGCAAACTCACTGTTTTTAGAGACCTCGAGACTCGGTGGAATTGGTCAACGGATCAAGCTTGATTTGTCTAGTCTCAAAAAATATTCTTTCTTCCCTGGCCAGATCGTCTGTTTCAAGGGAATCAATCTCACGGGAGAGTACTTCAAAGTGTCCGAGTCGTTCAAAGTTCCTTACCTGGGTTCTGCAGTGTCAAGCGCTGAAGAGCTGGTCGCATTCAAGAACCATTTTGACGCCGAAAACATGAAAGTAGTCGTCGCATCTGGTCCTTATACTCCATTGAACGACCTCAATTACAGCAATCTTGCCCGCTTTGTCGACCACATGAATAACGTTGTCAAGCCAAACGCCATCATCATGTTCGGTCCGTTCCTTGATATCAACCACCCACGAATCGTGGACGGAACTCTCTCGTTTGATGGACTAGAACGCCAACAGCCACAAACTTTAGACGACATCTTCAAACTGGTGATCGCTCCAATTCTTCGCAAACTCACTTGTCAGGTCATTCTAATTCCTTCTACAAAAGACGCTACAACCCGACACGCCGCATATCCACAAGACTCTTTTGACCGCGTTTCTTTGGGACTTCCCAAGAACTTCAAATGTTTCCCAAATCCGGCTACCTTCCGATTCAATGAAATTCTGATAGGATGTTCGAATGTGGATGTCTTCATGGATCTCAAGGACGTGACTGCCGGAACCAAACCAGGTGAAACAAGATTTGATAGAGTTGCCAAACATGTTCTCGAGCAAAGACGGTTCTATCCTGTTTTTCCCGGCGGGATTAAACAGAAGAAAGTGGGCTCCACAGATGACGAAGATGGTGGATACCAGCACATTTCTGGAGCAGATCTTCATGTCTCTTACTTGGGTTTATCCGAATTCACAGACACATTGCCGGACGTCATTATTGTTCCTTCAGAACTCAAGTCTTTCAGCAAAATAGTGAAAAATGTCATGGTCATTAACCCAGGAACTTTCATCAAGCAGAACAACAACGGGACTTACGCTCTCATCAATTTCAAGGCACCAGATTTGGACCATCTCGAAAAAGTGGAAGAGCACTATTTACACAGTATTTGGAAAAGAGCTCGTGTCGATATTATTCGGACGTAGCGGCAAATTGGATAGTTCTTATGTGATTCAAATGTCAATAACAGCAACTACTTATATCAAACGTAAATCAAACCTATCTATTTCAGCTTTTGTTGTCGCAGCTAATTCTGTTTCTTCTCACTCTTCTCGTTTTGGGGAATGAGATCAGAGAATACAGCTTGTTGTCTTGGCAGAATGGATGCGTACTTTATTAGGGCATCAACGTCGTTCAAAGAGCGAGTATTGGCGACAGGCTCCTCAACTTCTAAAAGCTTGTTGACTTCCTGCTCTCTTCTGACAGTGTCCTCAGTAGCATTGCGGTAGAACTCGTTGACAATCATCTCACCGATAGAAATCAACGAATGAGTTCCGATGTAGCTCAAAAGAACACATGGAACAATTACATACCAGTTATACTTGACAGCAGATCTGCTGCTGCTCGAAACAATTTCGCCGCCGTTGTACATTAATGAAACAGCACTTGATGTTACAGCACCAATCAAAAGAAGAACCTTGATGAAAAGAGTCCATGGGTAAGTGTCCTCAGATCTCTCAGGAATAGGAGGTCTCACAAGTTTGAGAATTTTGAAGTAGTCAGCCTTGTATTGAATTAGCTCGACAATCAAGGAAATCGCAGGACCAATCGAGGAAACAGGACCAAACAACATCAGGAATCCAAATTGAATCACAACTTGTCTGTAATCATCGTCAAGGCTATACTCTGGGAGTTCAATCTTGGACCGTATTTCTTGCAAAAATGCAGTTTCCTCCTCGGTATCGCTTAAGTGAATGTCGGCTTTTTTGGCAGCACCAATAAGTTTGGCAAGTTTAGGGTGACCAAAGACTTTTTGTAAAATAACAGGTAAGATGAATTCCAAAAACAGACCAACAATTTGGTTAGTCAAAATGAAGTATTGATACTGTGCGTTAAGTCTCAGTTTATTCACTTCATATGCCGAATTCAAAATTGGAATCTTTGGCAAGTATGCTCTGTAAGTTGGCAACTCTTCGGCAAAAGTGTTAATGTGAGGCAGGAATGAATTGACCTTGAAACCGAGAGGCAAGTAGATGAACGAAGAGATGATCAATGCCATGTAACTCGACAAGAAATTGAAAACGAACATTTTGATCAAGTAAGATCTGGACTTGCCTGTAGCCGATGAGTTTCCTTCAAAAGACAGATAGTTGCTGACAATCATGTTGTAAATTGCAGTGGTGATAGGAACAATGGAGCAAATCAAGATTGTTGGAACTAACGACAGATATTGTTTCAATGGACCTTGGTACAATTCGGTCAAAAAAATCTCAATCACAAAGCATAGAAGTTGATAAAAAACAAGAGTTGCTCCAGCCCCAATTGCAAATGGTGTGAACATAAACTTACGGAACAACACGGTATAACCTGGAACTTTGGTTGTTGGTCTAAATGCTTCCACTTTGGAAACATTTGCCTGGTTCCACTTCAATGCTAATTGCTTTTCTTTGGCATACCAGTGCAAATAGAATGCGATACCGGTCAAAATGTTCACCAAACTGAAAACTTTAGAGTATCTTCCAAACACATAGTTAGAGGCACCACCCACCAAAGCGAGCCCAAACAACCATTTAGTGTAAGTGGAGATAAATTGCAAATAAAACGCATACTTGGAGCCAAAATTGCCCAGCAAAAAAGATGTTTGTGTTTCATCGGTGGCCTCGTTGAAAACCTTGCTAGCATTGTTCTTGAAAACAGTGAGTTCCTCTTTCAAGGCGCTGAGGCTCGAAATAGGCATACACTTCTCCACAAATCTCCAATTTCCTGCACCTACGGTAATCGAACAACCTCCGTCAGTCTTCGATCCAATAAGATGGGCATACACAATTCGAAGTCTTTCGGCTCTGGTGATCTTTGTTGGAGCCAAAACACCATATATTGAGTCAATCTTGGCCGATCTAGCTGCTAGTTTCTCAAATTCGTCAACTCTCAGCTTGATGAAAACCAAAAGATGGTTATTCAGTGAGTGTGGACGGATAGTAACATGGAAGTTGTTAAGGTCGAGTGTCTTGATGAGCCTTGCGAGGTCAGTTTCAGCCTCTGGAGTAGCCTGTAAAGTCTTTGGATCGACTTTGTACAACACCGAGAGCACGAAATCCGGTTCGGAAGACTGTAAGCCGCTAGCAACAGGACTTGGTGGTCCTTGGATCTGTTGCGACCCTTGTTTTTCACCAGGAGCAACACGCTGTTTCAATTGTGATGTTTCAGCGTAATCCATTGTGTCGAGATGATTTCCAGCGAGTTCAATTGATTGAAACGACTGACAAGCTGGTTCTACACTCAGATAAAAGAAGCCAGAATGAAACTTGACGAAGGGAAAGAATAGCAGTAGCAATCGAACAAAGCCTCATTAGTTCGGCAGGAACCAAAAAAAAAATCAAAACAAAAAGGGTTAAAAAAGGAGGGAAGTAACTGCGTCAATAGACGCGTCGCTATATTTCGCCCAATCGCCAATCTTTTTTGTTGTGTTTTTTTTTACCCTGGCTGGGAGAAATTTGGTGAAATCCAATCACAGTAGAGGAGACAGAAATAATTCAAAAAGTTAATTGAGGAGTAATCAGTTTACAGCATAGAGAAAACAAATTGAAAATTGATCAGAAAGATTAGAGCAACCAATTGTTGCGCAGTAGAACTGATCAAACTACGCACATACACACTTAGACGATAGAGATGGCAGTCAAGGCTCCAGTCCCAGTTCCGTTTTCGCCTGAAAACCTCAAATATGTGTCCTCGTTGTACAGACGTTCATTGAGAACTGCATCCGACTGGATCAACAGGAGAGACTTTTACAGAGCAAAAGCGGCAGAAATAAGGCTGAGATTTGAACAGAATAAGGGCATTGCCAACCCAGCTGAGCTACAGTCTCTCTTTGAGAGGACAGAGCTTATGCTGAGCAAGTTCAAGCATCCAGATCCAATCATTCCACCTAAGAGACCAGGTGGAGTGATGTACGACAGAAACGCTCCACCTAGATTTGCGCCAGGTCCATCCCCGTTCAGGAACGAGGTGTGAGGAACGAGGTGTGATGATGTGGTAGAAGAAGAAGATCTAAGATTGCGACAACCGCTGCTATCTCTTGACTCTAGCTATTTATTATTTATTTATTAGTCTATTTATTAGTTACTATTTATTATTTATTGCCTGTCACCAGTTTTCAGTGCATCTATTTATCCAGTGAATACAATCGTCTTTGAACAAAAGAGAATGGGCAATCGAAGTTGATAACCTCTTGCAAGGCTGTCATTTAGTCAGTCACGAGCTGATTGCCATAACGTTTCCCCATAAAAAATAATCGCGCCCATATATTTCTCCTCCTATTTTTTGAAAGTGGGAATTCATTTTAATTAAATTGATCCCTTTTGTTTGTTCCCCACTGATACAACTTTTGAAATATTGAAGTGGTCACCTACACCAGATGTCTGCAATTGTAGATCAAGCCTTTAGTTGGCTGCTACCTGTTTTGAACGGTGACTATACCCTTGAAGACTATGAGAATGCTTTCTTGAAAATCAAAATTAATACTAACGAGGGCTTTGTCTCAGAGCCGACAGCCTATTCAAACTCAAGATACTCGCTGACGGAGTCCACACGGGCTACGTCATCATTATCATTGACAAACACAGCTCAAGCAACAACTACTGCACAAGCACAGTGTCAACTTCATGACGGGAATCAAATGCTCATGTATTCAAGAGACTATTTTGAGCTAATATGCGACAAAAAAATACTTGAAATGAGCGATAAATTGGAAACATTCCGGATGACGCTTGTTGTCACTGTGGCAGCTGCGCTCGCAACTGTTGTTTGTATTACGGCAGGTTTTCTTTGCTATAATGCAACTAATATAGTCTCAAAAGTACAAGAGAAGGAGAAAGGGGATGAAGAGCACGACAGCTCTGATGTTGTACTGGCAAAGATTTACGCCATGATGGCAAATACGAAAAACTTGTTCGTGGACGTGGTTCGTTTGGAAAGCTCATGGAGTCAAGAAGCAAACGGTGCTCTTTGCTACAATGAGAAGGTTATCGACCAGTATTACGAAGATGACTTTTATGACAAAGATCTCAATTACTATGCTGACGAGGTTACTGGAGAACTCATAAGACATCAACCGTTGGAAGAGCAACAGACAGTTTTACAAATGCCAGCTACAGAGTTCGTCGAAGAGGAAAGCACCAGTAACCAGGTGAATCATATCGAATCTGGAGACATTTTTGAACAAGCGCTTGGAGAAGAAATTAGTCCTGTATCTGAAAATGATGATCTGCGTGTGGTGGTCGACAAGGAACCTTCTTTGAATGAGCATAACAACATTTTCAACTACATCTTTGAACGAAAACCTTATCGTGTGGAAACAGCTTACTATACGAGAAAGTATCTTTTGGGAGAACCAATATCTTTGAAAGGATATTTAGAGAATTGCTATGGATATGATGAGCTTGATGAATACGGAGACGAAGAAGATAGCAAATACGATGAAATTGATTCAAGCACTTTGAAACCGAATTTTGACGTTTTGACGGAAGAATACTACACCAGAGAAGAGAGTAATAACAAGTTCAAAGATATTGGGAACTTGCGCAAGCTCATGTCGTTGGAGGAAACCGGAAGTTCTGTTTACAGTAGAATCATGGGAAGATGTGGGTTTGTCTGTTCGCTCATAGAGAAAGCGGCTGACCCGCAATTTAAGATCACAATGTTTGAATTTGCAAGAGACTTGGTGACATACGAAACAGACAACGTTCTCCAGTTTGATGACTACATAAAGTTAGTGGAGTGTATCTTTGACGCTACCAAAACATCTATGACAAAATCTGAATTTTGTGCTGGCATAAAAGCACTTTACTGGATTGTTGGGGCGATCACTATTGAGGATTTTGTGGAATGCTTCGATTATTGGTACAAGATTGGGGAGTTGAATGAGAGGGATTATGAAGTGGAAGTGGAAGTGTTGAAGCTGATTCTTGTCAAACATTTGAACAAGCTTATATCAGAATCTTCCCTTTTCAATCTTTTATCTTGCAAGATCAAACCTTTACTTTCATCTCTTTCATTGAACGATAGCAAAGTCGCTGAGTTGAAGGATGTCTGGGAACTGCTTAGCTGCCATTATGGGAATGAAAACAGTTTTTTCGCTTTGACTGAGGAGACTGCTGATGATAGGTCATCTGGAAATAAATCCTACGAAGGATTCAAGAGAAAGCTCTCCATTAATCACGGCTCTACTCAAAGTTCTCCCAAAAAGTTCAAAGGATTAAGATATACGAATCGGAACGATATCAGCAACTTCTGAACATGAAGGGAGTAACGTTTTCGAGGAATAATTAGTGTTACGAGACATATAGTAAGCCCCAAAACCAAAGTTCCATTTGCTTGTGAGAGAAAAAAAAAGTAAAAAACGTAACTATCGAAGAAACTCTCCGAGCCCAACCAACCGATACCAATTAAGGAATAGCCGATTGCTCAGAATCAATCAAGATCAGCATTTTCCGCTTGGAGAAACGAATAATAGATCAATTGTATATGTGTGCAGAACAGAAATATCTGAACTTGGCGAAAGGTTAACTAACCAGAATGGAAAGTCGGAGATGTTGAAGCGGACTCTCTCCCCCTTTTCAACAAACCTCTCAAACTGAGAAACTCCTCATATATATGTGTGTATGTGTGTGTGTTGCGTCAAAATCACTCAAACCTGTGTGTGTGTGTGTGTGTGTGCGTGTGTCGAATGAAAATGAAAGACATTGAGAAAAACGTTGGAAGAACGAAACTTGAAATATCTGAAGTTGTGAAAAATGATTTCAGTAGACAGTTGAAATTTGGAACATGGTGATCACATTGAGAAGAATTGGGTTGGGTTGGGTCACATGTGTGTGTGTGTGTGTGTGTATGTGTGACCTAACCCAGCCAACTCTAAAAAAATGCAACCATCATATTTATTTCTTGAAAATTGAATTCATGATCAATCAGAGCCAAGTAAAATAAGCAATAAAAATCAAAACCAGCGGGTAACAAAAGCAAACTCAGCGAACTTATTTGGTAACTTCACCAACAACAACCTTCTCCGTGTTGCTAATGACTTCGCTATTGGAAATAGCAGTGAAAGGTTCGTTATCATGAGCGTGTTCAGCTTGCTCGGTGACCTTTTGTTGTGCTTCTTTGAAAAGTTGGGCTTGTTCCTCCTCAGAAAGTTCGTTCTTTTTCTTGTTCTTGATGTGGTACATTGGGTTCAAAGCTCTCAGAGTCAAACTTTTACAGAATGGAAGATGTCCATGCTTTTCTTCGTAAAGCATGAGTCCCAAGGTGATCATAACAGCAATCCAGTAAAGGTTGTAAGAGAGAACAGAACCGTAGGTGGCAGAGTTTTGCCATCCCAACAAAGCATTGAAAACGTCCCAACCATTATCAGTTTCAGGGTTACAGCAGTTCACGTGCCAGACGGATTTTTTAATGTCGTAGGTACCTGGGCCAGAACCGTTTTCAGAAGCATCACCACCAGTTTTCTTGTTGAACTGGTAAGTTTCAAAGTACCAGACAGCTCTCGAGAACAAACCAGCACCAATCAAGTAAAGAATAGCAGTAGAAATGCACAAGAAAATTTGCAAAGAAACGGTGGAACCGCTGTAGAAAAGCAAACAACCGACAAAAATACCGGCAATCAAACCACAAACAACCGGAAGAGGGAAAGAACTAGCTGGAGTACCAATGCCAACACCACCAACAAAGACGACGGCTTCCAGGCCTTCTCTCAACGTGGTGACAAATGGCAAGATGAACATAGCGTACTTTCTGACGATGTAACCAAACTTAAATTTCTCAGCTCTGTTGACTGGCGAAGCAACCAAAGATCTGGCAATCTTGACTCTCCATTTAGCTTGCATTTTGTTGACTCTCAACATGGCAATACCCATGAGAGAGATAAGAATGACGGCAATGATCGAGAAAATACCTTCCCACAAGTCTTCAGACTTAGACCAGATATCATTACCAAGGGAGTAGTAAGCTCCAATGAAAGCACATCCGAGAATCAGACAGAGAGCAACACCAGAAATAGAACCGACCCAGACTTGCTTCTTGAGCTTCTTATACGCTTCCGGAGACCTGTCGCCCAAACTCTGCTTCAGGAAAGCGAGCAGCACAGAGACGACAATGACAGCCTCCAGGGTTTCTCTGAAAACAACGAAGAAGATTTCAACGTTGAAAACTTTGTTAGCCATCTTGTGTATAGATTTTTTGTTTTAGTTGAAAGTTTGGTGTTTGCAAGGGGAGAGAGAAAAACGCCAATAAATCAACCAATACACTTTCCGATTAGTACCAAAAGATTTGGAGAATCCTTATCCAAAGTTTGAAAGAAAGGGTTGGTAAAAAGATTGCTTTCAAGATTCAATAAGTTAGATTGAATTTGGAAAACTGCTTAGTATTTATAGATAGTGAAATTTAATTGCACCCCCCTCAATTTTACTAACTTTTCAAAATCAAATTATCTTTTTCATCCATAATTTTCATATGCAGAGGGACAAAAACATTTTTTTCAGCCGCATAGGTAATGTGAAGTTTTTATTGTTTCTTTGGGATGAAAACAATAATATCGCTCAAAAAACTATTTGATCAGATATGCAGCACCCCATCTTCTCCGGCACACGTCCCCAACTTTCTATACGCTACTACTTAACCAAAATTGTCTAAGTGAAACTGTTTTACTAAGCAAGATCATCGTGTGAGCAAATTTGGTTGGAAGATTAAGCGCAATTGATTTCCGCTCACCACTATAAAAGAAGTACAGAATCTCCTTGGCTCTTCCCGAAAATTCAAGACACTTCAGAACGTTTTCTAAAACTATTTCGATTTCACATCCTCCCTAGTTTTCTTCGGACATTTCGCTCGAACTTCTTGTCACTAAGGCTTTTTTATTTTTAATTATTATAATTTTGCACAAATCCATGACGCGCAGCTCGAGCCGCACACCCGGGAAAACAGCCAATCGCTTTGACTCGCCTTGTTGAGGCTGCCATATGACACCCCTCGAAAAAGCAATATTTCTTTTCTTTCGTACGCGATGCCGAGCTGAATACCGGGTAACACTCACCAAGATTAGTTTGGTACAACTATTGGCTACAACCGCATCATGACTTGGCATCAAGACTTGGCACCAGATTGGTCGAGAAACATCACCTCCGTGGATGGGCTTCATTATACGCACCAAGCGTTACTGCCGATGTCATTTGGCGGAAGAAATTAGGCTTTTCCAATTTTTGTTGGACTTGCCATGAAGTTATCGGCTGTGGGGATTACACAGCCTCACAACAGGCAGAAAACTCGTCGTTAAGGAGATGTGATTAATTCCGACTGATGATTTACTGAATCATGCATTAGAGCCGGTGGATAATAGGAGAATCGTGTTCGAGCAATCAACTGAGTGACGGTAACCACTCCCTTTTGAGTCATTAAACACCTCTGACATCTCAGAAGACAAAAACTTTTGAATAAAAAGAGGAAGCAGGGTTCAACCAAGCAGAGAAGACTCAAATCTGTACAGCTACTGTGTTCAGAAATTGCGCCTCAAAGAACTTGTAAATCACACAAAATATCAAAAAATTTGCACAAGAAACAGTCGAAAGTCACTCAAACTTCATACACTCTTCATTGCTCCATGTAGATTTAGTGTTCACTGATGCCTCGCTTCATTGATGTCGCCATTTTTCTCATCAATCGCTGCGCTCATCATGGTTTAATGCCAAAAAAATGATAATTAAACAATCCGAGTAAATCAAAAATAAAAAACCAAGAAAGCAGAAAAAGCAGGCCAAAAAGATCAAACTTGATCCAATTATACTTCAAAGTACAAAAACCCACATCACTTACTGATCAACTGCTCATATGCTTGTGTCTCATTCGTTTCCCTCATCGTTCTCATCGTCTTCATCGTCCTCGTCAAAATCCGCCTCCATGTCACAAACAGCCTTACAGTTTGGACACAAAAATTGTGGATATGTCTTCACAACAATTGGCCTTATGCATTTGTAATGCCATGAGTGTGAGCAGCTCGAAACAAACACCGCCTGACACGGCCTGATTGAACTCAAGCAGATTGCACAAGGAGAAACCTCTTCCTGGCTAGACGTGAGTGTCAATTTCTTTAACCTCTCATGAGCTTCTTTGTTGAATCTTGCTGCTTTTCTGCACCAAGACGAGTTGAGTTCAACTTTAACTCTCACACACCGGTAAATATCCTCCGAACCACCTCTATAATCCATTCCCAGTTGCAAAATGTCGGAATCATTTAGCACAAACTCACTGCTTTCAACATTAGCAGGCGAAAGCCTCACGTGATTGAGAAAAGTACCAGAGGAAGACTTGACATCTTTCAGAAACCATGTTCCTTTTTCGTCCACTGAGATTTCTGCATGTTGTCTCGACACCACTTTGCTTTTGAACACAACGGCAGCGGAAGATCCAGGGGGGGCAGTTGCAGCACTTTTGCATTTTTCGGTGTACCTACCAACAGGTATTTTCATTCCAGGCTTGATCTTCCGTATCAAAGGTCCAAAATACATAAACGGACTTGAAGAAGAATGATCTATGAATGGGGTCAGTCGTATAGAGAAAAACCCGTCCTGTCCGGTTTTCTGCGTCTCCGACTCGGTCTCAACGCCTGTGCGCTCCAACGTCTCATTTTGAATCTGAGAGGTATAATTTTCCATACTAATATCGCTGTCAAATCCAGTAATTCCCTCGTTGTTCGAATCTGACCCCGATGCCGTCGAAAGTTCGCGATTAAAAATCATCTCCAGCTCGTTGCCGGTTTCTTCACCCATTTGTGGAAGTGGCGTCGACACGTCCAATGGTAGAGGCTCTGCCGTAGGCATTAGTGATTGTAAGTTGGCCACAGTGGGACTGTTGGCCAAATTCAAGTTGTAGATATGAGAGTCAAACCTGTTATGAGGAGCGTTGTTCATGCTCATGTTCGCAACCTCGTCAGGCTCGTTTAAAGGCAACGAACTCGACGAGCGAGTCGTCGAATCAACCCTAGAAGTGCTGGAATTTATACTGTTGTGTGGCTGTTGTGAGAGAGTAGTGCTGCCGGCATTCGAGCCAACATTTGAGCCGCTACTGCCAGAAGCAACAGGCCCTGCATTCCATGATGCCACTCCAAGACCTGGTGTCATCGTCGTGCGCACTGTGTTTACCAAATTTGAGAAAACGTTGCCCACAGACGACTTTCGGCGAACTTGACTTGGCCGAGGAGAATCGTAACTCAGCGAAGATCTGCCGGAACTTGTGCCTGAAAGACTCCGAAATGCCATTGAATTGAATACGCTGTTAACAACGTTGTTAAATGTATACAAGCAACTGTTGTGGATACCTCTTTATTTCTAAAATGCTTCAGATTCAGTGGGTTTGTCTCGTGTTTTTTTTGTTTGTTTTTTGATTCTTGAATTTTGTCTGACTGGAATTCACTACTGTTTTCTCTTGCTGGTGAGTGACCCTACTTCGCTTGCTTATCAGCACCTGCACGTGTGTCGCTCTCGTGCAGTCCAAACACCTGTACGTGGCTTCGTTTCGATGGATGAAACAAGTTTTGCGGTGGTGGGGTCTTCAGGCAAAACTCAAACTTAATCGATTTTTTTTCTTTTCAAAATAGTCCTGTCTGCTTTTCCTTTTCTGTAAATCACCGGTGCAGGGGTGTAAATACAGCTAAAAATGTCAGGTCACGTGAATAATACTGATTAGCGAGGCAACTAAGTCAGAACGAGAGTAGCTAGCCTTAGTCATGTGAATGGGCAAGTGAATAAGCGACTGACTTTGCTAGCCATCTAATGAGTGAGTCTCTCGGCCAACCCTTGTGGGATCTCGTCATTTTTCTCGTATTCCTCGTTTCTTTGGTAACTTATTTCACATATATAATGCATTGAACTCTCCCAAAAAAAAGTTTTTCGCAAACAAAAACCAGATAGACGAGTATAAACTGGATTTACACTATTCAAAATATCAGATATTCAATTAGTCAAATACTGCGTACTCACTTCACTTGTGGTGTCAATCAAGCTCCTCAGTACTCGAAAATCGATTCAAAATCTCAATGCAGTACTTCAAATCCCTGTAAGATTTGCTCTGTGGCTCCCAAACTTTGAAATCCTGTAAAAGTTGTGTCATGATTTCCCGGGTATTCACATGGGGTATCTCCAAAAGCTCATGAAAAAACCCACGTAAACACCAAGGCATATGGTACTGATTGAAATTGAATTCCTTAACATTGATGTTAGTCACCCGTAGCGGCTGTGCCCCAACTAATGTCGTGGTTTCCAGCGTATTCGCCAATCCGGCACCATAAACTCCCCGGTTGCAGATCATCTTTCCGTGACTCGCAGTTTCACCGGATGTAGAGAGCCCGCCTTGTAAATAAGTGCTTATCTCCACAAGAAGCTCATGGTCGTCATAATTCAAATTCTTGAGCAACAAAATGGCGTCCACCAACCCAACTAGAAAATCAGGAACGTCTGAATCAGCATCCACATAAACACATCTGAATATATTAGGATGCGACACTTGACAGCAAAGTGCAGAGTAAAGGGGCACAAATTGATCATTC
Organism: Ogataea pini; assembly: GCA_003707665.2. Taxonomy (NCBI): domain Eukaryota; kingdom Fungi; phylum Ascomycota; class Pichiomycetes; order Pichiales; family Pichiaceae; genus Ogataea; species Ogataea pini. The sequence continues at coordinate 236,415 of PPKL02000010.1, read as the reverse complement.
AAAGATCCAATAAACGTGATCCTGGCTTGATGCTGAACCAAAATTTCCAAATGTCGGATCAACTCTTTGCTTTGAACAGTGTCACAATCTTGTAGATCGAAAATCTCCATCAACACATCGTTCTCCAGGTTGCTATACTGCTTGATAGGAAGATGAGAATCGAGCCCACTGAATGGACCTAGACACAGTCCACCGATATTAATCAGTCCGACTCTCTCCACAGATGATAAATATCCTGCGGTCATCAAACGAGACATTACATTGATGGCGATTGGAACTCCTTGTCCATGCGAAGTGACAAACAAATAGTCACAGCATATAATCGTGTCTAGCCAATTTTCCAGTAGTGACAAACAGTGATTTACACGCTCTAAAATTCTCCCACTACCTTCTAAGGCAATTGTTTCAATATCCAAATCAAAATTATGTTCGTTACCCCATTCCAGAATAGCCTTTGTAGTCTCATCTGCCAACTTGATTGCGGAGCCTGTTGGCTGACCAATAAGAGTCTTCACCATTCTGAAAGGAAGAAAACCATGAATACCAATAACAACGATTTTTTTGCGTTTTGCTTTTTTATTCTTGTGATTGCATTTCGAATTATGATAAAGGTGTTTTTCGGGAACGAAAACCTCAACAGGGGCAATCTTGGATAAAACCAATCTAGTGTGAGTTCGAAGTGTCAAGTCTCTGTAGTTGGTAGACAAAGATGGAAGGACAGAAGACAAAAGAGCATCATTGGGGGTTTCCAATGTGTTTTCTTGCTTCTCAAATTGTGATTCGGGAAGTGATTGCAGTTTCACGGGATTGATCTCACTTTTTGTGCCAAATATGCTCAACTCTCCAGTACCTTGAGCTTCTGGCTTGCTCCAAAAAGCCCATGTTGACGTTTTTGGTATTGAGCTCCCCAAGATTTTCACTTTATCCTTGGTTTCTTTCGCTAGAAGCTCTAGAGATCCATCAGTTTCAGTAGCTTGTGCGTCGTTTGGGCCAACTGCGCGATTGTTTGACCCTCTAAGAGACCAAACCCAGGCCCAGCGACCAAAGTTTTCTTCTTCATGCTCAGAGTCGACTGTGCTATTGCTTCGGACAGGAGGTAGCTCGATGTTATTGCTATTGACCACTTCTGAAAGTTCGTTGGACCCAACAGGACCTTCCTGTGGTTCTTTTACGCTTTGATCGTTGCTGGTTAAAATCATAGACAACCTTGGAACTGGATTAATCCATTCAACCCAACCTTGTTGGTCTTGAATCTGTGGTTCACTGTGATTCTCTTGTGAGTGGGTTTCATTCGGCTGCTCGAGCTGTTGGTTATCTTGTATGATCGCAATATCTGGTATACTTTCTGGTGGTTGCAAATTGGTAGCTGGAATTTCTCGATCCTCTTGTTCAGGAACATTGGATCCCCACCAGCCAAGCTTTTGTAACAATCCTGGAACCTTTCCTGGTAGTGAAGGCTCCATGGCTGCAGCGACATCTGCTGAGGATGTGTTGGAGTGTCGTTTGAGCTCCTCACGGTACTCCTCAAGTGTGAGATCTTGTGGCACTTGTTCTGTGTTTGTGTCTTCAGCGTCTTGTCTCAGCGGCGAATTGGAGTTGGGTGATATGGGATCAGTGACAACGGGAGCAATGTTTGTAATCATAGACGTTTCAGGGGGTAGCGGCTTTTCCATGTGGTTGAGATGTTTAGATTTCTGATGTTTGTGGCGAAACGGATTCTTGAGCAATGACGAAACGGAGACGCTGGACTGCGATCTATGGACATCTAAATTGGAGCTCGTCTTTGTTATGGAGCCCTCAGGCGCGATATTCTGGCCGGGGCTCATTGTTCAATGACCAATTGGAGAGGATGCAGTGTGTCCGTTCTTATGAGCAAGACATTGAGTGACAGCTTGCTTGTTGGCTCAGCAGAAAGTGGAACTTTATTTAATGGGTTGCGATCAAAAATAACATAAATAGCAAAAATAAGAATCAAAAAATTTAAAAAAATAAATATGCTTTTCCCTGCAACCCAAATAAATAGCCCTAAACAGCCCTAAAAATCAGCCCCACTGAGTAGGTAGTTTATTGGAATTGCTCCGAAGTTTTAGCGATTTGACCTTTTTGAATACTTGATTCATGGAATTGTTGTCTCCACCATGTCGTCAACATCGCCCTCTTCGTGGAAACAGGATATACTAACGAAGCTGACCGAAAGGGACAAGCGATTACAAAAATCTGCTGGTATTTTCAAGTCGTGTAAGTATAGAGATCAGACATGTATTTGCCACCGAGATGACTAACACCATTTCAGTTGAGTATTTTGCCACTAAAATCAACACACTCGAGAATGAGGTGAACACACTACAAAAAGACGAGACCAAAGGCGAACTCGCAAAGGCCTTAGAACAGGTCAACAGTCTCAAAAATGAGGCAGAACGGAGCGAAGCTTTGCTTCAACAAGAAATAGAGAAAACTAGACTGCAAAAGAACAAGATAGTAACGTTGGAGAAAAACTTGACTCTTGTGACAGAAGGTTACAAGAGAATGCAGGATAGTTTCAACCGACTCAAAGAGGAAACTAACATGAAAAATCGTAATATCGAATCTTTGAACGACGATCTTTTATCACTACACATAGAAAACAACATCATAAACGACAGAATTAACAAACTGAAACTTGAGAACGACCAACTCATCCAGCGGTGGATGGCAAAAGTGTCACAGGAGGCTCAGGTATTAAACGACGCAAACGAGGTACTCGAAATGTCACGCAAATCGCTCAGTCCCGGGGACTGATGAAGATTGCCTCCTTTATCTATATGTAGTTCTATTTGTTGGCTAGCCGCTGTCTTTGGTCAAAAAACCGCATCAAATTCGTCAAATTCTTGCTCGCTGATGGCGTCCAAAGCCCGTACAACAGAACCCCCGATCTGTTGCACCATATCGGTGGCCTTGAACAATGTTTGCTGGCTGAAACCCTTACCCCCGACACTAGACAACGACACGGACTGAACAGGCGGAACAATCTTGCCCTTGTTGAATCCAATGCAAATTCCGTGTTCAAGCACTTGTTCCTCGTCCAAAGATGGATCTATTATAACGTTTTTGCCAATGACACCGACGACAAACAGCAAAGTCGGCCGGAACTTAGAATCAGGCGTTATCAAATATGTAGAGGACTCCCAGTCGTCAGAAAAGGATGGCTCCTCTTCGATCTCGCGGTCGTTGGTTGTGGAAGTGAGGAGCGGTAGTCTTGTGGTTTTCAAAGCGAGATATGTTCCCATAGATGCCAGCGAAAGTAGCGAATATAGAGTGTAAGATGATGACCTGAAGTCTGTGGGTATCGATAAGATCACGATGTCAATGTAAAGTTGAAAATAGTATTTGTCAGTGAGCTTAAGGACTGAGAAATCAAAGTTATCCAACAAAGATTTCGTGAGAAGAGATGACAAATCTAGACACAACGAAGAATCGTCTCTTTGGCCTTGGATATCCACGTCCACATTCACCAGCTCATCAGAACTTTTCGCTTTGACAACTTTCGCCTTCACGCTTGTTATACACTCCATTCCATCCACAGTGTAAGCTCTAGATGAGCCGTTTGAGTTTGGAAGAAAGAAACATGTTGCTTTCAATGGTCTGAATTGATTAGGTTTTCTAGAGTCTGTGCGCGTCGTGTTTGGAGAGACCAATAAATCATAAATGTAAGATCTTTCAGCAGGCGAAAGAACCATGTTGTGAGTTGTTCGATGGTCGAAAGCTGATTTTGAATGAATGATTGAGTATTGAGTTGAAGGTGATGAATAAAATAATGTATGTAGAGAGAAAAAAAAATCAGAGAAAAAAAAGTTTGGGTCCTGATGTGGTGTACGGATGTGAGTGTTCTAAACCTAGATGAGCTACGTGATTTGGAGGTGAGAGGTATGTTAGTCGGAGGATAGCTCATGAGACTGGCGATTCTCCATCAAGCGTCCAAAACTACTTCAACTCTCTTGAATACCAAGTCTTCGCTTCATTTACTCCAAATGAGAATCTTATTTTCTCTATTTTGATGACGTAATCTGTTGTGTGCTCGAGGATTTGATCAAAAAAAAAAGGATTCTAAAAATGATCCAAAAGGCCATGTGTTTGTGTTTTCAATGCTCCTATTCCAATCTTTCCTGCTCAGCAACACTGTTTACTCACAGAAGAATAATCACAATGGACAGAGATCAGTTTGTATTTTCGTCATTGAAGCCGCAACTGTTGCAGGCTAACGACGCAGATTCGAGCGGGTCCGTCCACTCGGCGCTGGTGACGTATCTGACAAGTATTCATGTGTATCTCGAAAAAACCAACAGTGAGATCTCAGGAGACGACCAGACGTTTCTTTTGGACCAACTGGATTTGCTGATCGATTATTTCATCCAGACGTTCGCAGACATTTGCGAAGTGCATCACTTAACAGTGAAAATCAACAAGCTTTTAGCCAAAACATATTGTTTGGTGGTATCTTCAATGCTGCAAAATGTTCACGACAAGTTTAACATCAGACTGATTGACATAACCACTAAATTGATGGATGTTCTGAGCAGCAATGCCAAGAAAATTTCAATCAAGGTTAATTGGTATTCCTCTCTCAAATACTTGGCGATAGTTCTCTTGCAAAGTATTTTCACTAAGTTCAATGGATTTCTTAACTCTTTCAAAGGACCTTTGCTCACTACAATTTACAAGTACTTGATAAAATGTCATGATAATTACAACACATCGATCGAAACCTCAACTTTCAGGGCCAATTACTTCACAGATATGGTTTTGCTGATTGACATCATTCTGGCTAATGACAACAGCAGCAATACTTTAGACGAAAAACTGTATTCTCGCCTTCTCAAGCTTACAAAAGCCCTGACTCAAAAATCTGGTTCTGGCTCGTACACGTATCCTGTTCTGACCGTTGTCCATTCTTACAATAGTCTCATTTCGTTACTTAGATCGGACAGATATGTTTCTTCAATTACAGGGAAAAAATCTTTCACGAATGTGAACCAGTACCTGATCTCCACTTATCCTTATATTAACGAAATGATACTGGCAATGTCCACGAAGTACAAGAAATTGCGGCTTTCATTGGCCAAAAATCTTTCGGATTTGCTGGTTTTCAACTATATTGCCAATGGAATCAGTTTCAACGAAGCTGATAAGTCTTTCGAATACACAATGGATCTGATACTCACCAACTATACAAAAGCATCACATGCGCTGGAGACTAAAGTCGGTATGCTTGAGGTTTTGATCCAATTTATGTCCAAAACTAACCTGTACTACCTGACCAACAGTGTCTCGACAGGCACAAAAAGCGGAGTCAATTTCATGACCCTCAAGTTTTTCGAGACTCTTAGTTTGGTTTATCAGCATATTTTTGCAACTGGTGGAATTATTAACACTTTCAAGAACTTTTCAAAAGATGAGAAGTTTATTAGAGTTCAAAACAATACCTCATTCAACGAGGCCATTGTTTCTCTCAACCATGTTGAATGTCTCTACTCTTTTCTTCTCAGAGAAACAGACTCTGATGTCAACCAGCTCATCATTCTCAGCAAAGTGGTTTTTGGGAACAACTCCGAGTCCGGTTTGGTTAAATTCCCGGCTCTCAGTGAGGTGACAAGCTCTTCAGATACCGACACCGAGAACCAATGGTACGTGTTGTCGCTTTTGAAGTTAGTTCAACTTTTGACTGCAAAGCTTGATCAGTACATTATGTCGCAGCAGGACGGAATCTCAGAGTCCCATCAGGACCTGGCTGCTCTTTTGGCCACAAAACTGTATGAACTGTGCAAGCACAAAAACTTTAGAATCCGAGTCACTGCGACAGAGACAATGATAGAACTTTTGAAGATCAAACCTGAGCTTTCTTTTGATGTCTTGAATGACTCGCTCGGTGCTCTTTTGGCTTCATTTGAGGAGGAAAAGGCGAACACTAAATTCATCTTCAATGAGAATCACGGCCTGGCGTTTCTGATTTCCTCGATTTTGTCAACTTGTGCCAAGCAGTACATCAACTCAGACTTCGTCCTGCGGGTTTACTCGATCACAAGCAATTTCTTGAAGAAATTCAATTCCACTGTTATTATGAACAACTTGTTTGGCAGTGCATCTGGAAGTTTCATATCTAATGTTGGCTACGAAAAACAATTAATTAGTTGGATTATTCTGATGGGTCTTTTCAACTTTGCTACTGATGAAGATGGTGCTTCCAGCAACAATTTTTTCCTAATGGAAAGTGCACAGTTCATTACCAATTGGAAAAATCTCTTGGGACACTCGATGCCATCGAACTTCGTTCAGTACAAGGAATCATATGGAGAACCGGTACAGATTTCGAATTTGAAAGAGATTATGAAGTTGATTGAGATCAAGAATCATTCCCTTGTTTGTCTTTTGAGTTACATCAACTATCTTTCTTCCACAAAATCTTCGGCACTTTTGCACACACATACCAAGAAGGTCGGTAGACAGAGCAGTTTATTGACACCAGAAATTGCCACGCAACTGAATCAAATTATTACAAAAAGTTTCACATTTATCAACAATCTCAAGTCTCAAATTACTTCGGTGACTTCCATGCCACCTATTCTAGAAATGACCATCAAAGTGAACAAACTGAGAGTATATCAAAACTACATCAAGCTGGTTCCATACTTGAACTTGAGAAACGATTTGAATTCTTCTCTTTTGATTGAGGTTGTCCACAATTTCAATGATATCAAACATCACCTCGGTAACAGCAAGACAGAAACTCTAGTCAAAAAGACTAAAAGAAAAAGGGATCCATTGGAGATGAAAAAAATTGACATTCATCACGTAATTGATGGATTGAACTACGGACTCACAAGCAAGCTCAACCACTACAAAGTGGATGAGTTGATGGTCAAAGTTACTGGCTTCCAGCGGACTAAAACAGTGGTCAATTCCAGCGAATCCGACATTGACAGCAGTTCCATCCACATCAGATCTGCTGTTGAATCTTCTCGTGTTAGAAGCAACTACGTTCCTGTTACAGTGTTGGACTTTGACTTGGAACTTGTGTGTTTTGAAACAATTCCACACTCATTTTTGAACGATTATTTGATTTATTTGTTCAACGGTTCTTCGGATTTGGGATACACTGACAACAAAAGGTACCCTGTCAACAATGATACAATGATTGTCGATGTTTCCATTGAAACTTTTGCCCAGCTATTTCCATACTTATCTCCAAAAGTGCAACAATCTGTGATTGAGACTATGCGGACCTCTATCTTTTCTGAGGTTCAGGAAACTAACGAGGAAGACCTTGAAGCTGCGGGCAATCAAATTCTCCCTGAGTATTACAGAAAAGCAGCTGTTTGCGTGAACTCTTCGGTGGCCCTTCACAGTGCTCTTTGTTTTATGTTGAATCACAATGAGCATAACCAGCACAAATTGAGATTATCTAAAACAAATTCCTCGCTTATAATGGAAACCCTGAGGAAAATGGATGTCACAGACTCATACATTGCTTCGTTAAATGCCGAGAGTGTTGGACTGTGTTGTTCCATGGTTGGTGAAGGCCGCGACGAGATGTTGTCGAACCAGGTTTCTTTGATTGTGAAGTCTGTTGTCGAGGACACGAATCCGGAATCGAGATCTTTTGATGCTCATTGTCTTTCGAAGATTGTGCAATACTCGAGCTTCATGAACTATTCTGCTGTACTGAATGTCTTGTTCTCTCTGATAATGGATCCACATCCTCTTGTTCACGTTTCATCTCTGGAGGCCTTATCTGTGACGATAATGAGTCAAACGCAGTTGCAGTTGAACGGACAAATTTTGAGCAAGCTTTTAGACTGTCTAAGCAAAATTTGGACTAGAGATGAATACGGAGCACAGTCTGCCGTGACTATTGCGTCAAACTTTGACTACGGTGCCCGTAGCAGCTCAATTGTGACTATGAGCAAGTTGATCAGAGTAATCATCAACAACTCTGGTCCGATGATCGCATTCTGGGCTCCATCAGAGAAGATGATTTTGCGAAACCTTATTTTCGGCCTGATGAATTTAGAGGTCCATGATTTTGAGCTTATTTCTCGTGAGCTTCTAAAGGCGCTTGAAGAACTGGCAGTTTTCGATCGCAATCTGGTGCCATTGAGCAAATACGTTGAATTCATCAGATTTCATTTGGCCAACAACATCAAGCTTGGAATTTCAGGTGACAACTTCAGTTTCATGCCTCTGTGCGACGACGATAGCGTTGCGACGTCGGTGGTGTTCCCAGTGACGACAAGTAGCGTGAACTGGACTTTGGCGTTGAACTCACTAAATCAGTTGCTCAAACTGCATTTGGAGGAGCTGTCTTCGTTAGACGGTGCCATGGAGTCTCTTCTGTGGCTGGGTCTGGAATTCTCAGACAACGATTTGATACGGGAGATGTTAGTTGCATTTGTTGATAGCTCTTTTGACAAAGTCGGTAACGAGAAACTGTTGTGGTTTGACAAGCTTCTGAAACTTTTCAATGTGTCTAAGTTTGAGCTTTATGGACCTCTTTTCGAGATGTACAAGCGGAGAATCAACAATGGTGGTATGTTCTTCAACGTTTCAAAAGCTGGAACCAACAAAGCTGCTTTGTCGCGGAGCTCGACGAGTGTGATGAGATCGGGAGCAACCAGTGCAGCAAAAAATGAAGCTGAGCCAGCGGCAGACTATGCTCTTGAAGACGAAGGAGAGAACTTCACAGAGCTTGTCGATGGTTCTGGTTCTAATAGTGTTGGGAATGTTGTTCCATTACCGGAAGAAGGTGTTTCCAAAACAAAGAAGACAGACATTTCGGAGTCGAGTTTGGTCCAATTAATGGTTCTTGAAAATGAACCGACAAACTGGAGATTTAGACTATTGATTATTGAGCTACTGACCCGTCTTGTTTTGCACACGTCGAGCGATGAGCGGTTGCGGACGTTTTTGGTTACGAGATTGCCGGATGTAGTTGAAATTGCGTTTGTTTGTTCGACTTCGAGCCTGGTTCGGCTAAGAATTTCTGCATTGCGTCTGCTGGGTGACCTGATGGACGTTTATGGACAGATGAGCGATCCTGTTTACCCTGAGGTCTCACTGTTGGAGCAGCAACAGGCACGAATCACGACTGCCATCGTGTTGGCTTTCAGCAGGGACTCGAACGTGGAGCTTGCGTGTACTGCACTCGTGCTAGCTTCAAAGCTGTTGAGTAGCAATATTGGACAGATTTCGAAGATGAATCGGATAGTCAAAATTTTGACATCATCGCTCGAGGCTTTAGCAGTTCTGGGGACTCGGGAGGGTGGATCTTTGGTTGGTGACAATAGCAACGGTAGCAGCGATAATAGCAGCGATCAGCAAGTCCTCAAGGTTGGTGATGTGTCTGTTTTGACAGCCAAAGCACAAAACAGAGTGAGGGTGTTTGTTTTACAGGCATGGTCCAGAATCCGGATTTGTTGTTCTGCGGACGAAGACGCAGAGCTCGAGCTTTTGACGCATCAGTATATCGACGTTCTTGTTCCATTATGGCTGCAGTCGTTAAGAGACTTTGCTATGCAAAAGTACGGCAGCGAATTCTTGGCAGGTGATTCTGATGAGGTGGATTTGGCGACTTATGAGAGCTGTTGGGTCGATCTCACAGAGGTCGTGGCTCTTTTGGCAGAGGAAAAACCTAGTTATCTGCGTGAGATGCTGGGCAAAGACGTTGAAAGCTTTGTTTTTGTTCTATTTGGCCAATGCATGGAGTATTTGATTCGGTCATCATCGCGGTCTGTGCTGGATACCACAGACTTGAGAGTTTTGGGATCTCTAGGTAAAATTTTAAAGCTTGAAGAAGCGGTTCGGATTGTTTTTGAGGATGCTATTTTTGCCGAACTGATTGATCTTTTAGACAGACTTGTTGCTGTTTCAGATTCAAGCTCTCGGTTGCGCGTCGTGGAGGTGGCTTCTGGCGTGTTTGAAGCTTATTTTGCATCCACTTCTGGCGCAAAAACGCCTGAACAGTTGCACAGTGACGTTGACAAGCTCTTTGAGTTGTTGCGGATTAACATTTTAGCTGTGGTTCGGGTTCTTCCGTTCGTCAGAGACCGTGAAATCAACTTTGATAAGCTAAATGCATTAACTGGAGCTGATTTTGTGCTGGTGAAACGTTCGTTTGACCTTGCATTGAGGATGGTTGAGTTTTTGCCTGATGTTATCAAGGTGGACTTTTATGCATGTGCGTTGTATGCTTTTGGTTTGATTTATGAGCTAAACAACAGTGAAATTATTGCAGTTTTGTTGCCTACTTTGAAACGGATTGTTTCAAGCCTTGCTCAAATTGATGCTTGCAACATTGCTCTGTTGCAGTTCTATCCGGCAATTAAACGTCATTTGATAGCAGAACATGGTAGTTCTTTGCTCACGGTTTACATTCTGCTGACGACAATTGAGAACATGCCTTTGGATGCAGTTGATTGCGACGTAGTTTCGAATTTCTTGGTAAATGGGCTTGTTTCTGACGAAACCACCCTTACAACCATTGCTGCTCAAACAATCAAGACTATCATCAAAAATAATGATCGTGGCCACAACGGGCTTGTTCTCGCTAAGCTGATTCCAAAGCTTGTAGAGATGATCTCTGTTTCAAGCGAAGAGTCGAAATTGAAAGATCCAAGACTCGTTTTGGAGGTTCTTATTACGTTGACTAAATCGTTGACGACTGAGATCGAGATTGATGCTTCGTTGCAACTCACTGTTCCTGTGCTCATTTGGTTTGACACAAACACTGAGCATTTGTATCAGACGTATGTGCAGTCGAAGTTGCTTGAGCTTATCAAATTTTCTCCAGCTAGATTCAAAAATTTTGTTGACTCTTGCTGTGGTTCGGATCAGAAGATAAAACTCGAGAGATTGGTGAAGCTTGGAGCGGATGAGTCGACTGAATCTAATGGTGAGAACGGTAGTGCAAACGGCAGTCATATACAATTGAAGACGTTTGGCTGAAATGAGTCCCTTTGCTCGTCATTTTTGAGGCAAGTTGGCTTGCGCATCCCATATATTTGTACTTTCAAAATATCAGAACATTCCATTAACTATACACAAGCAACGACGGGTAGTTTGCGGTCCAGAAAAGTATTAAGTGAATTCACCAGATGACTCGAATTGCTTGTCACTTCTTGGCCAAACATAACTTGTGATACTTAACCTCACCGGCTGAGAAATCAAAAGAAACATCACCAAATCTTTCGGAAATCTGATCCAAAACCCTCGAATAGACATCATCGAACTTACTATACGCCATATCAACAGCACTCACAAGCCTCTCGTCAGAAACAACTCTTTGATAGTGCTGATGTTGCTGCAAAATGTGAATTTTCTCGACAACCCAACGTAAATATGCTTGAGCATTTTCGTTTTCATTAAGCTTCTGCTGAGCAACTTCCCAGTTCTCAAGAAAAGTTTTCCAAACCAGAAGAGCTTCTTCCATTGGAAGATATAACAATTTTTTCAATCCTGAACTGCTCTCTGAGTCGATAAAGTCAGCACAATAAACCAACTCCCAGTCTTTTTGAAGCACTTGTACTTCTCCAGAAGTCTCGTTCGTGTAGAACATGGCAACTTCGCCTTCCTCCACGTTCACAGGCATGCTCAGGTCAAAATAGTACTGGCATTGGTCAAATGGAGTCACCATGGCTGGATTATACTGGTTATTGTTGTTGAAATATTCTGAAACAAATGAGGTTGAGCGCTGGATACCTCTGAAAGATTGTGATGAAGGCTCGACGAAATCGCCTGGAAGCATTCCTTTGAAACCACTTTCGACAAAACGAAGTCTCTGGTTATCATGAAGGAAGAATGAGGACGGATAATGGTACCATTCTCTGCCAATACAAACGTTTTCGATCTCGTCAGAGACTGGAGACGAAGAAGGCAAGTGTCTGAAAACTGCAAGAGGAGAGCTGTAGTTTTGCACCAATGATACGATTCTCAAAACAGAAACAGTTGTAATGACGACAAATACAACAAATTTTGACACTGAAGTGTAAAATTTGTTGATGAAGTTCGAGTATCCAAGGATGTTGGTGAATTGTACAATCGTGAAAGATGCACCAAGTGTGATCAAGGGGTATATTGGATACATGAATCTCTCTTCTTTGTGAGGTTGGCTCCAGAAAATTGCACACCAAATAAGCATAGGAGCCAGCAGAGTTTTGAGTTGCCAAAAGTCAAACTTTTTGAAAGTGGAAGAGGAGAGGGTTATAAAACCAAGAGCTGCAAGAGGTAAGGCCACATTGAAGTTGAGAAGCAGATTGTAAATGTAATAACTGAGTGGTTCTGTTCCAAAAATATCAGGGCCAGTGTCTGCTCCGGAGTGCACAACATTGTAGAGAATGATGTTGATCGAGACAAACGTTGGGTTTCCATAGAATAAATAATCAGTTTGAGAAATCAGCATGGTAATGGCAAAGACTGCACTCAAGCCCACCAGTAGGTATAATCCAAGCTGTTTGGTGTTTCTCCGTGCAATCAATGTCAAAGAAACGTATGCGACAAAAGGAGTTGTCAAAGCAAGAGAAAACGGCCAACCAAGAAGTCCACCAATGCACGTGGATACAATCACGAGAGTGAAATGACGTTGCACAGACTGACATGATTCGGAATACATATGGTTGAGTAGTTTCAAATTCTCGTCATTTTCCTGTTTTTTCTCCTTAATGAGCGCTTTAAGCTTTTCGTCGATGTTTTTCTCAATTTTCAGGTTAAAACGATCGTACTTGAGATAATTGATCGTAGCTGCTGTGGCGAACATCTGCATAATCATACTGAAAGAGCTTGGCAGCAAGCTAATTGAGGCGTGGGACATGCCTGGATTCACTATTTGGAGCACAAGGAACCAATTTGACACTTCTGGAGAAATGTATTTGAGGGCTCCAGCCAAATGGATCTCTGCAGCGAATGAAAACAGAGCAATCAACGCTCTCACGAGATAGAATTGAACGTATGGTGGGAGAGCAAAATCGACTAAGACAGCATTTAGCAGTTTCAAAGGGAACTTGAACAAAGTAAACGGTAACAGATACGCCCAAGATCTGATTGAGTATTCGGGTGAGTACTCCCAAGTCTGTTTACCGAAATAACGGGTCAAAAAGTTGAGTGGTTCCCAATAGTTGAAAACTTCATCACAGTCAGCTATAATTCCGCAGAAAACGCTGTAAACCCTGCTGCAGAACAGCAGGCCAAGCAGAATAGTGCTTGTTTTCAACACGCTCATTAAAGTGTCTAATTTGAAGGGAACGATTGGAAGATATAGCAGCAAAAAGGGATGTTTTGATTTGTGTTAAACATGTTTTTTTTTCGAAGTGAAAGAAAAACAAAAATTATTGAGGTAAAAATGTTGATGAATTTGCTACTGTTGAGAATATCAAAATTGACGTAAATGGAGATCAAAGTGCGCTATTTTGAGAGGTAAATTGTCTCAGAACGTTAAGTTTTTGAGTTGATTCCATTGCAGGCTCTTGATTTGACTGTATGGGGAAAGAGATATATCAGATAAATAAATAAATAAGTAATAAATAGTAGGTGACAGGTAGTAATAAATAATGGTTGTGTAGCATTGAGAATATGACGCATCATGAACACTCAAAAAACAATCCAAAATGTTCAAAGCATGGGCGATATCGTACCTCATTTGTCAGTGTACCGGTCTTTGGAGTTGGCATTCCACAAAAATCCGTTTGAATCAAGTTGTTTGCCCAAAAGAACAGTGTGTGGCGGAACAAAACGGTTTTTGTCACTATAAGTAGACTTAACCTCCCACCATGGAACGTCTTTCATCACTTCGGCCTCTCTATTGTAGTGGCTCAAGGTTCTTCTGACAACATCTCTATCTTGCTCGGCCTGCAAAACCGGAAGAAGATGGATTCTGGCCCATAGTTTTTCACGTGAAAGCTCCACCACCTCTCTATTCCCCTCAGCAACTTTATAGAAACCGTAAGTTGAAAGACCAACCAGCATTGCAAGCCAGACGGTTGGACGGAATCCTCTAGCCGGAAGATTCCGTTTCCACTGGATCCTCTCGTATCCTCCGACTGGTGGTAAGTCTTGGTGATGTGCCATGTTGAATCTGCAATTGATTGAATCAAGTATGTTTGTTATAAACTTACTTCACTTTGTGTAGTTTGGTTTTGATTGGGTGTTTTTTTTGAGAGGTTCAAAAAAATTAAGGCCTGGCTCGTCTCAAAGGGTCAGTTTCCAAATTCAGAAGATTTAATTTGGTCACGTGTAAATAATAAGTCTATTGACGCGTCGAATTGTGAGGGGATTGTTTTCCTCCGATCCGCTCGTTTCTTTACACTCCGGTGGCCGATAAACATCAACTAAATTTTTCTGTATACTACAATGATTTGATCACTTGTAAAACTCCTAATAATTTACAATGTCCGCTAAAGTGAGCTCGAAAGAGCAAGTGGAAACTCTTCTTTCCAAATATGACAATTTCTTGTTTGATTGTGACGGAGTTTTGTGGCTGGGAGACCATCTTCTACCAAAAGTGGTTGAAACTCTCAATTTGCTCAGACAACGTGGGAAGAAAGTGATCTTTGTCACCAATAATTCCACCAAGTCTCGTGTCGACTATGTGTCTAAATTCGATAAATTTGGTCTCAAAGTGACCAAAGACGAGATTTTTAGCAGTTCTTTTGCCACAGCTGTGTACTTAGACCGCATTCTCAAACTTCCAAAGGACAAGAAAGTGTGGGTTTTGGGCCAGTCTGGAATCCAAGATGAGCTCCGTGAAGTTGGATATGAAACTCTCGGTGGCACTGACCCTAGACTTGACGCGCCACTCGATCTCGAGGACAAATCATCACTTTTGCACAACCTCGACCCCCAGGTCGGCGCCGTCGTCGTTGGTCTGGACCTCAAGTTGAACTACCACAGACTTTCCGTCACCTTGCAGTACCTTTTGAAGCCTGAAATTCCATTTGTGGCCACCAATATCGACTCCACTTACCCTTCCAAGGGCTTCAAGTTGCCTGGAGCGGGCTCCTGTGTGGAGACTGTGGCATGTGCTGCGGGTCGCGAGCCGATTTCTAGCTGTGGTAAGCCAAATCTTGCAATGATGGATGCCATTGTCGAGAAACACCAGATCGACCGCTCCCGATCCATCATGGTTGGTGACAGACTCAATACCGACATGAAGTTTGGTCGTGAAGGAGGATTGGCCACTTTGTTGGTTCTCACTGGAATCGAGACTGTCGACAAGATCCACGCTCTCGATGCTGCTGAGCAGCCTACTTACTTTGCCGACAAGCTGGGTGATCTATACGAACTTTTAGAATAATTAGATGGTAAGAACAGAAGATTGATACAAAAAAATTATATATAGAAAGTTCGCGCACTCAGATTCGAAATGCCATTATAATTTTGCTTTAGTCGTCTCCTGAAGCCAATCCACGTCTTTGAGATCTGGAAACTCATTCACAACCCTCCAATCACACTTGGTAGCGTCGAATTCTCCAATATCCTCCCTCCAGCGCCACACGTGCTTTATATCGGTGTCCAGTGTGTCCTCAAGCCTGGCCACAATGTATTTTCCAATGTTTGGCAGGAACTTGAACCCATGACCAGAGTCACCTGTCGCAACATACAAACCGTCGTAGCCAGGAACTTTGTCGATGATGAAGTGAGAGTCCTGTGTATCTGCAATCCAGCACGTTTTGCTGTCAATGAGTTCGTGATAAGCAATTTCAGGACAGTATTTACCAAGTATCTGTTTTGCTTCTCTAACACACTTGGTAGGCATAGTGTCAGTCATATTCATGTTCTTGTACCGTGGCAGAGAAATTTTTGTTGCGTGGTTATGAGGATTCTCCACGAAATGTGAAGCACCCGAGCCAGGAAGAGCAATTTTGAGCTTTTTGGTGAGAGGGTCAGGTGGGAAAAAGTAACCCATTTCTGCATCAAATAGAATAGGCATATCTTTATAAAACTCGTACTCAGTTGGAGTCAATTTTATGTGTGTCACAAACAGTCCTGTTGCCGCTTGTTGGTTCTTGAGATCCAAAAAGGAAGCGGTAGATGCTCCACATGCGATAAGGACCTGTTCAGCAGTCTTCTCACAACCATCGGCTGTCTTGACATATGTTTTTCCTCCAGTACATCTCACACTCGTTGCTTTTCCGGCTAGACCAAAGATAAATTTCACACCAAGTGACTTGCATTTTTGATAAACGGCAAACGAGGCATCTGCCGCATGTGCCAGACCAGCCTCTGGGTTGTAAATCGAGCCTGTGGTGTCGCTAACAGTGTTAAAGGCTAGCTGTTTAAACTTCTGCGCCAAAACGCTACCACCTTTCAAGTTCTCGATCTTATACCCTTCACCAAGAAGGTTTAGATTGGCAATACCCTTTTTTTCAAATTCTTGTCTTCCTACATGGTGGGCGGGTGTAATCATGATTCGGCCACACTCATTGTATATCCCCTTAAACAGAGGATCTGACCGCCATAGCTGCACTGCTTCAATGCTCATGCGAGAGTAAAGTAGGTCTGTATATTCAGTTCTGATGATCTTGTTGTAGTCATTTGCAGCGGACCACTGTGATGGTGGCTCGTAGACATCAATAGCTGTCACATCATAACCTTTCAAGGCAAGTTCCCTGCAAGTTGAAAGGCCAAAGACTCCACATCCAACAACCAAAACTGTCCTACCCATATCGACTATCGTGATAAATGAGAGGATGTCAGACGTCGTGTAGTGTTTGGGTATTTCAGGTGATCTATATATGATATACCATTCTATATTAAACACTGGAAACCCTGTCAGCAGCTCGATGCGCCCGCTGAAAATCAAGGCAGCTCGATGCGCCGTCGCAATTCTATCTCTGAAAATTTCGAGGATTGAATGATTTTCTTATCGCCGCTCGTGCGATAACCAATAACCTTATCGAAAATTCCGCTTTCCAAAATCGGAATCAAGAACTCTAAATCAGTGTGAGATTTCAACAGAAAGAGACATTAGACGTCATTGAGGACTCCTTGAACGACTAGCAAATCAAGTCATTGGTAAAAGTTGAAAATCTTTATGAGGCAGGAATATTTAGTTTTGTGTAGACTTTCAAACTCGTTCTCACGATTTCTTCGCTGCTATAGTACTGTCTCTTTTCACAATTTGTCGACAAGTACAGCCGTTGACAGGACTTCCAGTCAGCTGATCCAGTCATGTTTATGTGAAATCATGTACAGACTTGCTGGATCAATATCATCGATACCTGAAGTGTCGCGTATGATTGTCCTAACCCTGTAAGACGTTAACATAGATTCCCAGCCCCGAGTTGTAGTTAAAGCAGGAGAAGAATGGGCCCCAATGAGGTGACTACGAGATGACTTCCTCCAATAATTCTCCTTAGCATTGACTACCTTGCTCCATGAAACGACTGGCCGATTTCCAGCCGGTTGTGTGCTCTCTCATTCAAGTTTCGTATCGCTTGTCGTTCATCGCTACTGAACCGTTTATAAATTGACAGATTGATAAATATATTTTGAAAAGATGAAGTAGTTTTATGTCTGATCCATGCTCGGCCTTGGGTCGAAAACAAGAGACATGACACGACTATCCAAGCCCTCCGAGTCTAAGAAAGTGGGATCTGTGCACGAAAACCTACGTGGTAGAAAGAAAACCAGAACAGGCTGTTTGGGTTGTAAAAAACGGAAAAAAAAGTGCGACGAAGCCAAACCCCGTTGCGGACGTTGCATAAGGCTCCAACGGCCATGCAGCTACAATCTGGTTACATCTTGGAACCCAGAATGTCAGCTGACTTTATTGGAGCCTCATCTTGGTGAGTTTATGAGAAATCAGTCGTTGCGACCAGCAATCACACATCCTTTCACGATTAATTTTTCCTATCGAGAGATGATTCTTGAAAAACAATTTAAGTTCAACGAAGACTCAGACGAGGCAGATATAGACGTTTGCACTACTATGTCAGGTCTCAGAGAACCAGTGAGAGCTGAAGGTTTGACGAATCCAGTGGATCTTGAAAGTATCGTTTTGCAACACCCGGAATCAGACATTGCACTCAAAACAAGCGAGAGTTTTCTTTTCCGTCACTACATTGACAATATAAGCCGCACCAAAACGTTTGCTGATTCGTACCAGACATCGAACGAGTTTCAATACATCATTATACCAGGTTGTGACAGGTTTGTGGGCCTATATCAAGCTGTCTTGACATTGTCGGCGATTGATCTCATGAAAGAAGAGCTCAAGAAGCCGTCCGACCAATGCGATAAACTACTCACTAATGTGTACTACTCCCTATTCTTGCGCTACAAAAACGCAGCTATCAATCAACTGCACGACATTCTAGACAACTTTGACCTTGGAGAAACCGACATTCTTGAAGAGTTGTTGGTGACTATTATGATTTTGTGCTCGGCCGAGATCACCGACCAAGGCTGTGCCAATTGGGTCAATCATCTGAAAGAAGGTTGTTTGGTCTTGTCTGTACTACCTTACAATCAAATTCTTGAGTCGAGAATCCTTTTGTTCGTGTACCGATACTTTTCGTTACGGTTTGTGTTTCTTGTTTGCACGCTCAAGAGAGACAAGCTTGATGAGTTCTTGAGGAGCTGTCCTTGGCCCGCTATCGATGCTTTTTTTGACACTGACGAAGTGGACGAGATGTTTGGTTGTTCTCCTCGATTGTTGTATCTTGTTTATGAGCTGGCAATGCTCAATCATCTGCGAGATAATAATTCCATAGAGGAGCAGCTACTGACAAAAAAGTACCTCAACATCTGGGCAACTCTCAACTCACAAAAACAGACGTTTTTTGGTGACTCAGCTGAGCTGGAAGTTTGTGCATGTTCGTATCTTCTGGCTACCAAGGTATATTTCTGTACACTTCTGTGGGGTGGCAAGCTTAAGGTTTACTCGCAAAAGGGTTTCGCTAGTGTGTATCATAGTCTGCTACCAGAGTTGATGGACAGTCTCACGAAACTGAGTCTGATGAAATCGCAGATTTTGTTCCCATTGTGGTGTTTGTTTGTTCTGTCGTGTTGCAACGTAATCGGTGTCAATGGTGAAATCAACCGATTGCGCATTCTTGAGATGTTTGCACAGCTTGAGCAACGTTGGCCTCTTAGTTCGAGTGTTCAAGTTCAGCGAGCAATGGAGACGGTTTGGAAAGTGTATGATCTCACGATCGAGGATCCGATGAACTTTGTTCGGGGAAACAATTTTTTCCGTAAGTTTGATTGGAGGGATATTTTGAGTGCTGGAGGCTTCACGCTGGCGTTGACCTAAATGACACAAGCGAACGAGTGTTTGAGTTTTGGGATGTCTGAGACAGTAGCTGAACAGTTAGAGAGACAATTGCGAGTCGTGAACGATGAGTGGTAGCGAAATGACACATGAGTTGAGCGAGATCCGCTCGTTGAACAACGAACGAGGCGAGTCGTTAGGAGACCAGTTGGTTGTTATCACTTAGTCTGTATTTGTCAGGCGCAAACGTCCCGCTCGTCAGCTGACTAATATCGTCAATTGAAAATTTATGGTAGCAAGAGAAATAATTTCCGTAGCTGGAAAAAAGTTTCTTTCAATCATATGTAGTTGTACCTTATCAATTTACAATGAATATGAGCGTTCTTTGAAGTACAGATATCGATTGTCTTTAGTACCAGTGCAATTACCATTGCCTTCTGGTGTCAAGAAGCGCTCTTAGTTGCCTTGAGACAGATCTGCTGATAAGATAAGAAAAAAATTTCGCGATAAGAACAGACCAAGCAGCAGAGATAACTAGGGAGAAAGGTCGATTACGGGCATGAAGAAGTGGAACTGAAGGACGTAACGTAGCAGAAAAACATATTGAACACTTGAGCCAGAACAAAAAGATCTGATATGGAGGGGGGAGAGAGAGGGGGAATTAGAAAATGGAGAATTCTAAAAAGTCTTCCGACCCAAGGACACGGTTTAATTGTCGAGTGAATAGAGTTGGACTTCTTTGGTGGAGACTACTTCAGAGCTCACTCAACAAAGAGCCAGTTGTAACCGGTGCTCATAGAGAAACACATACCTTACTTTTGTAGATCTCGAGTTGGTGTGGTTCAAAATATAAATTTCAAGAGACACGAACAGAACATACATACGCATCAGTATGCAACAAGCAATTTAATCTGTCATTTATATCTATGATTCACACAATCTGGGTTCAAAAAAGGGGTTGATGAAGGGAGTGAGCGCAGCTTACCGGGAGCACCGGCAATCGACCCAATCACATCCCGCACGTCTCGCTTTGCTCATCGTTTGCGAATCAGTATGCAATGTAGTTCCCAAGTTCCAACTTCAAGGTTATTGGAGGAGCTAAGCTGTTGATGTATTGTTCGATTCGGTGTATTATTGATTTTTTGACACATGAATCAAGATGAAATTTGTATCAACTGTTTCTGTGCAGTCATTGGGCCAAAGATGCATGAAATGAGATATCACAATTGAAGTCATAAATCAAAATCAAAAAGTGATTCAAAGGAAAAATCAAAAGCCGTCAGAATAAAAAATCTCCTGGAACCAGCTCATGATAAACTTTTCAGAACAACATTGCTGAATCCAAACACTCAAAACAGGCTTCTCTGGTCCCTTTTGTCTCAATAAGAGTCCCCTGTGACCTCAATAACATCACATTTCCACTTCCAAGTACGTCGTAAATTCCCCTGTTAACGATCTGCACAATATCGGGACACCTTACAAACACAAAGATGACCCCATCCTGGGAATTATAACAATCAGATCAAAATTGTCTCTCAGGCTTGTCTTGAACTTGATAAGCTACTGTCTCTTCTTACGCCATCTCTTTTGCTCCCATACTTCAATACTCTCTCTTCAGCTGGTATTGTCACCTTGAAAATCTAGCCCTGTTTAACCCAAACCTACAAATTTGGGTCTATTGTCCGCCGGTCCTAGATCGACACCATCTTCTCAGTCCAACCCATTTTTCTCGCAGATCTTTTATTCGATGATGCTGTAGCCGGTCCAGTTTCTAATAAATTTTCCATTGCACGTGACAAATTTCATGTGAATTGTAGGGCACTCCCCTGTGTTTTTTTAGCAAATTTTCAAAACGCCCCAGACAACTTTATATAATTCATAAACATTCAGTCCTCTTTCTCGAAGACAAAGATAGCTGCTGGACAGGCTTCAACCCGTGATTACTACAACTACTCTGCACCAGCTCTCAAGGCAGGTTGGTTTCTTTTAAGAATCACTGGACCCATATAAACCTCATTATAATCATTTTTCAAATACAGCAACATGTCGGTGACCCAAAAAGAACTCGAGCTTTCCGATTTGATCAACTGGACAATTTTCCAGGAACTTTTACTCATGGATGAAGATGAAGAAGGCTTTGCTTTGTCTGTTGTTCAAACTTTCGTGGATCAAGCTAAAGAAACTTTTGAAGAGATTTCACAATTGCTCAACCAGGAGGAGCCAACAGAAGACGACCTCAAGAAACTTTCATCTTTCGGACACTATCTCAAAGGCTCAGCTGCGGCTCTAGGACTACAAAACGTGCAACAGGAGTGCGAAAGGATACAAAATTACGGTAACAAGATCAATTTCGACGATTTTGAAAAGGCAGCAAACGCTAAAACTATCAAAGATTGGATTGCTTGTATCCGTGAAGCACTTGATAACGCTCTAAAATGCTATGAAGAGAGCATGAGTCTGCTGGCCGACTATTTTGACACAAAATTGTAAAGACATTCACAACACGAAAGATCCTTTTTGAACTTATTGATACTTACATGGCTTGATGTCTGTCTGTTTCTTCTCCCCTTTCCCCCAAGTTTGACCAAAAGGGCAAATTTTGTATCTTTGTGGATTTCGTGTGGTGTCTTTCTCTCTGCTTTGACTTTCAACACCTTGTGCTTGAGGTTTAACGGTCTACGTTTTTCTCCATGTGTACAGTATTAATATATTTTCACGTTAGACATACACATAACTGTCGTTCTATTAGCGCAACATGGTTCATCTCGTTTGTTTTCTTCACTCTTTTTTAACTTGTTCTTCTTCATTGCCCTTGAAATTGTTCTCTATCACAGAATAGCATAGAACAAGGCCCACCGAGACAATGCCAAACGTAATGGCGATGTAATTGAGTTGGGAGTCTGTAATCATTGTGGGGTATGTGAGTGTGGTAGGCCAGTTGTTCAGGAAGTTGGATTTCTCAAGACACGTTAAGGTTTGATGTTTGATGTAGAGCGAACGTAATGATGAAAAAAAAAAAAGTAATTCGAAAGCATGCAGAAGCTTGATTACCTCAGGTGTTAGTCATCTGTTCTGTTCAAAATCAAACCACTCTGCTCTTTTTTCTGCCATCCCCCGGTGCACCGAAACCGCTTATTTTTGCCCACAGAGGTTTTCCATCCCACGCTCTCCCACGACGCGTCGACCCTGGTGGTGTTCACGCTGACCCCGCGGTTTGCTTCCCCACCATCGGTTAACAGTTTTTCATCTCTTTTTTCAACGCTCTCTTTTTGGTCTGTTTTCCGCAATGATCGATATTTAAATAGCACCCCATTCGATGCTAAAAAGCACTCTCACAGCTTTTCAAAGACTTTCTGTACTAAATCGCGGTTTTTCAACAACTCAATTCTCTGCAATGTCTGGTTCAAGAAAGCTCACTTTCATTCCTGGCCCAATCGAGTTCAGCGATGGCGTTTTGTCGGCCATGTCGACTCCATCGCAATCACACACGTCTCCCGAGTTTGTTGGTGTTTTCCAAGAAGCCTTGAAGAACACTCGTAAGCTTTTCAAATCCACAGATTCTGAAGCTCAAGGAATTGTTCTTTCTGGATCAGGAACTCTCGGCTGGGACATAACCGGTGCTAATTTTTTGGAGAGATCCGACAAAGCTTTGGTGGTTTCGACCGGTTTCTTTTCCGAGCACTTCAAAGAGGCTCTTGATGTCTACTGTGATAACGTCGACATTGTTCAACAGAGCAACTTTGGTGACGCCGTCGAACTCTCTGCCGTTGAAGAAGCCCTTTCTAAAGCAAAGCAAGCCGGAGCCCCATACTCCCTCATAACCATCACTCAAACCGATACTTCTTCCGGAGTCCTTTCCGACGTTAAGGCCATTTCCGGCGCAGTGAAGAAGATCTCGCCGGAAACTCTTATCGTTGTTGATGCCGTTTGTGCTACTGCTTGTGAACAACTTGAATTCGATGCCTGGGGCATTGATTTTGTTTTGACTGCTTCTCAAAAAGCTGTTGGTGTTCCTTCTGGTTTGTCTATCTCGTTTGCCTCCAAAAGAGCCCTGAATAAGGCTCTCTCCAAGCCAAAGCCAACTTCTTATTACTCTTCGCTCAAGAAATGGCTTCCAATCATGAAAGCTTACGAGTCTGGTTCAGGTGCCTACTTTGCCACCCCAGCAATCCAATTGGTTCACGCTTATAACGTGGCTCTCAATGAAATTCTGGCTCGCGGAGTGGATGCCACTGTGGAGGCACACGCTCTTGCATCGAACAACTTCAAGGACAAGATCGAGTCTTTGGGTTTTAAGCTTGTTCCAACCTCCAGAGGCGTGGCAGCTCACGGTCTCTCTGTGATCTACTTCCCAGACGGATTGGATGGTCCAAAGTTCTTGAGCAAGATTAGAGATAGCGGTTTCACCTTGGCCACTGGTATATACGGTGACTACAAAACCAAGTACTTCAGAGTTGGCCACATGGGTGTCAGTGCTGTGGGAGAGAGAAAAGAGGAGCTTGACGAGTGTTTCGCTGCTATCAAGAAGGCTCTGGAGTAGTGGATTTCAATATCCAATTCTTTTTTCGAGTCAATTCGAAATGCATTTCCGTTCATGTGGTATGAAACCGTAATTGTGGGATTTACCCCATTTCCGGCCATTGGTAAAATGTTTCTTTGAGTTGTAAAAAGTGACACCCCCTTTTGTCGATGCAGGGAGGCAAACTTTATGACACTCACGATGTTGTGTCACGATTTTGAAAATAGTATAAATAAACATAATTTTTCTCCACATTTATTCAAACTCTGCCATGCCCTTTTTTGACTAACATCAAGGCGAATTGTGATTGTTAGAATCTGCGGATGACGAACTGGCCTGTGAGATTAGTCACTCGCTTTTTACTCAGGAGTTACTCATAAATTACTCATGACTCGCTTCGCTCGTCATTTGCTTGTCGGTAGATAACGATAAAACAAATTCTTGAACTACATCAATTAACAAATTAGAACGCCGCAACAGCGCAGGCTTAGTCGACCTCTCGGCTTGTCTAGGTTGTTCAAACGGAAAGTGGGAATTGACCAGCCCAGACAGAAATCTCCTTCTTGAGATCAGTCAGCTCCTCAGAACCGTCGGCGATGGTCTTCTTGAAGTCCTTGAGCTTGTTAGCCTCAATTGGAAGCGAAGATTGCACTTGTTTGGCAATTTGAACGGCTCTGTCAATGTATTCAACAATCTTGACGAAGTCTTCCTCGGAAGCACCTCTGGTGGTCATAGCTGGAGCACCAATTCTGACACCACCTGGAACAAGAGCAGACTTGTCACCTGGAATAGAGTTTTTGTTAAGAGCAATGTTGATGTTTTCACAAACAGTTTCAATTCTGGCACCGTCGATACCCTTGTCTCTCAAGTTCACAAGAACCATGTGAGAATCAGTTCCGTCAGAAACGAGCTTGTATCCACGCTTGGTGAACTCAAACTCAAGAGTCTTTGCATTCTTAAGCACTTGTTGTTGGTACTCCCTGAATTCTGGGGTAGCGGCCTGCTTCAAAGCAGTGGCCAAAGCGGCAATAGTGTGGTTGTGTGGACCACCTTGGTGACCTGGGAAAACAGAGAAGTTGATTGGGTTCTCAAGGTCGTAGTAAATCTCCTTGCCGGTCTTTGGGTTGACAGAACGAACACCCTTTCTGAAGAAAATCATGGCACCTCTTGGACCTCTGAGCGACTTGTGGGTAGTGGTGGTGACAATGTCAGCGTACTCGAATGGCGATGGGATCACACCAGCGGCAATCAAACCGGAAATGTGAGCCATGTCGACGACAAGGTAAGCACCAACTTTGTCGGCGATTTCTCTCATGCGCTTGTAGTCAATGAGACGGCAGTAAGCCGAGGTACCGGCAACGAGAACCTTAGGGCGGTACAAAACAGCGGTCTTTTCGAGCATATCGTAATCGATAATACCAGTTTCAAGGTCAACACGGTAAGGCATGGTTTCAAAGTAGGTGGAAACAGCAGAAATCTTACGAGTGTCAGTTTGGTATCCGTGAGAAAGGTGACCTCCGTGTGGCAAATCGAGACCCATAAGTCTGTCGTGTGGCTTCATGATAGCTTGGTAAACTTGCAAATTAGCTGGAGATCCAGAAAGAGTTTGGACGTTAACACCCCACTTTTCTGGGTCGACGTTGAATGCCTTGAGGGCTCTAGCTTGACACAAGAGTTCCATTCTGTCAATGTGCTCGTTACCACCGTAATATCTAGCACCTGGGTAACCTTCCGAGTACTTGTTACACATTGGGGTTCCGAGAGCATCAAAGACGGAAGTAGAGGTGAAGTTCTCCGAAGCAATTAACACAATGGAGTGTCTTTGTCTCTCGATCTCATCTTGAATGATCGAGGCAACCTCTGGATCAGTATCCTTAAGGTGGCCTTCCACCATGTGTTGGTGGGATTCAGAAAGAGCGTAATGAGACATTATTTGGGATTTGTGAAATTGTGGCTTAACGAGAGTGTTAAGACTCAAAAAAAAATCAACTGAATTAAGAGTATAATCAGGGATTTATATATAGACGAGTTTAATTTTCACAGAAGTCTAAGTTAATTTAAATAATTTCATGAAAAATCGGGATCAATTAATTGAGAAATGAAATACGAGGTAAAAAAAAACCATTGAGTCATGTGACGATTATGTAAGCAGGGCCGAGGAAGTTATGAAAAATTGTTAGCCATGTGATGTAAATGCCATTTTCTTTCCGGCCATTTAGATTCTCCAACATCACTTGCATGGTTCATTGGAGGTTTTACAATTCTACAGGCGTACGGAAAACACCAAAGAACGAGAAATTTGAACGAGAAAATTATTACTCGTACTCAGCACCTCGTTTGTTGTTGCACAGATCAATATATTGACGTTAATG
Organism: Ogataea pini; assembly: GCA_003707665.2. Lineage (NCBI taxonomy): Eukaryota > Fungi > Ascomycota > Pichiomycetes > Pichiales > Pichiaceae > Ogataea > Ogataea pini. The sequence goes on along the minus strand of PPKL02000010.1, from coordinate 210,290 downwards.
AACAGTATATCACGTAGATAAAACCATATGTCTTACCCACCCTAATATAATATTAGTATTAGCTTCAATAGCCTGTGAAGTAAAACACTCCACAAACCAAGTAAAACGGCTGGACCCACTGTCTTTAACGGTAAGATTTTTGGAATCTAGCTCTAGCACCACGACCACCGAACTTCTTTGGCTCCATTCTTCTTGAGTCAGCAATCAACAAGGTTCTGTCGTAAGAGGTGAAGATCTTCTTGAGTTCGTTCTTAGAAGACTCGTCAACGTATTTGGCAGTGTAGGCAATGAGACCCTTAGCAATGGCTTGTCTGATAGCGTAAACCTGGGAGACGTGACCACCACCGGTGACCTTGATTCTGATGTCCAAACCGGCAAACTTGTCAAGACCAACCAAGAGCAATGGCTCGTAAACTTTGTGTCTAAGGATTTCTGGTTGAACCAAAGTGATTGGGGTACCGTTGACCTTGATGAGGCCCTTACCAGCCTTCACGTGAGCGACGGCGGTGGCGTTTCTCTTCTTACCAAAAGTCTAGAAAGGAGGATATGTTAGTATGGGAGTTGGGTCGGAAAAGGAGCTGTAACCACCTGCAGAGAGAGTTTCGAGATGCGATGAGATAATCAATGGTGATTTTAATGTAGTATGGTTTGAAAATCGTATATCTGGTTGTGAATCTGGTAGTGCTGTTTGATTAGGAGACGCTTATAATGAAATTGTAGGTTGTCATGCTTTCTCCATGTGCTGGATAATCTCTATGTCCTCTGCTCTGCTTTGTGAAAGCTGTGCGTTGCTTGTACATACTTGAACAGATTGTGCAGACATCTTGATTGCTATACTTGTGTATATGAAGCTGTGATATACTGAGTGATGGAGAGCTCTTGAAGTAGTTGTAAATTTTTGAAATATCTTTGCACTACAAAGAATTCAAAGATCGCGAAGTCCCCGTGAAAATTTTTGCCAGCGGGGGAAAGTAAAGACAGGCGGAAGCTCCGCGGAAGGAGGGTGCGCGCGGCCGTGAGAACTGCCGCGAGAGCTGCCGCGAGAGTGCTCTAGAATTAGGGGAGCTTGAAATTTTTCAGCTCATTTACACCTCGCACCTGAAATAATAACATTGTGACTGTGTTTTTTTTAGTTTGTTCGCGCGTAAATTTGAGCACTAACAGGGGACTAGCGACTTTGCGAGCCCGCCCCAGCAGGCGCGAACAGGCGGGAACATATTTTTCACACCGGGGAAGCCTCATCGGGGGGGGACCTGACGGCCCTGGCTCGCCTGTGAAATTTTTTCTAAAATTTTGTACGACATTGCAGGTGCGATTTATTTGAAAACTCTTTCATTTTTCTAATACCAATCTATCATCAATAGAGGCTTTAAGGGTATCGGAAGAGTACTGTTAATATATCGAAATGGGTATGTACAAAACACATTAGAAGAGCATGAGAATCAAGTTACTAACCATTAAATTATAGCTATCGCAAAGAACCTTCCAATCTTAAAGAACCACTTCAGAAAGCACTGGCAAGAAAGAGTCAGAGTCCACTTGGACCAAGCTGGTAAGAAGGTCTCCAGAAGACAAGCTAGACAGCAAAAGTCCGAGAGAGTGGCCCCAAAGCCAATCGACTCCCTCAGACCAACCGTGAGATGCCCAACCATCAAATACAACAGAAAAGTCAGAGAAGGTAAGGGTTTCTCTCTCGCTGAGTTGAAGGCTGTTAAGCTTTCTCCAAAGTACGCTAGAACCGTTGGTATTGCTGTTGACCACAGAAGAGTCAACAAATCCACCGAGACTTTCGAGATCAACGTTGCCAAGTTGGAGAAGTACAAGGAATCTCTCATTGTTTTCGACAAGGCTACCAAGCCATCTGGTGAGCAAGTGTCTGTTGCTGCTGCTTTCCCAGTTGTTCAACCAGCTTCTGACGTTGAGGCCAGAGCTGTTGTTGTTCCAGAGCAAACCGCCTACAGAACCTTGAGACTCGCTAGATCTGAGAAGAAGTACAAGGGTATCAAAGAGAAGAGAGCTAGAGAAAAGGCTGAGGCTGAGGCTGAGAAGAAGAAATAAGTTTGCCAGTAGTGTTACTATGATTTATATCTTCTGTTAATTTAGGTATTGCCAAGGACGTGCAATGACGAGCAAAGCTAGTCATTGTGATAACGTAATAGTAAATCACGAGCGAAGATAGATTTCGGTTTTGTTGGGCAGATTACCCAGAAGAACGAGAAAAGCGATTCACTCGACTCCTGACTTGTGAAACATCCAGACCTAGCCATATACATTGTCCGAAATCATTATCGTTATTACATCTGTCAGGTGAAGCCATTTATTTGAACTTCACTCACCGTCTAGAACTACATGTATTGAAACTGTAGTATAGTTGTTACAAGCTCACTCACGAGTCGCTTGGCTCGTCGTTCGTTAGCTACACTCTCTGAATAAGTCAATATATTAGTACTATCACGGTCATATAACCCAAACGAGCATCTAAAGATTATTCAAAAGTATCCGATCCGACATTGTTGTTTCATAACGTTTAATCAAACAAACCGAATCCCATGTCGTCGTCTTCCTCTTCCTCGGCTTCAGACTCCTTCTCCTCTTCAGCAGCAGCTTCAGCACCGGCAGCGGCACCAGCAGCAGCTGGGGCAGCACCAGCAGCAGCTGGACCAGCAGAGAAGTTAACCAACAACTTGGAGATGTCTTGGCCAGCGAGAGCCTTGGAGTAGATACCAGCCCAGATGCTGTCAATCTCAATCTTAGCACCAGTGGTGAGCTTCAAAAGGTTTTCTGGGGTGATCTCCAACTCGGCGTCCGAGAGGATCAAAGCAGCGTAAGAGAGAGCAGATTCGGTAGACATTGCTGTATTGGAATAATCGATTTAAGCTGTTATTGCAGACTATTTCCTTGGCCAGATTTGAATAGGTAATCTGTTGTTGAAGTAGTTTTAGCGATGATTATTTTTCAGAGTAACCAAAGGGTTTAGTTTTTCGCTGGAAAATTTTTTGAGGGTGCAACGAATGTCACGTGATTGAAAGAGTCTTTGAAAACCCTGAGAGCTTTGGCTGTGTAATATGGTGTGAGTGTGAGAGGATAGGAGAGAAATGAAGGAGTCGCAACAGAGAACAGTGTCGTGAGTGACCACTGGACTACTCCACTTCAAACATTGTAGATCATAAGTTGAAACTCCTAATTCGGGAGTGTAAAACTATGGATTGTGGTCAGTGTCAAAACTCCCACTACTGAATTGTGCTACCAACCTCATTGTTATCTGCTTTGGTATGAGTTAGGTGACTGTTGCTCCTCAATTGCACGGGAAATGGTACCAAAATTCGTAGACCTACAGAGTCAAATGTGATTAGTTGATCTACCTTTTTTGAATTGGTCATATCTTATGTGAATGATGCAATGTTCACTCATGAATTGCTTTGCTGGTCATTTGCTATTAGTTATTGGCTATAATTTGTAACTCTCGTGTTTAAAAAATCGTTAGATCTGAGAATTTTATATCTTCACTTATATAAATTCAGACTGATTTTTCTTCTTGACTTTACCGATTAGAACTAGAAGGGCACATCAATACTTGTTTTATTCCATTTATAGCCTACTTGTACAAATGAAGAGGGAAGCGAGTCATCGGCTTATTGTTCGCTCAAATCAACAGTCAATAGATAATACCTATCAGTATCACTACCTTCAACAGAAATCAAAGTAATTCCTTCCAATTTCTCATTCAGCAACATCGAGTCATGTTCACCGCCATTGTGCAACCCAAACATATCCAGCTCAGTCTTATTGTTGTAGTTCAAAAACGAGTAGTAAGTAGCAGTCGTGATACCATCACAGGTTCTTTCCCTGCAGCTGTCACGAGCAACCAGAAACAAATCCTCTTTGACAAAAACAAGTTCAGACTGTGGAGCAGTTCTTGAATTTTTATCAACACTGTAATCTGGAATTTCATAAGTTGAAAGTCGCAGAACTTACGCTGGAACCAACTCAGGCTCCAATCTAATCAAATCATACTCTACAAGACGAACGTAGGAGTTGGTGTACTTTTGGAACCACCTTCTTAGACATTTGCAGACTGAAAAGTGCAAAAAGATATTCCCCATCTGGCGAAAGAGTTCCTCCTTCAAATCCCTGATTACTCACACGACCACTATCTGGCTCACCCTCATCGTAAGAGACATAGTTTGGCGGTGAGTTAGCCGAAAAGAACAGTTCTCCATTTCTGAATGGCAAAAATCCCTTTGGAGGAAGAACAAAGTCAATCAAAACTCCAAAAGAGTCGAATTTGTACAAACCTGGTCCATATCCATCAGCGATCCGAAAACCTTTGAGAATATCTCCTTCAACTAGATTCAATGATTTTGGATCAAGACAAACTCTCGTTGTAGTTTCGTTTTGATCTCCACGTCCGTAATCGCTTGTAAACTTTCTGGCTGGAAGAGTGTAACAATTCTGCTCTATAGTGGTATTGCATTCCAATTCTGTCATGTACTCACCATTGAAATCACGCAGTAAGATGGAATCGGAGTAATCCCAGACAAGATTTTTGCTGTCAGACAAGTCTTTTGGGGTGAACCCCATTGAAAACTCTCGAACCCGCGGAACAGAGTTCAAAGCTCCATTTGTATTCCAACCTCTGTCTCACAAGTGATAAGTGCTAAATGAGTATGTTCCATTGACAACTGTCACAGACTCTTTTTGCAAAGAAATCGATGATCCAAACGAGATTGTATTGTTGTACTTGTCAGTAGAGTCACATGCAAAAAAAACCATGACCTTTCAATCCATAGTTGACGTAAAGCAAACCTTCAACCTCAGTAGTATCTGCCCCTTGACTGCTTTGAAATAGTTGAAGGACAGTTGAAATGAGTGAAGATGTAGTAATACGCATTATTTGTGGTTTAGTTGTCCATTCGAATGACTCTGAATCAATGAGGAAGCAATTCTATTTTGATGAGCGTGAGCACGAAACCATTCATATGATGAAGCTAATGGTCCATGTGGGCCCTGACTTACTTTTCATATTCGAATTGGGTTTGTAACTATGGCTACCGATCTGGTATCTGGCATGATTGGCCGTCCCTGCATAAACGCATTGAACCTTTATCTCCGAGGTTATCACTTGGGATTACCCCACGAGGAGTTTGACGTTTTGGAATAAGCAACAAACGAACAAAAGACGAGCGTGTCGAGTCTTGATTGAGTGAATAATTTGCTAAACTCGCTATATTTGTCGTTGGTTTTCCTAGTACTAATCATTAGAACACATGTAGTATGATTCTAGTTAGTTTGATTTTACAAGTTAATTTCACAGCTATTTTCACAGGTTAAATTTCACATGGCTGGGATGAGATATCTCTCGCTAACAAATGACACTCTTTGTAACTCGCTTCGCTAGTCTTTAGCTCGTCAATTCACTCACAATTCCAAATTACTCATATGTCTCTCTTTCTCTAGTTTTGTGCAAACCCAAGTCGATGCATACATATTGATCCGGTCGATAGACTCTCCTGGAAGCCTCACTGCCGCTGCTTTGCAAAGGTATCCATGTTTTTGGAAACTTTCTATATACCATGGAGATGGAGAAGCAGAACGCAACAAAACCCGTCCACCAGGAGCCAACGCACCATCTAAAGCAGTAATCTCGTTATCAGCATCAGTTCCGTTGGCATCAAACCAGTCCATATGATCCATTATAACAGCCACAGAAAGAGAATGTTTTGACAAACGAGCGAAAACATCGTTGAGAGTGTCTGTATGCAACCGAATGTTATCCAAAGGAGAATTATTGCCAGAGAAGACTTTGTAAACTGAAGTTTTCAAGTAATCTGGACAATTATTCTCGGAATAACGACCCATTAAAGTCAAATAATAGAAATAGTTGTCAGTTGAAATCAGCGAACGTGAAATAACGGGATCCAAAGTGTCTGCAACATACTGAAGAACAGAAGGTCCCATCATGGCAGCTTGATTTGCTGGAACTCCTAAAGCTTTCCAAAGGAAAACGGGATTTCCAATTACAAGCTTGGAGACAAGTGGATTGAATAATGTTGGTTTGATTTTTTCGTCCCAAATTTTCCGTTGCTCCTCTAACGTGGTAGCTTTGCACATGTCTTCGATATCCTCGGTGACCCCGCAAATAGTGAAAACGTATCTCGCCAAACGAAGGGCCCATTTTGAGAAACCGGTATCATAAAGACCTCTCGAGTTGATATCAAAGATTTTCTCTCCCAAGCTATACCAATATTGGAATGCGTGAGATGACATATGTGGGGATAATTTGGAAACCAATAACTCCTGAAAACCTTCGATTTTACCCAATCCGAAAAGCTTCCAAACTTCCTCACGTTTCAAGGACTTCAAAGCAGAAAGCTTGAGTTCCATCAAGTGACCTTGACAAGGATTCAAATCAACCCCATGGATACGACGTGGAGGATCGGGTAAAGCAGCGTAAGCAAGAATATTATCACCAGCAGAAGTGATGGCTAACACTGTGTCTTTGCCAGTGAGATTCAAAATTCTGGCATCTTCTCGTGGATCTTCCCAAGTGAAAGCATAAATGTATTGATTTTCGAACTGACGGTATTCCGGACGTAACTCGTGATAGTAGACCCGATAAGCATCATTTTGATAGTAGATAGAGGGATAAGGAAGGTTTTTTTTCTTGCACGCAATTGCGGCAATGTGACCCTTACTCTCCACCAAGCTCGTATCTTGCTGCGACTGTGTCGGGGCCAAATAAGGAGATTCCGTTGCAAGTGCGTTCACTTTATGTAGCAAAGCAGGTGATCTATCTTTATCACAGCCAAGCCAAATGTAGTATGGGATTTTTCCCAAGGTTTTGTTTGACAAATTCAGAGACTTCAAAGTTCCGAAACGATATTCCAAGTAATCTCTTCTTGATGGATCAAGGAAAACTCGATCAGCTTCAAACCAAACTCTCCAAAATGTACGGAAAACCCAAGAAATGTGCCTATCTTTGAGTCCCCCGACGGAATCGACGCGGCCGAGAGAAGTAACTTCAGATTGGACGCCAAAATCGACGCAACAGATGATACCATTTTTCTTTAACAAATGTGCAACGTGATCGATTGTTGAATGAAAAGTTGGAATCATGGAAAGAGAATAAGAGAAAGTAACAAGATCTGCTGCCTCATATGGAATCTCAAATGTGCACGCATCTGCCAGCACACAGTGAACGTTAGTCCAATTATTGGCTTTGAAACGGTTTTCGGCAATTTGAAGCAATGATGGTGATAAATCAACGACATAGACCGCTTCGAAATTCTTTAAACCGAAAATTGAATCCATCTGCTCAACATTCCAACCTGTTCCACCACCCACATCAACCCAAATGAGGTTACGATGTTTTTGGAGGTGTGCGGCTGCTAATTGTAAAGATGTTTCACGACCTTGAAGCAATATTTTACGAGTTTTGTCGTAGATTTTTGCTTGAGCAGCATAAAAGGACTCAAGGGCATCTTGTTGTGCAGGTGATGTGGACTTGAATGGCTTAATGAAACAGTGATAGGCAAATTGCAGTAAAGTTTTGGCACTTGAAAATGGTAGAGAGGATCTATCCAAACGGTAAAGCGAGAATATAAATCCTGCTACCAAACAGAAAATTAGTGCTGAAGAAGCCCAGTCGCCAGTCACGTTTTCCAAGGAAAGAACGATAGTCATTTTGAAGGTGAAGTACTTGGATTTTGGAAAGATGGAAAACGTTCAGGTGTTACAAGTTGGGATTGAATGTTTGGACTTGAATTAGTTTTTATGTTGCTACCATTCTGCAAAATTGAAACTTGAATTTGTTACTTTGTGCCATTATTGTTGGCCCAATTGAAACACATATTGCTGGAAATTACATGTGAAAATGGGCGTACCGCATGCGATCGACGCGTGTTTGATTTGGTCTTGTACCTCCTGAGAGTTTGATTCACCTTGATTTGGACCCCACATGGTAATTTTCACTTTTTGCTGACATAAGCAGCTTAATTTATTTCAAGAAAACGTGGGAGCCAACAAAAGTGATAATGTTTTGGATTGAGATTGGGAAAATTACCGAAGCAGTGGGTGCACAACAACCTTAGCTAGCCATGAGCGTGTAGTGACTGGGTCGTGTGAATGCACAAGAACGTGTAAGGAAACGACGATAATGTCAAGAGAGTCACGACCCGCTAAACTATAAATAATGCGCTCAGTTACTGGCTTACCAAATGTTTATGTGTCTCGATCAAGATCGCAAATATTGAGAAGGTCAAAGTGCCGAAGAAAAAAGGGGTAAATGGAGAGCTGGCAACGGTTTGCAGCGGTAAACAACGCGGGAATTTTAGGGAGTTGTGGGGAAAATTGATGAGAGTCAATGACATGCGAACGCTCCTTGCTTGTTAAGTCTCGATCAGTGAATGACTTGGCAGGTCATTCGTTGATTAATCATTGAACCAGGAGACAATGATATTCATCTGGCCAGGCAAATTATCAGAGAGTTGTCTGTATTAAGTAGTTGACTTACTCGCGACTCGCTTCGGTTCATATGTCATGTGTAACTTTCCACGTGACGTAATCTCTCACCTTTTCTCTCTTGAGATCATCCAAGTGGCCCCAACTCAGTGTCCACTATTTTCTCGTTAAACCGATTTTTCGAATGCGTGCAAGGTTCCCGAAACTGGTCTCTCAGGATAGGCCTTCTGCAATGGCATTAATCTACTTGATCATAACCGTTCAAAACGCAACGTGGAGACGACCGAAGTGTTTTTCGGTATGACTCAATCAAGTTTGCTCGCTGGTAGCTCACCTAGGACCCACTGGAATCTCGTTCAGCCATATTCACTTCACTCAAAACTCCCTTTGCTCGTCCTTTACTCGTCGTTCGGTCATTATTCGCTCCCCCTTCGTTTGGGTTCGGTCGGCACACGACGTTTTTCTTATCACCTTTCCCGATTGGGTAATCCGCAAAAGAACTTCCGAAATCTATAAAAAATTCAACAGTTAACTTTTTTTCAGAAGACTGATCACAGCCCAACTTCATGAAGTAGCAACCCCCTCCCCCAATGTCATCGCAAACGCCCGTGAAAACTACCAAGGGCCTTCCAAAGCCAAAGGCCTCCTACTTTCCAACGTCGGAAGATTCTCCATTGGTTGCAAATCGTGCTCTTTATAATGGAATCGCTGCTACTCACGATGCTGGTAAAAGAGAACTGGTCGAGTCTCTGACCGTTCCAATCCGTTCAGGTCGTGCATGGAAAGTTCCTAAAGGACATATTTGTCGTATAGTGGCTGTCGAAGGTCCACAGGTTGGTGATCTCAACATCTGGAACTTCAACAACCCAAGAGAACGGTTTTGGGCAGCAAGAACTCGTCAGTTGCAATCTGCTCACGTCTCAGTTTACGACCGTTTGTGGTCCAACCTTCCATTTTTGCGTCCTTTGGCTACTATCACTGCCGACTCTCTCAAGGATTATGGCCAGGACGAGTGGGGTGGACGTCCACATGACCTTTTGGGAACTCGTTGCGATCCTTACGTCGATCAAATGCTTTCTGGAGAAGAAAATGATTTCCATTGTCACTCAAATTTGACTCGTGCAGTTCTTCCATACGGTTTGACTGAATTTGATGTCCACGATGTTTTGAACGTTTTCCAACTCACTGGACTCAATGAACACGATCAGTACTTTATGGAGACTTGTCCTGCTAAGAAGGGGGATTACTTTGAGTTCTTTGCAGAAACAGATCTGCTCTGTGCTCTTTCAGCTTGTCCTGGTGGTGATCTTTCTCTTTGGGACTGGGGTGAAGGTGATGAGGCTACTGGAGTGGACATGACTTCATGCTGCCGTCCACTTGGCGTTGAGGTTTACAAAATTACTGACGATTCGGTGTTGGAGGGATGGAGCGAGCCTCAACCTGTCAAGTATAAGGGATTGCATGGAATGAAGTTGCCGTGAGTGATCTGAAAGTGGAAGGTTATTAAGAACTGAGTAATAATCAAAAGCAGTTCTTGGAGCACTGACTTGAATGAGTACTTGATGGTAGCGGAGATATTGAAATTGTAAAATTCGTCGCGTCGACTGACTCTATGAATTTTTTCACCATTTAAAGTTTTGCTGCAGCAGCTCGTATCAGTATGTTCATTGGTGGTCGGCCACCCCTGTACGCGGGACCGAAACCCATTGAGTCAATCCCGCTAAAGCTTGGTTATATATATATTTTGTATCATGGATCTTTTATTTTTCTTGAGCTATAGTTTTCATTCTCTCTTGGAGAAACCCATAACTTCCCCTTATCAGTTTAACTTCCACGTATTCTGTTATCGCCAATGAACGACACCCCTGTCTCCTCCAACTTTTCCAGACCTCTCACGTGGTTAGAAGAGTGGTATCGGCTTCGGAACGAACTCTATTCGTGCCCACCTTTCCAAGTCTACGCAGAATACTCAACAAATCTCAGTCTCGCCCAGCTGCTACCGTCCCTGCGTAAACTTGTCTCCCACTATACTCAGCTATCCCTTCAGGTTTTCCCCAACGAATCCTCCCACGAGGCCCGCTTGCTTGAGCATTACACCCTCGGAGATGTGCTGGAAGTGAGAGAGGAGTCCAATGATGACATCTCTCAATTGCTTTACAACATCTCCAAAAAACGGCTCAAGCTTGGAGTTGAAAAACCCCTTTGGGGTCTCATTCTCTTAAACTCAAACAAGCTCATTTTTTATTGTGAACATCTAGCTTTTGATGGAACATCCGGTAAAAATATGCTCGTTGCGCTCAAAGAAACCCTAAACAGTCTGAAAGAGCACGAACTTGACCAATCAGCCAGTCTTTGCTCAGTTCTTTGGGAGAGAAACTCCGACTTTGTCGGCACAATGGGACCTAGCCACACCGATCTCATCGATTACAAACCGTCGTTGTCCTACTATCTCTACGCAATCTGGTCACACGTGCTTCCCAAAGGAGTGAGGTTTCTGTTCAAACGATGGTCATCTGAACCATTGCAAACCGGAATTCAATATTCCCGGTCTGACCTTCCGAAAATGGCAGAAAATTGGAAGTATTCCAACGCTCTCGTCCGCATATCTGCACAGGATGTCAACAAACTGCTGGGGCTGGCACATGCGCAGTCTGTGAAGCTAACGGCTCTTTTGGTGACAGTGTTGCATCTGGCTTTGTTGCCTTTGACAGGCGATAAAGACACTGTCACTAGAATCGCCGTCAGTTTACGTAATCATATTTCTGAAGAGAAAGATACTACATTTGGGATATATATGAGTCAAATGTCGGTGTGCCTGGCCTCTATCCGACGCAAGTACGGAGCAGACGTGCTGAATTGGGACTATACAAAAGAGATACAAAAACAGATGAGTTCTGCTATCGGTACTGCAAACATGGAACTGGGATTATTGCAGTCTGTCGATCTGGAGAAGTACCTTAAAAGTGCCGATGCCACATCCGATAGAGGTATTTTGGAGATATCAAACTTGATGGGACTGACAAACAATGAGACAGATCGCATCAAAATTAATGATCTCGTGTTCGGTCAATCACCTGGATTGGTTTCCTCATACTTCGCTTGTAACGTCATCGGCACCGATATAGGAGGTGTTAACTTGTTGTTGACTGCTGTAGACGGAATGGAGAGTGAGTTTGAGGTGTTTAGAGAAGGAGTTGTCAAATGGCTCAATGAGGCTTTGAGCGAAGCACCTACACCCACACCCGGAACAACGGAATGATAACATATGACAACAACATGTGGCTTTCAAAGATGAAATCAAGTTGCATGTGATTGTACTAACGGTGAATGACTAAAGTTCACCTAGTCTGTTTCACTTGCTTCGTAGTTGAATTTCTCGAAAGGGAAAACAATTCACCAATTATTGTTAAGAAATAAATAAATTCGTTTTACAGAAAATACCTGTAATACCTGTTTCTTGCCAAGTTAAGAAAACGGTGTAATCACACACGTCTTTCGTGTCTCCTATTGCATTCCCTACAGCTCTAGTTTCACAATTGGCTCGTTCAACATGCCTGACCTGTTTCGGAACTTACCGACCGAGCCAAATATTTAAGTAACGGTGCGAGTCGGAATCAGAAGTAACTTTTGATTGCACCGTTTTGAGGGAAATCCGGGGTACCTAAGGGTAATATGCAGCCACATATCAAAGGTGATTGTGGAGTTTGACATATTTCTTGGTGCGACTTATTTGGTTTAGCAATGCTGCAGGTGAACAAGAATTCAATAGCCTTAATAATTGGAGGCAGTTTCATTTTAAGCGCTTAAAATGGCACTTTTGCATGTGATTTCCCACGAATTTATCTGGCCGCTACGCGAATTTGGCCAGTTACATGTCTGCGTGAAAAGCCCAGTAGTCTTTCAAAAAACAAACTAAACACGCGGTGCAGAAAAATTGAAGATCTTCCTCGGGAACAATAGAAATATTAGCTACTAACAGAAACTAATACGCACTCTGCAAGACGTGCAGCACGGGGTGGATTGTTCTTGTACACAAAAGCATGACAGTAGTGTGGAATTGACGTTTCTCTCTGAGTGACAGCTCCAGGAAGCATATCAGATTCTCGAGCGGAATGTCAATCAAAACTACACAAGCTTACGGGTATAAATAGGGCTCAAATTCGCCAGTAATAGTTGTATTCTGTTCGTCCTCTTTTATCTATTCACCATCAAACAACAATAACATGTTTACCAAGAAAATTGCTCTGGCAGCTGCCATTCTCCTCAACCCACTGCTCGGAAGCTGTGCGACAGCTTCTAGCTCGTCATCTTCTGCGTCAGTGACTGCTTCTTCTCTTTCTGACCTGTTACCCTCTGATCAGGATTTGCTTCTGAGCGGAGACATCACCACGGATGACTCAGTCGACGTGCTCAAGTACGGTATCAGCGACGGAATTTACTCCGAACTTTACGAGACCGTTGAGTATTGTCAATGGTCTTACTGTATTGCTGTTGACTCCCTTACTACAGGTGATATTCAGGACGCTTGTCCGCTCACTACTTGTAAGGATGACACTCAGAATGTGACTGTTGTGGAAGTTTGGGGCGGTGTGCTTATTCACGGAGCCATCATCTTGAACCACGACACCAAAGAATTAATCGTTGCTTTCAAGGGTACCACTAGTCTTCAAGAATGGGCTGTTGACTTCACTTTCGTGCCTGTCGACTACACTCCATGGGTTGTTTCGACTGGAATCAACAAAAACGATTGGAGCTGTGACGGTTGCAAGGCTCACGTTGGCTTCTACGACTCCATGAAGGAATACCTCCTTCTTGGACTCGACAAGACTCTTTCCGTTCATGAACAGTACCCAGATTACAAGGTCAAGGTTACCGGTCATTCTCTTGGTGGTGCCCTTGCTGGTTTGGCAGCTGTTGAGCTGTATCTTGTTGGCTTGGAACCTGCTGTTGTCACGTATGCTTCCCCATTATTTGGTAATCCGGCACTTGTGTCCTGGATTAACGATAAATATGATACCAGCGGTCTTACCAGCAGCATTCTTGACAGCTCCATTTCCTCTCTGCCTGCTCTTTCTTACACCAGAGTCACTCACGTTGGAGATATTGTTCCTTATGTTCCTCTTGCAAGCTGGGGATATGCTCATCCTGGTTGCGAGCTCTACATTAACCAGAGGACTATTCCACAAACTGCAGATGAAATCAATGTTTACGGAGAATGGTCTACTGAAAGAGACCAAAATGGTTTGGAGGACCGTGTTAGGGAGATTTTGGAAGGATTGAGCGATATCGCGGATGTCTTTGGCGTTCTCAACATTATCAGGGCACACAACTACTATTTGTTGTTCCTTTCTGCCTGTAACGACCCAACTGGTTTGAAATAGGCCATTATTGACTAGCTATTTGACGCTTACTAAGTAGTTTTTGGACAGATTGTATTTGTTCGAAGATAACTAGACCGGATCAATTAGAGAATTTTAGTATATCATTTGAGATAATATATATATATATATATATATGCTGAGTAAATCGCAAGCAAGCGTCAGAAGAATAATATGACTGATGGGACAGTTCACTGACTTGTCACAGTGGTTCGAAATCCATACCTGCCAAATTCACTCTTTCTACCATTTCGAAATCCAATTGATTACGTCAGCAATATTGATATGTGCTCAAATCTAATAATTTTTTTGTCATTTTCGGGTGTTGTTTTTGAAGCTCTCGAACAATTATTATCTCAAGACTCTGTCAAATCTTATGATTTTTCCGTCATTGAACCCACACTATCCATCCAAATATCAATCGTTTGCGCTATGAACATTCTCCGTCTTGGACTGAGGGGTATGGCGCGTTTTCCCGCGCCAATCGCCCCATCATCAAACATGATCTGGAGGAAAACTATGACGAGACCATCTTCCTCACTAATCACATGCAGAACCCTTGTGGCACAATCGTTCCTAAGACCAACTAAAAATCAATTCTTTGCAACCGTTTCAACCAAAACTCCGAAACGTGGTGCTGCATTTTGGAAAGTGGGGACCAACTTGAAACATCTCAAACACATCCTCAAGGAGTCTGGGGGCAGTCGTCTTAGATACCGGATAGTGTTATTCATTGGATTGTATCTGGTTTTGAATTTCTTGTTTAATCTGATGATGCTTGTGTTAATCAACATGTACTTGGACGGACTGCAACCAATGACATGGAGTTTTGGTTTTAAAGCAAATAGCGAGTTTAAGAGTGGAGTTGCCAACGAACTTGTCAAAAAAGACGACCGTGCAGCACACAAGAATTATCTTGCCTGTCTGAAGCAAATTGCGAAGGAAAACTCGATAAATGCAGATGAACCCAACAAAGATTTTATTCTGTCTGTGGAACAGCTCGATAAATGGGTTTTCCAAAATGAAGATATTGCTTACGTAAGCAGTTATTGTGATCTTTTGATGAGATACGCCATGACAATGCAAGATCCAGACGGATTCCAAGTGCAAAGGACTTTGACCCGTGCCTTGGAGTTGGTTGAACACTACCAGGAAGCTGTTGGGTCTGATATCGGGTCCTATCGCTTGAAAAACAAATCGTTGCGAGTCTTGGCAGACATTTTGAAGTTGAGAGACGCAAATTTTGAGCAGATTGAAGAACTTCTACTCAAAGCAATATACCTTGTTGAAACTAATGAGTTCAAGAGGACAGTGCCGTTGGAAGGTAAAGAATGTAGTCTCGTCCCGGAGAACGAGCTTGTGAGTAACGAGTTGGCAAACTCGCTACTGGACCTGTGTCTACTGTACTCTTCTACAAAGAAACGAGACTTGCTTGATAGTGCTTTAGGAACATTGATTTCTGTTTTGCGTGCATTGGAGCGCGAAAAGAAACTGTTGGAGGTGGAGTTGGCCTCGCAATCGCTATTCAAGTCATCAGGAGCACAGCTTCCGGAAGTGAGCGAAAGACGGTTGAATGAGCTCAAGTACGAGCTTGTTCCTCTTGTTAAGATGCAGACAAGCGAAATTTTGTGGTATAAAGGGTTGCATGACAAGGCAATCGAGTTTGCGAAGGATTCGGCATATAAGGCTAGTTTGTACAGTGCGGAGAATCACAACAGTGCCAAGATTTCCAAGATTGGGTTTGATAACCTAGCAAACATGTTTCGACAAGCTGGGGATGACGATGCTTCGTTTTTATGCCTAAACAAAGCTAAAGACATTGAAATACCGCTTTCTGCGTTTTTCAAAGCCACAGGAACAGTCCGGGATGCAGTCTTGGGACACTATTTTGGTGCTTGGGGAAGGTTTTTGTTTCCATGAGCAACCTCTTATGTATATATCTATTTATCTCTATTTATCTATTTATCAACAGAATTACTTATTTATCCACAAATACAAATTATTTTGTCACGTGACGCCGAGACTCTATAATATACTCCGAAAATAGGATCCTGAAAATTTTCACCCAGTTCGAAGAGCAAATAAATGAGCAAATTAAGTCGGCATTTTAGAAAACAAGATGCAGATATTGTGCTCATTACCAGGCCTAGATATATAGAACAATGTGCTCATTACCTAATGCGGCGTTGTGATTGAAATAATTACAAAATTGTAACTTTATGGGTTCAGTGATCTCGAATTTTGTTGTACATATAAATTTGTAATCTGGTCTTATTCTTCACAAACCAAGGTTCTAGTTGCCACGAAGCTATACAAACTACTACACAATGGTGACCAACATGGGGCTTGACTGCATCGCCGATATAGGCACGTCCGAATATATGGCGATGCAAACCGCGTCCCAGGCTGCAACACCATGGGCACACATGAGTTATTATGGAAAATACACCATCTATCTGCTAGTGGTGATGCTCTTTCTTTTTTCACTCAAGTCCTACCTATTTACCAATTACGATGTTGATAGAGATAATGAAAAGAAGCAGGTTTCGCTAGTCGAAAAAGTCACTGCTTTCAACCGTTACATCTCGTATCGTCGTATTCCTGGCACAATTTGCAGCTGGCTCGGACTTCCAAACTCGATTGGAAGCCTTCTCATCGTCTTTATTGTGACTCTCTACACGCTTTGTTATTGTTTTATTCCACACCCATATTACCGGGCATGTGCCGGCTATGGATCGCCGCCTTTAGCTGTGCGTGCAGGTTTTATTTCCTTGGCCTTTGTGCCCTTCATTTACATCATGTCGGGAAAATCCAACGTTATTAGTCTGCTAACTGGAATTAGCTATGAAAAACTCAATCGTTACCACCAACTTTCTTCTGTTTTGTGTCTGTTTTTCGGTTGGGTCCACACGATTCCTTTCTACATCCAGGCTTCCAGAGAAGGTGGCTCATCTCGTATGCATTATAAATGGACCACTGAGCCACTTTGGGTTAACGGTGTTCCACCAATCATTTTTCTGACTTTATTGTGGCTCGGATCTTTGTACACTGTTCGAAAGTATTTTTACGAGGCGTTTGTGCAATTGCACTGGATTTGTGCCGTTGGATTCTACATCAGTCTTTTCTACCATGTTTACGATCAACTCAATGCACACAAGTATTTAGTTGCTACCCTTGTGATTTGGGGTCTTCAGCTGGTGTACAGATGGTTTGTCAAAGGTTATCTGAGGCCTGGAAGACGTTTGGGACGTCATACAGCAGTAATCAGTCGTTTGAACGGTCCTGAGAATGGTTCTGCTGCTTTTGAAATGATCATCACCAACAATAGTCGTGCTCCGATCCGTTGGAATCCTGGACAGCATATTTACGTTCGAACTGCCGATTCCAAGTTTGTTCAAAGCCATCCATTTTCTGCCATTCCTAGTTTCAAAACCCGCCGTTCGAGTGGTGATATCCGCTTAGTTGTTCGTGTGTTTGGAGGAATCACCAAATCCGTGTACACGGCTGTTGGAGAAGGTTCCAAAACAGTGGACGTCGTGGTGGACGGTCCATATGGTGGTGTTAGTCGGAATGTTGCAAGCTTCACAGATCTTTTTCTCGTTTGTTCGGGATCTGGAATCACGACAACAATCGCGTTTGTGACTCAATATGGACGGATGTTGGGTGTTCCCGGGACTCCTCTGAGACGAATCCGATTGGATTGGGTGATTCGTAGTTTGGGGGATATTGACTGGATTTCGGAGGAGCTTCAGTTTATTGAGGAAACTTATGGCGATGCACTGAAAAATGGTTGGTTGCAAATCAATATTTATTCGAGTCGGGGTGAAGTAGGGACCGAATGTGACACTGAAACAGGGAGCGAGTCGAATAGTAAGGTTCCAGAGCGGACCTGTGTGAATATTTTGTCATTCAGACCAAACATTGCTGAGTTGGTGAAAGGGTTTGAACTTGGACGGAGTAATTTTGTGGTTGATTCCGGGTCAAGGTCACTGAAGAATGAGGTGGGTAATTCTGTCGCTAGTCTTCAAAGCCGTGTTTGGAGTGGTGGTGTGAGGGAGGTTTGTTTGCATACCGAGGAGTTTGGGTGGTAACCAGTGAAATGTGGGTCGACTACCGAACTCTGAGCGAGTCATGCTACCAAAAAAATTGTATAAGTTTATTGTATAAAATGTTGCCTGCAAGAGCAGTGTATATTTGCAAAGTCCGAGTAGATGCGATTGGGTGACCAATGACTGATTATTGACTTCCCTCCCCTCCAGAAACATTGCGGGTAATTACAAGGGTCATGTGAGTTTCAGCTAATCAACGACGATCAAGATCTAAGTTTTTCATCATCATAGTTGCTTACTTCTAGTAATGCTTTCTTTTATCGGCATAGACAAAACAGAGGTATCAGCCAATTTGTACTCACTCAACTCGGACCCATCAACTCACTTTGAGCTCACGAGCTCAGGACTTGCTTCGGAAATTGTTGAATTGTCGTCGCGTCAATCGACGTAAAATATTTTTCGCGCTTGCAAACTGCTCCCCATAAATTCATCGTCTCTTCTCACCATTGAGTCAATCACCTTCTTCTTCCTCTTCAAATTCGCATCACACCACATCTCACCCTATCAATGACACTTCCACTCCCCGGAAACGACATCACACTCAAAAACCTCGTGGAAATAAGTCTCCGAAAGGGGTTCCACCCGCTAACATTCAGCAAATTATTCAAAGAATTCAAACATAGAGCACAGTCTTGTGGCGAATCGGTTCTAGATTTGCTTCCTCTATACGAAAATTGCGCAACAAGACCACTCCAGCTCAAATATATTTATGAAATTCTCGTTCAAAATGATCTTGCCGGAACTTTTGATGACCTAACAGGTCTGTTTTCGCTCTATATGCTCCGTTTGAATGCAAAAGACCAACTAGTCATCCTAGTTTACTTCAATCAGCTGGAACGTGATTTCCCTTGGTCAACTCTGGGAGCAAACACACTTTTCTTACACGCCTTCTCCGTCTATCTGCATAATTTGTGCGGCTTCGGAACATCAGAAACAGCTCTCTCCGCCAGATTCGTGCTAATGCTCTCCAAATTCATTATGAAGCTCCTCCAAGATTCACGCTCTTTGGACGACTCTTTCGGGAATGCTGTTATGGAATTCCTGGAATTTCTCCGCTCTCATAATTTTGATGCCACTCATGACTACCTCAACAGCTTCTTCACCGGTTTCAACTTCACAACTGTCCAAAAAGACTATCTTTCTCACAACCCTCAAGCCTCACACAGCTCTCGTAGCGGAGTTAAATTGCTTCATTTGAGAAAAATCCTTTGGCTTTCGTATCACGTCACGATCAAGTTTGCTCCTGTAAATGACGCATTCGTCAAGTCGTTCAAAAGTTTGCTGAATCTCTCGGCAGTTGCAACTTCAGCCACCAACTCATCCATTGCTCACGAACTCGTTGTAGCTCTGTTTGACTGTCTTTCTTTGAGCACTTCAGCAACTGCTCATATTTGGACTAATTTCGTTCTTGTCAAATTGCCCGAGTTTTTACAACTGCTCAAAATCAATCAGCTTAAGCTCGCTAGCTGTGTTTTGAATGCATTCGAGTCTGTTGGATCACAACATCGTGAACTTTTCGTGAAAATGGTGCACAATTTGGCTGTGCAGGATTTGCTTAAGGCATCACATTTGCGCAAACAACTCCCTGAACTCGCAGAAACAAACTCTCTCCCTGTTGCGGACAATTTTGAGTCAGATTACACAGCTACTTTCCATGATACAAACCCGGAGTTTGTGTCCCTTGAGGAGTCTGGAGTGGCATTATTCATTGAGAAAGTGGCTGTTTCAGGACCGGCAAAGACTCGTTTTGCTCGGCTTGTAACAAAATCTATCCAGTCTTTTATTTCTGACAACGACTCGCTTCGTTTGCGTCGTCTTCTGACCTCTCTCACGCTCAACAACGACGTTCTTGTTTCTGTTGTTTTGCACGAATCTCCCTACGAATTTGTGCGGCCGCTCGTTGAATATCTTGATGAGACTGCCAGCAGACCATTGCCAACTAAAGATCAGGACTCCTTAATGGATTTAGGTGATTTGGGCGGTTCAGATTCTACTAACGTCCAAGATTTACATACAGACATGGGTTTCACCCTTGTTTTCGTCCAGGCGATGCTGTTCAAGTTTAATCTGGATCCAAATCATTTTGCGGATGGTAATGCTTCTATATCTATGAATATTGTGACAGCATGGGACCCTATCAGAGACGAAACGTACATGAAGAATTTTCAGGATACCGATTCGCAGCTCAACAAACTGATGAACGATTGGATTTTATCGCTTTTTGATAGTTCTAATACCGATGGAGTCTCTGATGAACTTATTCGCAGTTGCACTGTTTCTGAGCTGTACTATTTGATTCCACAAGTGTTTCATGAAGCTGTTGTGGCTTTTGACCTTGGACTTATAGACGAGGACTCGCTTATGAACGGCCTTGATTACTTTCACCAGCCATTTTTGATTGCCACACTTGTTGGTGTTTTGAGACGTCTTGCTAGTTACATTTGGAGCAAAGACGATACCAAAAATCTCGCAGTTGTAGCCAAAGTTCTGGATCAATTATGTTTTGCTGAGCTTTCTGGCGAGACCAAAGTAATGCGCGACTTAGTTGTGCAAGTTGTTGGTGAAGATTTGGGCCGAGTTCTTTCCAGATGGTCTACAGGGCCTGGCGTTGCTGAGGCTTGGGAGAAACTGCGTGCTTGTGGAGTTTTACACGAGCAGGGTAGTGTTTCTCAGCTTGTATCTTACGTGATTGAGCCTGAATCTACGTGCAAGTTTGAGCTCGTGAAGATGTACAATGCTGCAGCACGGTCTTCGTGTGGACTAGACTGGTTTTACGAGCAATTGATTTCTTCATTGGACAATGTCTATACTCACAAGCAGCCTGCTTTGGCTGAGAGTTTGAGTTATGAACTGATAGCGATCAGTATCATCAATTATGCTCTTTTGAAGCCGGCTACCAATTTGAAGAAATGGTTGGCCAATTTGAATGCTAGCGAGAAGGGGGATGAGGTGATTTTCAGTAGAAAAGGTGCACGAAATCTGGAGATTGAGAGCAGTCTGAAATCCGAGGAAAAAGATGCGAATAAATATGGTGGTGATCTTGCTTTTGATTCGAATTTTTTTGGATTCATTCAAGAGCCAAAGGACGAGGAGGAGAGCGAGAAAGAGGAGGATAAAATGGCTGTTGACGAGGAGGAGGCTAGTGATGTTTTCATTTCGAATTTGTTGGTTTTAATCAAGTTCAAGGGGGGTGAGGTTGTGAGCAAGTTGGTGGGGAGTATTCTGAGTGAGTCATCACTGATTCATTGACAATTCAATACTGATTCATTGAGGATCAATCAACATTAGTGACCCATCTGTCAATCATCAACCCAATCAAATTCACTCAACACTAATCTGTCACAAATATGTCGTTGTAAACCAACGAACCGTTACGTAATACCAATATCTGTAGTTACTACAAACTACAAAATACCGTCCAATTCTCTTCAACTTAGCCTTGAATTTTTCATCTTGATCACTCCGATCGTTTAAACTTTCCTTTTTGGGAAACCTTGGGGTAGAAATAGTTTACAAGAAAAAAAAAAAGTCAAGCAAATCAACACTCTTACCTGATTTATCTCCTTACAAAGCAACCCCCAAATGTCTTCAAAAATTCCTGTAATTGCTTTTCCAGAGGATGTTGTGTCTTCTACGGCATCCCTTCGCCAAAAACAACACCAAACATTGAGATATCTCGTCAAATTACTTTATTCCTCCGGTTATGTGCTTGCAGCAGCGTATCTTGTGGCGATCTTGGCCATAAAACCAGTTTTGAAACTAAGCTATGAGCGCAGAATGGAACTATCCAATCACGTCTACTCACACATCACTTCAGTTTACAACAAGCTAACGAAAAAAGTCAAATTTGTCCCATCAGTGGTGGTTAATTACAAAGGAATCGTGTATAAGGATTCAATGTGTTCGACAGAAATCAGCGAAAACGAATCACAAGAGCAGATACAACGTGTTCGTGTGAGCCTTTCATTGAAAGATGAGCCACTGAAAGAGGTTAGGTTCTCAGATGAAGCACAAGATGTCGATTACAGAGATCTTTGTATCGATTCAACATCCAAACTTGCCTCAAGTCTCGACAATCTCAAACAAACAATGCAAAAACTCCGTGTTTTCAGTTACAAAAGTGGAACGGACTCGTATGCATCCTTTGGTGGTCGTATGACCGCAGATCAGGTGAGCGAGATGCGGCCTCTTTTATTTCAAGTAAAGCAATTCCGCAACTATATTGAAATGATCAGCTCCGATCACCCAAGGGACTACTTGTTCAAACGCAAAATCACTTACTCCACGAGACAAGTTGATGAGGCGTCCAAAAAACATTCCATGAATGCTTTGGATGACCTGAAAGATGAATTGAATGATTTAAAAACGCTAATATCATCATAATTTTTTGTCACGTGCCCTGTGCGCGTGACGGATCATTAAAAATTCATTACTTATCTTGATCTAAATCAGGCCTTTCAACAGTCGCTCCTGTTCAGTCGTGTCGTCTTTGTTCTTCTCTTTCCCGAGTCTCGCTTTGTTTAACTCTTCGAAATTACTTTCAAGTTCCTTCATTCCATGCACTTTGTAATAATCTTCCAATTGTTGTCTGAAAAAATATGGAAGTTCCATTCCAAGTTCTTTTTCTTTCACCTCAAAAAACTGTTTGAGTCGATTTTCAACAAGGAGTTTTTGTCTCAGATATTTACCACGCTCGGCCCATTTGGCCTCTTTCAGAGCACGTTCTTCTGGCGAAGGAGTCCATTTCGACTTCAGAATCTTGGATATCGTGAGTCGAGGAACGCGAAAAAATTCTGCTAGTTTTTCTGGTGGAAGCTCTTCTGGATATTGGGAGTGTAATATTTTGATTCCATCGATTGCCGAGCGACTCAGCCGCCTTGTTTTGGACAAATCGATCGCCGCAGCCTTCTCTTTCAATGCGTACTTCTGACGCAGATAATCTGGCAAAGATCTCTCACTGCGCCAACCTTCTGGTGGTGGTGAAGTGGGAAACTTGGGCCTCTTCGCTGTTTCTTTATCGAATATCGCCGTATTCTTCTTGAGATACTCTGTCCAGTTTTTTTTATTGTACACTTTCCCTCTGAATCCACCAGGGAGTTTGCTTAGATCGGGCAACTTCCAGGCATTCGCACGGGAATAAGCCACTGAAGTGGAGAAGTTTCGCACAAGTTGTGCTGACATGGGAGATGGTGTATCTGTTGGTGTTCGGTCAGGGGGTTTCACATGTAAAGAAGTAGAAAGATTGAAAAAAAAATGCGATAAAAAAAATTCTAAGAATGTTTTCCCATGTGTAAGGATGATTGAAATAAACGATGCTGCTTACGTCATTGTATTTTATCTTTTGATTCTTTTGCCCTCAAAACAACATTATTTTGTACGAAATAAACAAAGTATAAATATTGTTATCTACCGCTTCTGGGCTGAAGACACCGTTTTTTCTTGATCCAGAATGAACATAATCAAAAGGTTTTTTCGCAACAGCAATCAGCTTTCGAACGATGAGCTGGTTTTGATTCCTTCTGGACAACTATACCTAATTAGATCCCCTCGCTCGCCAAAAAGTGAGAATGAGTGTTTGTACAACGACACATTATTGTCAATTCGCGAAACGTCAGTTCCCTTCAATTACCAGATAAGTATCAACAAAGCCAACGGCGAAGGAGTCGATTCGCTAGACGATGATGATGAGTTGGATGAAAGTGGAAGCGACCAGATTTTTGATTCTGATTCATCTTCTTTGAAGACTTTCCTTATTGACGAAACACTCAAGTTTACATTACTGGAGAAATACAACAGTCACGTAATTACTTGGAAGGATTTTGATGGAGATCTTGGAGATCGTTTTGAGTTCAGAATCGATCCAGGTGTTTCAGTTGCATCAATTAATCAGTTCATGCTTGCCGTGTACAAGTGCGAGTACGAGCGTAAGTACAAGAGGTCCAGTATCGATAAAACACTTGAGGATTTGCAAGAATTTGTTCATGACAGTGATTCGATCTTGGAAGATGATGTCGACTTGATTTCGTCATTGCCTTCCTCGGCCAATATTCAACAAGAGAAAAACAAAGATTCTTCCGATGACGAGTCTGATAACTATGAAGATGCAGATGATGGATCAGATAATGAGCGCAAATTACAATTCCAAGCTCTGTGCAATTTGTACATTTATGATGAAAGCGAACAGGAATACAAGATGCAATTTGAAAAGGGACAAGTCCGTTTCTATGAGATTGAAAAGTTCAACTATTGGATGGACGTGATAAAACCGTCGAGCAGATTGATTGTTGTGGGGACTGACGTGTGTGATGTCATTGATCCCACGTTTGAGGCTGGTTTGCTGCGCTTTACATTCAATATTCAAACTCCAACGTTCGTTCTGACGTGGGCACTGGAGTTCCCAAACGAAAAAGAATTTGGAGTGTTCAACGCCTCTTTCGAACGATACTATTACGAAAGCGTCAACAAGACAAGTTGGGACTCACTGCAGGATGAAGCGAAAGATTTTATTAGTGCGGCAATGGAAAACCTAGTGATCAATGAGGCTATGGATGTAGATGAATCTAACAGCGATGAATCCTCCTCAGAGAATGAGGGGGAAGACGAAGAGGAGGAAGAACAGCTCAGAAAAAATTCTCGTTTGAAAGGCAGTTTGAAAAAGATTGTTGATGAAGTGGACGATGATGAAGATGAAGATGCTATCAAATCGAGATTTTTCTCCAATGGTATCAACTCTGAAATGAAGATTTCTTATAAAGATAACCTTACGTTCATTTCAAGAGGCAACCAGATGGGAGTTTTCAAGACAGGAGAAGGTAAGGAGCCAGTTTTCTCTACTGCCATAGAAAACATCACCAGTGCCAAATCAAAGAACAAAAAGATCAACCCACAACACATCATGATGCAGAATGGAGACAGAACGATGATATTCCAGGACAAAAACGATCTCCAGAATTTATACAAGATGGATCTTGAATATGGAAAAGTTGTGGAGGATTGGCAGTTGAAAAAAGACTCTAACGCTCTTCCTGTTGTTGGATTCACGCCTAATGAAAAGTTTGGTGAACTTTCCGGAGAACAGACATTTATGGGATTGTCACACCAGTCGTTATTCAGAGTTGATCCAAGATTACAAGACAAAGTGGTGGAATCTGACTTCAAGCATTACAAAAGCAAAACAGGTTTCTCCAGGATTGCAACGACGGAATCTGGATATATTGCTGCGTCGACTGCTAACGGAGAAATCAAACTGTATGATAAACTCGGAAAAAATGCAAAGACGCTCATACCTGCTCTCGGAGACGAATTTATGGGTCTTACGACATCTGATGATGGACGGTTTATTTTGGCAACATGCAAGAGATATCTTCTTCTTATCGACGTGAAAATCAAGAATGGAACCTACAAAAACCAGCTTGGTTTTGAGCGTTCGTTTGGTAAGGACTCGAAACCTGTACCAAAAAAGCTTTCTCTCAGACCTGAACACTGGGCCTATGTTAGAAATGTGACAGGAGGAGAAGCCAGCTTCACCAAGGCTAATTTCAGTATCAACAGAAACACCAAGAAGAAAGAGCCAACATCGATTGTCACTTCTGTTGGACCTTTCGCAATTGTTTGGAACTTCACAAAGGCACTTAAAAACGATACCAAATCGTACAGCATCAAGAGATATGACTCCAACATCATGATGAGTGACTTCAAGTTCAACGATACCAAAAAGGTGATTTTCACGCTTCCCGACCAGATTTCTATGGCTTCTAATAGAGCATTCAAACAAGCAGATGAGGAGTTTTCGGTCATTAAATCTCCTTACTGATACCCTTTGTGCCCACCTAGAATATAACTTTCCAAATAGTTACAATTAATATCAGGTTTTGATTATTATTTTTCATTTCCGTAGGCCAAAACTTTTCAAGAATTCGTCCGCAAATATCTTTCTGAATGCATTCAATTTGTTTGCAGTTGTTGGTTTGAAGTCAAAAGGCTCTTCCCGGAGAAGTTTTTGAAATCGTGGTGGTGGAAGATTGTTCATATAAGCATGGACCACCCGAACAAAATGATTGAACGACCGAGATCTTGTCAGCTATAGAATAACAGTTAGTATTCAGTGTGTTGAGTGATAAAAATTCATAGCTGCTTACTCTTCTATAAAGCCAGTCTTCCAACATGATAACAAGAACTATGCAAGTTTTGGTTTCTAAGACTATAACTAGAGCAAGAAAGAGAGATCGCAATACTAGTTTTATTATATACACTATCATTTCGAATTCCCATTTAAATTCTTTGGTTTCGCGGAGGTTGTGGCGGTGTAGATCATATCTAACCCACTAGCCACATTGTATGCATACAATAGGTAAGCTGAGGTCTTGGAAATAATCCTTATCGGAGTTTACAGAAGTGTTGACTATGATTGTCTCGCTATTGATTGGTACACAGAAAGATACCTTCTTTTTCAATGGCAAGAAACCCGCAACACTTCGAATACTCTCTCAGTTACCCTAAGTTTCTTTTAATTGGAGACTCCATAACGGAACGCTGTTTCCATCCTTATCCTGTTCGAGACTACATCCTCGACGGATACGATACCACCAACAAACATGATTTTGAGACAGCACCAGTCGAGTTCTCTCTAGGAGGTCAACTCCAGACAGATTACGTAAGAAGGATGGATGTCATCAACAGAGGTTTCTCAGGTTACAATTCTGAATACTGGAGACTCATGATCGATAAAGTCTTGAAAATAGAACACGATCTATCTTACGGCAAATGTAGATTAGCTACCCTGTTTTTGGGTACTAATGATGCTGCAACAGCTAAGCCTGATCAAGTCGTCTACCATGAATTTCTCGACAATATGGAGTACATTATCGGCAAGATCTTACAAAGAGATATCAAACTTATTCTTATCGCACCTGCACACCACTATTCGGAAATGTGGGAGCCGGTCAATCAAGATGAAGTCGTCAACAAAAACATTAGGCGTAACAATGAATACAACTTGAAGTATGTCAAAGGTATTCAGAAATTAGCTCATAAACATGGCTTACCATTGGTCAATTTGTTTGAAGAATTTGAAAATTTTAACAAAGAACACAATTCTTCGGAAGCAAGTAAATCACTCCTCACCGATGGCATTCATTTCAATGGGGATGCTTATAAAATCATGTACAATGGAATTGTTAAAGCTATAGAAGACAATTATCCCGAATTATCAAACAAAAGGCTAGATATGAGACTTCCTGCTTGGGACAAGCTTGATGAGCAAAAAGTGGACGAGATCCACATCTAGAAGTTTATTACACTTGATAAGACTGAATCCTCAGTATCACTCTTTGCTGCCTAAACAGCAATACGATATCATCAAAACCATAATACTGCGTAAGAACTATGGAAATTTATATGCCTTGTAAAATAGTGAAAGTGAAAAGCTCAAACAGAAATAAAGTGGTTGCAACTTTGTATAGCAAATCAAAACGAGGGAATCGGATATTCGAATCAAGAAAACACGTAACAAAAACCGGTGTATCATTGTCGAGCGCTTATCGTAACAAAGAACACAGTAAGACGAAATCAAAAAAATCCACAATAAGCGACAATGATCATTAAGTCTTTCTTTGCGGATGATATTTATAATTTGGGTAACACTTGGCATGTATTTCCTTTTCAGATTCAGCTAGTGATACGAATGTTTTCTTGACGCTGCTCAGCTCAGTCGACCACAAAACTGCCACAATCTGAATTAATAAATGGTGGTTGTACTTGTGGATAACACACTGACTCCTCACTTCTTCAATCAATGGCAAGCTCAAGTTGGACTCCAGTTCCTCCAAGAACGCTTTTTCGACAGTTGGATCATAATTTGAATAGTCCATATTCAAATGACTAAAACAGTAAGGAGACAATGAATCGATCAACGAAAGTAAAATCACTGCCTTCACCATTGAGGTCCGATACAACATAAAGGAGTTGAGAGGCCTTTTAATATATTCGAAATCATCAGTAGTACATTCGGCAATGTACTTGGCCTCACCAACTTTCCTCTTTTTGATACTGCTGGTTTTTTGTGTCCTCCGGGACCTCGAGTTTGAACTGCTCGGTTGCTTGTAATAAATAGCAAACTCCTTGATGTTTTTGAAAGACGAGATGATTGAATTGGCAATTATCAGGGAGCTGTCCTCACAACCAGCATACGTCTTAGCCAAGATACTCAAGCTTCCGTCAAAAGATTCTGTTAAAATAAGTCCTTCATCGCTACTATGCTTTGGGAAAGAGCGTCTAGTAACGTCAGATAATCCAAGAACTTTGGACAAAATTCTGAGCTTTTCATCTAAATTTCTCAATTTGAAAAGTCTCAACACCCCATCTACCTGATCTGGGATCAAGTTCTTGCTGACAGCCAGTTCAGCGATTCTTTTATATCTTGAGCCAGAAAGTGGTGACAAAGAGATCTTCACCGTTGATTTGGAATGTTGCAATGGTTCGTCCTTCATTGCGTCACTGATGGAAGCAGGGGATCCGTCATCTTGGTTTGACTGTCCTTCAAAGGTATACTCTCTGAAAAAACTCTCCATTCCAGTTTCCTCAGTCAAGTGATGCTTTCTGGATGCAGAAGGAGAACTCACTTCAGTGGTCTCAACCTGAGAAATGCAGGAACCTGCTGATGTCACGGAAGCCAAACCGTCAGATTCGAGTCGTTGATGAGAAGTTTCTTGAGCGCCAAGAATTTCAGTCATCTGCCTTTCTCTTGAAGGTGTTTGAATCAAAGGTTGTCCTATGGAGCTGTAATTTGATTTCAATTCAAACCGCTGCTGTGTCTTGCTATTATGTTCCCATTGAGCAAAGCCTTGTGCATGGCAACTGGAACTAAGCAGCTCTCGTCCTTGCTCTTCTGTATTGAGAAACACATTCTCTTTGTTTTCAGTTTTGAATGTAGAAATGGAAGATCTATTACAAGGGGAGGTTCCAAGATCACTAGGCTCTGAATAGTTGTAAGTAAAAATTGAGCCCACATCATCATCTGCTGGATCATTGTGAATTGCAAACAATTCTCTTTTTTCCCCTACATTTGAAGGAACGAGAACTGGACGTGTTTCAGCTTCTAACTCTTTGAGATCATCAAAGCTAAGGACGTCATCATTGACGTTGTCACACACTTCGTTGTCAGCATCTACGTCAAAATCATTGTCACTGAAATCACTCACATCTTCAAACTCGAAAAAAGAAGAAAATTGGACTCTCGAGGCATCGTTCTCACTATAAGACCGAGCCTTCAAGAATTCTGGTGGTTGTGATGAAAGCCCATTGAGACCCAACATTGAACTCGAGTCGTACAATGAAGGGTACTCAACTATGGGATCGGAAGTGGGGATATTTGGTAACGAACAGTGACTGTATGCTCTGCGCTCTTGGCCTGCAAGAGACTGGGATGATTGATGATTGAACTGACCCGCAGAAAGTGTTTGGTAGTGTTGTGGCAGATGAGATGGTGGCGATTGCAACGGTGATTGTAGTTGATGTATTTGTTGAGATTGTCGTTGCTGACACGAAGGTAAAATGACTGCTCCCCCTTGTGCACCGCCCTGATCTGGGACAGATCTGAAATCGTTCGCGCGTCCGATCAGCTCGTCTGCAGAATGTGGAGAAAGTTCTCCCTCATCATCACCATTATCAATTGGTGAGGATATATGTCTCTTATTGTGAGCCCGGGAGTAATCAACCGAGGTAGCGGAGTTTGCTATTGAGCTTATCAGATCGTAGTTCTGTGTCACGTCCAGCGTGTCAAATTCAAAGACAGGAAAAACAGAAAAATTTGTCGGAGAATAAGTGTAGTTGTCGTAGCTGATAAGTCTGACAGTACGAGGAGTGCAGTCAATTGGGCTCCTTGATCTAGTGAAATTCATTCCACTTGGTGTTCTGGTTCTTGGAAGTTCCAGTAAATGATGAATGGAACTGACGCGTGTGGCCCCTGCCAGAGGATACACACTATGCAGTTGACATTTATCTGAAGATTGGGTGGAGAGAAGAACGGTGGCAGGTGCCCGACCTCCTCCACCCGGATTTCCAACTCCGTAGCGGTTTGGAGTTGTAGGTATTTGAATTGGGGATGAAGCCATTGCTTTGTTGAGCGTTTGTACAATAAACACCACTGTAGGCGCAGGCCAAATCAACCAGACAAGGAGGAAACGGAAGAAGAGGTGAGCACAAGAGATACAAAAAGAGATGGACCTACAGGTGCAGGTGTTTATCAACTTATATATGTGAGCGTTTGTGGCACATTTTGTACAATTATGCTCAACTGCATCTGCGCCTAGCTCAGTTGTCGTGTTCGAAATAAAAACGGGGATTGCGTGCCCGCTGCTGCTGGCTGTCCAGACAAAGGTCCAGCGTGAAATTTTGAAATGGAGTTTGATTTGTGTTGTTGACAAGCTTTTGGCATATTATCGTTTCTTTTGTCTTTTGTCTTTGCACATTTGCGCAGCTGGGTAATATAATACATCTCCGTGCATTTGTGTCTGTGCGTGTGGAAGGTAGCGAGGAACTGCATGTGGCACTGGCGTGTAGTGGAAGTTGCGGGCCCCTTTTTTTGAGGCTTTGAAATGCAGGAAGGGGAAAAGGGAAAACTACAACATCCACCGTGCATCGCACGGCACCCACACAAACGCAAAGAATTCGTTATAAATATTCAAACTGCAAGTAATACATGCAATTTTTGGGAAAAGCTGCGGGATGTGTTGGTTTATCGATAAGTAATGTTTGGCATGTGGTCTTTTAGCAAGGTCTATAAACTGTATCTGTGGCAAAGGGTCTGGTGTGGATTTATGACTTGAGCCGCTGTGTGGTGCCGTCCAATCAGCTGTGGGAATGGCTGCAAAAGCAAGTCATTAAAGCAACTAACTAAATGAGTGGTTTCCAATTGACCCGACTAATCTTGTGTGGGGTGCAACTTCAACTTAGCCGTTGAGTGATCCTTACCGATAAGAGATCTCCGCAATTAGCCACTAAACGCCAGCCTTTGTTTGTTTATTTTAATTTTCTTTTTCGGCATTTACTTTAAACAGTTCAATTGATCGCATTAAACCGATAGGCCGGGCTAAGACAAGCAGCTTTGCATTAAGAGATTGTCAAAAATACCGTGTGGAGGCCTTTTTAGCGCCCAAATCGGCTTTGAACTTATGCCCCTTAATTGTTCTGTGCCCAGAATTATCGTTGCATGAGGTAGCTCGCTAACTAGGCATGCTAAACTCACTTATTTGAGTGACTTACGAGAGGTGACAGAACCAAGAAAACTTAGTTTGAGTTGTTGGTTGTAAAGGTTGTACTCTCCCGCTGAATCAATATCGTCAAAAAAATAATCCAAGCGTAATGTCATTTCTCTTCCCCTCTTCCCTCTCCCCTCTTCCCTCTCCTCTCGCTCCCCCACACCTTCACTGCCAAGCTAAGCTAGGTTGCACCCACTCACTACTCGACAACAAAGCAATTGCTTACATCTGTGGATTTGCGACTGCATTAGAATGAAAAAAAAAAAGTAGTCTGCCTTTATCATTTCTAAATTTGGAAATCTGCAACTATTCCGCTTTTCCTCTGCATGACGCGTTCGGCACTCGTCAATCAATTATTTAGCTAGTCGCTTTTCGCCGCCACCCACGCTAGACTGATCACACCAATATGCATCACAACGCAGCTCTTTCTCTCTGTCCGATGACGCTATAAACAATTTTGAAGAAAGCGCAGATACGGCGCAATGAGATACCTTCTTCGTTCATCCAACAAGTATACTTCTATGCTCTAGAGCGACGCACCAGAATAAAGTCCCTAGCGCTAAAATGAAAGGCTTGTTGAATGTCCGTTCACCATCTCTACAGTAAAAAAAGGATCCCTTTTTCATATTATCCACACATGGCTATCACTAACCTGTCGTATTTGAGAACCCGTTATCAGTGCAGCAAGTACATAGCTGATCTCCTAACTCACTTCATGCAACACTGGACTATGCCAGTGTCGTTCGTATAATGAGTTTACTCGCACCATTTTGCTGTTGATCTGTATCTTCCTCTTCTCAAAAAGGGCAGCCTCGCTACAATTCAAATTGTGGGATACAATATTACACAACGAGTTTCTCTGATAAGATAATCTTTGCGTGGATATTACTTACATGAGCCTATTGTTTTTGAAATTTCATTGTGGTTTGAGATGATCCTCGTCCTCAAATTCAATGTTACATGACTTCCAGTAACGGACAACAACGCCTGTATGGAGCCCCTGGTTTTCTACGAGATGCCCGCTGCGAAGCAGTATTCACTTGTGGTGGTATACTGGGTAAACCTCCGTTGGTATATCTGACAAAAGCATTCGCATTCTCTGCATGATTGTACCTAGTGTGGGAATTTTTTGCCACCACTACAAGCTCCTCTGGCTTTGCTGGCCAGCCCCCTTTGTTATCAATCTCATTTGATCCTCCTTTACATGTTTTGGTGCTCTGATCTTATACTTCGCATATCTCGCGCAACACGCTGCTGTACTATTTATGCCGCTCCACTTCATCCAATGAAAAAATTCCTCTTTGCACGTCCGTGGCCTAATTTGGCAGACTTGGACTTTTTTCCATTCACCTTTTGCGAGAAACCACAAAAAAAAAACCAAAATCCTCTGCAATAAGGACAACACTTTTATTGAAAAGCTTGTTTACTTACACTTACAAGGTAAACAGAATCGCCGCAATGTCGTTTGTCTTGAGAAGAAATCTGTCCACTTTGATTCCTCCAAAGGTTGCATCGGCCCAAGTAAGTTCCCCAAAGATGTGGAACGATCTATTATCGTGATCGTCCAAAACTGCTCCGCTACCACCGTGCTTGCAAACAACACTCTCCCAATTGTGTATGCAAAAATTCTGGTGGTGAGCAATCTCATTTTGATTGAATAACTACTAACGCTTACCATTAGAACTTGGGTTCCAACCCTGCTGCCAAGAGAATGCAACACATTGTCTCATTCTACTCTAAGCTTCCAAGAGGTAACGCCACTTTCGAGAAGGCCAAGACCCCAATTGGAAAATACAGAGAAAAGTACTTTGACACCGGTTCTGGAAAGCCACTTTTGCATGCTTCCTTGGCCTTCCTTGCCCTTGGTTACGGCCTCGAATACTACTTCCACCTCTCCCACCACAAAGAACACTGAATATAACGATGTCGGGTTCACGATGACAAGAGGTGCGTTCTATGCATCACTCTAGAAAAAGAAAACCATCCGAAGTTCCATGTTGTTTACGGACTATGATTGATTTTTGATGTTTTCCCATTGATTTCTAACTTTTACATGCTGGATCCAATGTTAGGCAATTTTTTATATGTACAAGTCAAAAAATCAAATACGAAGAAGAAATGTTTCACACTTAACCTATGTACATTTTGCAATCATTTCATTGAAATCAGTGATTTTCTCACTGTTCTTTTTCAGGGAAGCACCTATTTGCTTTTCTGCTTGCTCAATTTTGGTCCAATCATCCCATTCGACTATCTTGGCACCTCTTTGAGATAGTAATCTTTGAATTTCGGTTCTTCCAGCTTTGCTCTCGTTTGTGAGGTTGCCTTTTCCCCAATCACTCCAAATAGTCTCAGCCAGTAATGAACTACTCATCACAGAAGAGTTAATCGATCCTTGTGAACCATTGGCTATCCAGCCAACACAATAGGATCCTTCAATAATTTTACCATCTGGCTTCACAATCTTGCCATCGAAATTGGGTATTTTGCCCCGTTTGGCGTCAAATGGGATACCAAGATCCTCGAATTCGGCAAGAGGCTCTCCTTTGTAACCAACGGACAAAATAAGTAGTTGACTTCCTAAAAATGTCAGCCCGTTTGTTGGCTTGATCTCCACAGAACCGCCATTCACAACCAACTCGTTCTTCTTGAAAATTGTCTCTTTTAGCAAACTCGAGTCTTGAGAATCGACCTTTATACCCAATGGGGTCAAAAGATAGTTCAAAGACCACGTTTTTGTTCCCTCTGGAATCTGTTTGGTGTTGCTGTACTTTTCAGCTAACTGAAGACGTCGTTTCTCCACACGTCCTAACTTAATGGACTCTAAAGCTGGACCAAACACATCCTTACACCACCCTGTGAAAATAATGTTATCCTTTTCAAGTTCCAAAACCTCTCTAAACTCCTTGTTGGTAAATTTACTTTCCAAAAAGCCTCTTCTCGCCGTCACATTCACTTTAGTCACCGTGGACTTTTTGAGCTTCTCCAAAGCCGCACTTGTAATATCTGTAGAAGCCCAATGTTTGTCAGGTGGAGCCAACAAAATCCGTAAAATGTCCATCGCGACATTCCCGTTACCAACGATTGTCACCTCTTTAACTTTCTCTAGAGGGGGATTCAAGTCCTGATATCTGGGGTCTCCATTGTACCATCCAACAAACGCTTTCGAATTGATGACAGCTGGATGTTCCTCGCCAGCGATTTCAAGCTTGTTCTCTTTGTCTGATCCGTAAGCATACACCACTGCATTGTAGTTATCATACAGTTCCTGGAGTTTAATGTCTTTTCCTATATTGACGTTACCGAAAAACTTGAATCTTTGATCTGCAGAAGCGTCTTGAAATCTTTCTTGACAAGATTTCACTTCAGGATGGTCAGGTGCAACACCATATCTAACGAGACCAAACGGACAAGGGTTTCTTTCAAATATATCAACCTGGAGATCGGGATCATTGCGTTTCAAAAGGTCTAAAGATGTGTAGAAAGCTGAAGGTCCAGAACCTATCACGGCAATTTTTGGAGCATTAGCATAAAGAAGCGCGGATTGTGAAAAAAATTGCTTGTTTCTCGGCCAAACTGCCCAACTTGTTCGAAGAGCTGTATTCCTCAACATTTTGCAAAGTGAGAGGTGTCAAACTAAGTGTATGAATGTGATGACATACACTATAAAAAAAAATTCCTTTTCAATGACTGAAAAAAAAAAATTATTTAAAGCATTATCGTCTTTAATTTCAACTTATCTCCCCTACATATTCATATATTCCCGTTGAATTTCAACCACTGGAAGCTTCGAAGCGCACCAGTTTATGTCTCTTAGAAGACTCCGTGGATCGTTTCCGTAACACAATTTCGAAAGATTATCGTAGTCCAACTGTTGACGTTTAAACTCTCGTATTATTCGATTAGTATCGAAATCAATGTAAAGTCTGGTATCATAAATTCTAATCAACACATTATCAACTCTGATGAATAAACGTTGTAGTAACAGCATACAGGAGCCCATAGCGCGAACTTTGATGTTGAGAATTGAGATACCGTTGTCACCAAGTTCATCCTCATATAAAATCATATCGTCGTAAAACAGAATTGGATCCTGACGTTTCAATTTTTCAAGTGGAATTGTGCACTCATCGTCTCTAATAAACTCACCTTTGAGCACTGTTCCCCGATAAAATGTAGAATATGTCCAATCGTAAGGCTTATACATCTCGAGGACGACGTCTTCATTGGACGAGAGTTTTTTTTGTCGACTTTTAAACCAGTCATTCGCATACGACACTTGGATGAGATCTTCTGGGTTCAATGTCACCAATTTCAGTGCGTCCAAAGCATTGAAACTGATAGAAAATAACTCTTTGTATCGGATATCGACCTTGTTGTTTCCAAAAATCATTTCTGGGACTGGGATATTTAAAATCGATTCATAGCAGTCAATCTCAGATGCGTTCAAAATTGGATTTCGACATGTATAAAGCTCCCATTCGTTTATCGATATGCTTGGGGTGTCTTCGATGGGGAATGAAGCTGCTGGTGACGGTATAATTACAGTTCCACAATGCTCGCATTGTGGGTTATTGCATTTTCCAACGTGTCCCTTTGCTGGGACTAGAACAGACGTTGAAGGTATTGAGGTTGCGGGCGATAGCGGAGTGTTTTGTTTGGACGTATTGGATAGCTTGTTTCTACCTGGAAATCTCGAGCTGGTTGTAAGTTGGTACATTTCCCTTGCTGCGTTCACTTGGAATGAGTCTATTCGATTGGCAATTGGATTTTGTTGAGGTTTAATAGGTCTCACGGGTTTAGGCATATCCGAGGACAACTCAGAAGACAATGATGGCACGCGGAATCCCGAGTCATTTGCGTTCTTAGGATGTTGATTGTCTTCTTTTCCAGACATTTGAGCCACTTTGAACTGAGTATTGAAAATTTCGGAATTGTTCAACTTTGGGGGAATAAGTTATAAAAAAATCAAACGTCAAAATTGTTGATTGATTTATCAGAAAAGAAGAGACAAAAAAAAAGTTATCTTTATAAACAAAAAGGGCTTTTTTTGATCTGATGAGCAGAACCGACTCCAAAAATGAAATTTCTTTCACATAACAATAAACAGTTTCTTCCTAAGGTTCTTCGGAAATCCCCGGGTGTCTCGTTGGCGACATTTCTTTTGATAGTTGTCTTCATCACACTGTTTGCCAACAAGTCTTTCTGGTCAAACCACTTGGATGAGCCACTTCCAATTTCGCTCGGGAACATAAAAGACCAGGATCTGTTAGTTTCATCCAGGACAGGCCGTTTGCCTCCAAAGACAGCTCCAAAGGTTGAGAAAGAGTCTCAGCTCGAAGCATCAGGTTTGTTGGAAGATACAAACGCGAAAGAGGAACAGGATGAAATTGCTGATAATTCAATACCATTCATGCCAAAAATGACAAACGAAACGTTGAAAGCAGAACTCGGCAATGCAGCATGGAAACTTTTCCACACAATCTTGGCTAGATACCCTGTGAACCCCACCAACTTACAAAGAAATCACCTCAAAACTTACATAGAGTCGTTCGCACAGGTGTATCCATGTGGTGATTGTGCGAGACATTTCAGTGAACTTCTGAAACAATACCCACCACAGTTGAGCTCGAGAGTGGCTGCGGCAACTTGGGGATGTCATGTGCATAATCAGGTCAATAAGAGGCTCGAGAAGCCTCAATATGACTGTTCAACGGTACTAGAGGACTACGATTGTGGCTGTGGGGCTGATGAGGCTGAAGAAGAGGCTGAAGCGAGTTTGACTGAGTCAAAGTCACAGAAGTCGGTCAAAGTTGTCTCTGGTGATGTTAATCCTGAGGTTGATGATACGTTGTCCCATCTTGAAAGTATTACGATTGATAGCAGAGAAACTTTGATTGGTGGTTGATCAAAGGTATATAGCATTGACCGAAAAACTACACATGTACAACTCTTTCGAAGAAATGAATGAATGATGAGAGTGAAATCAGTCATGGTTTCACCTTTGATTGGGCATGACATAAAATTAGTTGCACATATTTGCTCAGATACAAAGGTAGCACATTATGAAATAGTTTTTTTTAAAATAGAAATTTGTTAAAAACTGAATGTATTTAACTGGAAAAAAAACCGCAAAAGAACATAGCATGGACATTGATTTGTACAAAGACTTTGTAACCCCGCTGTAACAGACACTACACTACAAGACAATCTAATATAAAAGAAGATTTCGATTTTGGATTGATCCCACAGTAGTCATCGTTAGAAAGATATTAGAGAACTTTTTCAGCCATCCAAATGACTTCGTGGCCAAGCTGGTTAAGGCATGCGACTGTTAATCGCAAGATCGTGAGTTCAATCCTCACCGAGGTCGTTTTGATTTTCTTTAAATTTTCCTGAGACTTCGTGGCCAAGCTGGTTAAGGCATGCGACTGTTAATCGCAAGATCGTGAGTTCAATCCTCACCGAGGTCGCTTCTTTCTTTCTTTTCTTCTATTCTCAGACTTCGTGGCCAAGCTGGTTAAGGCATGCGACTGTTAATCGCAAGATCGTGAGTTCAATCCTCACCGAGGTCGCTTCTTCTTTTCTACTTTTCTCCCAAAATTAGACTTCGTGGCCAAGCTGGTTAAGGCATGCGACTGTTAATCGCAAGATCGTGAGTTCAATCCTCACCGAGGTCGTTTTCTTTTTTTTTTCTTGTACGGCAAATATCGTTTCCAACTCTGCATGAAAAGATTTTTGCTTTTGCATGATAAACTTGTTTCAGTTTTTTTCACTTGCAAATCTTAATATCTGATGTCTATTGTTGGAAGTGTGGATGAAACCACGCTACTCTTCACGTATTAATCAAACGTTCTAGAAATGCTTTCTCCGCTTCCGGAATCCCATTCCCTTTCTGAACCTCCATGCCCTCTCGCTCATCACTCTTTTCACTTGTTGTTTGTGGAGAATGAGCCGCAAGTCTCCACACTACAAAAAAATCAGTTGAGCCTCACAGCCACTCTTCAAGTGAAGCTATTGTTTTTTCCAAAATCTGATACAAATGTATCTTAATATGACCACAACTGAGATGCTTTTGAGAAATTTGACACTACTGTAATTGAGATTGAGAGGCTGTGTTCATTACAAATTCATATCACTAAAAACCGGAGTTTTATCAAAAATATTGACATTATTGAATTAATTGACGAAGCTGTAAAAAAGTCACCAACCGATTCAGTGAGAATGAGTACCAGTAGTCCGAACGTTACCGAACAATTACAAATGGATCCAGAACGAGAGAAACTCCTACGGCTAATTCAGATAAACAAGATGAAAATTATGAAACTCGAGCGACTCAACCAATATAATTCAAGACTTAAACAAGAGCTTTCAAAAGAAAGAATGAACGCATCAAACAGTTCGTTGATGTAAGTAAAACCGATCAAACTCCTTTAATTACACTTGCTAACTCAAATTACAGGATAATCAAATACACAGAGAAGACAAAAGATTGTCTCATTCCATCGATATGGGGCCCCGTGCCTTTAGAACAAAACAGATATAATTGTTCTCAGAAACCAAGTGCCCGAGCGTCTGGTGATTCCGGAAGCAATGGCTGCTGCACTATAATGTGAAATTTTCGACCTTCCGAAACGGTTTATATTATCGTGTTTATGACTGTTTTATTCCCGTTATTTGGTTCGTGTTTTATCTCTTCCGAAGTTACCATCTTTGTATAATAGTATTTTATTAGCTCGAATAATTCTCCAAAACGAGCTTTATGTTGTTTATATCCGACTCGTTAGTTTTTCTAAATTGAGCAATTTCATTCAGCTTGTTTTCTGCCACTTGGCTTATCTTCCCATACTTTGCCTCCTCGTCTGCGTCTAGAGAAGTAGAGCTCTTCTTGGCAGCTTTGGGTGCCCTTAAAATCTCTTTACAACTCACAAATAGACCACACCAACTCCGCGAGTGGAGCTCACACAGTTCAAGGGCTCTGAGAAAATGTTTGATCGAAAACTTGAGAAGCTCCTTGTTGGATTTCCCAGTCTCACTGTACATCATGTAGCTTAATTCACCAGCTTTGGCCCACATGTTATAAGCGTATGGCAACGAGACCAAAACCTCCAACACACAGTCATAAGCCTTTTCCAATTCACCGATTTTGATATACTCTTCACAAAGCTCACTCCATGTTTCAAGATCAAGTGGATTGGTGTCCAAAAGTTCGAGAAGCTTCTCTATGTAGACTTTCGGATTAATTCTGTGTAGCGAAGCTTTTCTCTTAGCTATGAGTCGGAAGTCATCGGGGCTGCGTGGAACATGACTGGTAGCGGTAAGAGCGGTTGCACTTTCTGAAGATGCTTTACGGATCATCATTTCTTGAGAAGAATTCAAAAATTGTAGAATCTCTTCACTTTTGTTTTGTGGCATTGATATTGAGTCGAGGTAATAACTTTTGAGTGTGATAAGTCTTTCGGATTTTGCAGTATCGAACTTGTCGGTCAATTTATCCAAGATTGACTTAGCTTCGTTGTCGTGAAGCGTCAGTAATGAAAGGAAGAATTGCAATTCTAAGAGGGTAAAGTACTCTAATGAGCTGAGAGCTCTTTCATTTAGTTTGATGAAACTTCCGCACAAGTGGTAGAATTTATCCACATCTGGCGGGCTTAGCTGAGCATATTTGCCAGTCTTGTGAAGCTTGAGTAGTCTGTCTCTGACTTCGGCATACATTGGATTGTAGTTAGTCTGTTAACAAAAAATGAAGGTTTGATCAAATGTATATTTTTTTTTGTTAATGTTGGACAAAGTAGAGGAGGGCAATCAAAAATCGAGGCGTCGATCGACGCAAGACACCAAAAATACTTATTTCTCTTGAATCGCGTAGCTGATATTTTTCTTGTTTTTCTCCCTTGCAACAGTGTAAACAAAAAACCCTTCTTACAATAGTTGCCATTGAACATCAAAAAACCTCACATCCTTTTATCATGCCTCCGAGGAGAGTTAGAGGAAAGGCATACGCCTCCGTCAAGGAGCGAGAAGAAACATTCACAAATGGGATACACAAAAATGGAGAGGTCAGCTACTGGCCTCTTTCTAATCCATCAGCAGAGACTATGGCATTAAATGGGTTTCACTTTGATCCAACAAAAACGTACATTGATAGAGTTGGCTGTTTTATTTGTAAAGTGAAGGAATTCAATTGGAATTTGCCTTCAAACAGCTATTTTGGTGAAGGAGCAGACGAGCCACCTGCTTTTAGACACTTGCGAAATTCACCAGAGTGCGCGTACTCTAATATACTAGTTGGTCGATTTTCACATGACAAGGATCCGAATTTCAAATGGGAACATAGCGATGTTTTTGGTGATATACAGTCGTCTACGGAAGTGCGATTGAGAACTTTCCAGATCGGGAAATGGCCATATGATAAAAGCAAGCGGTTTCAAGGTTTCCCTAGCAGCAATGAATTGGCAGAAAATGGATTTTATTATTCAGCATACGAACCTGGTGATGACACGGCGACTTGTATGTACTGCGGTACGAGTTTAGAGGGATGGGAGGAAGGGGATGACGTGGAAGCTGAGCATAGAAAGCGGAAACCTGGGTGTTATGTGTTTGAAGTGGCTGATAAAAGGAGTGAGATTAGTGATAGGCAGTCATCCTTGAGTAGGCGTGTATCGGGGACTTATGGTAGTCGCAGGAGTTCCTTGATTAAGAGAACGGTTGCCGAGATATCAGATAACTCCATACAGGTAAGGGCACCCGAGATTGAGGAGGAACCTAAAGAGCTGGAGATAAAAGCTGAAGAGCAGCCCGAGAAGCAGCCCGAGAAGCAGCCAGAACAACTACAGAAGCAGCCAGAAGAGCCAGAAGAACGAAATGAAGAGCAAATGGAGCAGCATTTGGAAACACAACCGGGAACTCTCGACCTACCCGTTACACACATGGAGAACTTTGACCAAGATGAAGTCTTCGAAATACTACCTGACCACGAGTCTACGCAAATTTTTGAGGAAAACACGGAAGAAGAGAAAGGCGCTGTTGAGCCATTTAAAGAAATTGCTGCCAAACCTTTGCAATTGGAAGAAGAGGTTGTTGATGTTGATGACATGGAGGAGGTTGACAACCACGAGG
Organism: Ogataea pini; assembly: GCA_003707665.2. Taxonomy (NCBI): domain Eukaryota; kingdom Fungi; phylum Ascomycota; class Pichiomycetes; order Pichiales; family Pichiaceae; genus Ogataea; species Ogataea pini. The sequence continues at coordinate 168,968 of PPKL02000010.1, read as the reverse complement.
AGAGTCAACCTGTAGATATCCCGGTTTCTTCCTTGAATGAGTTGGAAGATCTTTATTTTGTTGAAGATTCAGCCAGTAGATCATCCACGTTTTTCAACAGAAGCAGACCGTCTTCGAATCATTCTTCGTCAATGATCAAAGAATCCTCTCTTTCAAAACGACAGGTGAAAGGGTTGCAAAAAGTTATTCCAGAGCCAATCAAAGAAGAGGAGAAGAATGAGCAAGAACCGATTGAGGAAATAGAGAAAACGGTGCAGTCTATACAGACTGAGAAGGGGCCGGAACAGGAGGTACAACCAGAACAGCATGAGGAGGTGCCAGATGAGCCTCAGCAAGAAGAGCAACAGCCTGGACAATCACAGGGCCAGCCACTATCTGAGCTTCACGTTCCTGACAGTAGTCCAGATATACCAGACATACCAGACTTTGATGAACCAGAATGGGATAATAATTTTGACCACCCGGAAATCCAATCTGAACAAGAAGTTGATTCTTCAAAAGTGGTGCGTGAGGCATCTACCGGGGAAGATAAAAGTCAGAAACAGGTTGATTCACTCGAGCAACAAGAAAATATTGAGTTTGAGGCCGGCGAAGAAATGAAGATTGAAGAAAGTGGAAGCTCCATTGCGGACGAAGAATTCCGAAAAAAACACAAAAGAACTTTGGATGAAGAAAGTCCTAAACATAAGAAAAAGAAGAAGAGAACGAAAAAGGAAAAAGAGTCCAAGCGTAAACAGATTTCGTCCCCTGAGGAAGAGCTAGAAGATGAAATGAAAACAACGAAAAAAGCTAGGAAAGGTAAACACTCGAAGACGAAAAACTCGAAGACAACTAAAGTCAAACAGGAGGATGAGGAGACGAAGCCTTTGAAGGGAACCGCTTCAAAAGAGGAATCAATTCAAGTTGATCAACAGAAAACGCCTATTCAAGATGAAGAGACTGAGGCAAAGGCACCACGCGATCACGAAGTTGGTACACCTTCGACCAATGAAGAGCTAAATGAAGTTGACAGGGGTCTACCAGAAGAAGTTGCCTCGCCAGTTGAAATGGAAAAGCTAGAAATTGCTACAAATACCACCGAGGAGATGGAGGATAGTCTGGTTAAACCTGACCAGCATTCTTTTGAAGGCTCTTTGATTGGAAGTGACCATTTGTATACAAGCAAAACCAGACAAAACTTGAATTCGGGAAGGTTCCTCTTCGATGGCAAAGCGATATCATCTGACGATCCACTATCGATTGTTAGTCGAAAAACCAGAATGCTTAGGAAGAAGAAGAAAGAGAAAAGGTCAAAGGCCGAGAAAGACGAACCAGTCAACTCCTTGATTACAAAAGAAAAGAAATCATCTCCCGATGAGCATTTCGAAAGAAGCTTGTTTGATGGTGAAATGGCACCTGTGGAACCCGTGGAAGCGTGTCAGATCTATTCTGACAATTCAGTTAAAGCTGAAGTACCCGCAGAGACAGAGAAGAAGAGGTTAACTTCAAAACAGATACTTCAAGAGATCAAAAATAACACAAAGTCCATTATAATACCAAACAAATTAGCACTTGCTTCATCACCAGTCACAAATAGGAGTATTCAAAGAAGTTCTAGTGTGCGCGACCAAACAGCTGAGGAGTCAGAATCCACAGCTGTCAGAATCAGTTTAGCAAAAAGTCAAAGTACTCCTGAGAAGCCAGCTGAAGAGCCAAACAAGGAAATACAGGAGGAAATACAGGAGGAAATAGAGAAGGAAACACCAAAGGAAAATTCAAAGGAAAATCCAAAGGAGAAGTCAACGGAAAAATCAAGAGAACTGCAATCATGGACCCGAATTGAACAGAGCTCGGTGAACAGCTATACAAACGAATTCAAAGAAGCCACAACGTATGTCAAGGAAGTTCTGGGTTCAAAATATCAATCGCTAAACGACGATTTGGATGGACTTCTCACTGGATTTGTTGCTGAAATGCCAGATGACGAACTTGAAATGACTATCAAAGAATGGATTTATCATCAAGCGGATCAAGCTTCGCGGCTTGTGGCTGATAAATCTGCACAAATGCTACGTGAATTCCAAGAGAACTCCAAACGCGCGCTTGAGGTTCTTGAGAGTTTGCCTGTTGTGGATGAAATGATTGTTCCGGATGATGGCGATGATAATGATGTTATTTTTTGAGCCGCCAGTGACGAGCGACGCGAGTCGTGAGGACGGGCTTGATAATTATATCCTTTCTGAGGTAGCGGTGAAGAAAACAGAAAGTTGTAGAACGACGAACGAATGACTAGCAAATTGAGTCGTTAGTGAATACAATGATAAGGTAAAACATTATCGACAAAAGTTTAGGTTCAAGCAAAACACAAGTGATTGACTAGCGAAGCAAGTTATCTGATTGTCAGTTTCAGGCTGTGCAAATCTGACACACTTTCCAGTGTAAAGATGTCTGGAATTCGAAAATGATAAAAAAACGTAAAAAAAATCCTTGATGGCGTCAATGATTGTAAAGGCGAGTTGAAAGTTTACATAAATCTGATCGCAACAACATACCATCATTTCCAGGGTGAAACACGAGCAGAGAAGAGGCTGCAAGAACGAACTTTTAGAAGTGGAGAACGTGATTCATACTGGCTTGTGTTCGGACCTGCTAATATATTGAATAATATTTGGTGTGTGTTTATTATAGGAAGGCCCATATTGTTGAGCGTTGTTCCATTGAAGAAGAAGGAAACTACAGACACGACATTGACGTAGCTGAGACATTGTGTTGGTTGTAGGCTTGAGCAAAGGTCGGAGAATGAATACCCCAGACCAGCCCAACACCAATTCGTCATCGCTAGAATCAGTTTCGTGCATCGGGTCACACGTCTTGCCGATAACAACTGGAAAAGTTTCAGGAAGATCAAGAAAAGAAGAATCTGTTGTTAGAATGAATCAGCCGATTTTAATCAGTGATCACGAGATGGATGACCCGGATACCGATAATGAGCAACACGCGAGAAAGTTGCTTTTGAGATCGAAAGCGCGCTCGTCTTCGATATCTTTGGGAAATGCTGCAGGCGTTCCAAATAGACACTTTTCTGCTGTTCACAGAGGTCCAATTGGAATTTTGCCACCTGAAATTTTGTGTGTGATATTTTCCTATCTGAATTCAAAGTCTGATTTGATCTCAGTGGCGCTGACATGTCAGTATTGGGCGAATCTGATCATTGAATTGGTGTGGTTTAGACCAGGTATTTCATCGAGAAAGATATTCGAAAAATTGAGCAATGTGATGAAACTGCCAAGAGAAGAAACATCTTGGGATTATCGTCAATATATCAAGAGACTCAATCTCTCTTTAGTTCCACATCTTGTCACAGATGACGATATCAACCTTTTCGTCGGAGCTACGAATCTGGAAAGGATTACGCTTGTCAATTGTTCAAGCATTGGCCACGATAGCATTTCCAAGATCATTAGAGGCTGCGCAAGATTACAATCCATAGATCTCACTGGTGTTAAAGATATCCAAGATGATATCTATTATGAGCTTTCTAACAATTGCAAGAGACTACAAGGTTTATATGCACCAGGATCATTCAATGTTTCTAAACCTGCTGTTTTATCGTTGATTTACAATTGTCCTCTTTTGAAAAGAGTGAAACTTAGCGACTGCAGTGAAGTTGACGACGATGTTATTAATGAACTTGTGAGACATTGTCCAAACCTAGTTGAGATTGATCTACACGGATGTGAACAGGTTACCAACGAATCTTTGCATCACTTGTTCTCAACATTGGAATTTTTGAAAGAGTTCAAGATCTCCAAAAATTCCCACATAACCTATGAGTGTTTCGAGTCTAAAACAGGTGCGCAGCTTTGTTTAGATAAGCTGAGGATTTTGGATTTCACACAGTGTCTCAATATTACTGACAAAGCAGTTGAAAAAGTTATAAAATTAGCTCCGAAATTAAGAAACGTTGTTCTCTCAAAGTGTACATCGATCACAGATAGTTCATTGAGAGCCATTGCTACGTTGGGAAAGAATTTGCATTATGTACATTTGGGACATTGCAGCAATATTACGGATTTCGGAGCTAAAGATCTTATTAAAAGTTGTTATCGGTTACAATACATTGATCTCGCTTGTTGCACTCAATTAACAAATGAAACAGTTTACGAGTTATCGCAACTTCCCAGACTTAGAAGAATTGGACTGGTCAAATGCGCGCAAATTACAGATGAAGGAATATTGGCTTTGGCCACGAACGCAAGAAATACAGACGACACATTGGAAAGAGTCCATCTGAGTTACTGTATGAACCTCACGATATACCCGATATACCGACTGTTGAAAGCTTGTCCGAAGTTGACTCACATTTCTCTTACGGGAGTGTCACAATTCTTGAGACCCGACATCACACAGTATTGTCGAGAGCCACCTCAAGAATTTAATTTGAATCAAAAATCCATTTTTTGCGTCTTCAGTGGTGAGGGCGTGGCTCAGTTGAGAAATCATTTACTTCAACTTTTTGAGACCCCTCAGGACCCTGAAAGGGAGGCTGCGGAGTTGCTGGACATCATTGCTGCCGTTATTGAAGGAGTTGATGATATCAATGATAGTATAGTGAATGGTGATGCAGTTCAAAGAGAGCAATTAAGACTGTTTGTTGATACTTTGGATCATTTTGTTAACGATTTCCATGGTTTAAATGTACCAAGGACTCATCTTGAGCTGTTTGGAAGATGTGTTTTTACAAGACTACCTGCAGAGCATGTTCCTAGAATACAACGATTTTTCCAAATGCTGCAAAATCATCCACGGCAAACTGCTCAGCCAAGAATGATGCAACAACAACAGCAACAGCAACAACAACAACAACAGGCCCAGCTTGGAGGCATTGGAAGACCTCAAGAACCGCTTATTCGCACAAGACAGAGTAATAGGAGAGCAGTTCAGCATACTGCCCCAGCTCCAGTTACTTTGCCCCAATTCAGGCCGATTGAGAATGAATTATTCCAGCCTCCAACAACGAACTTGTTGAATGATGATGACGACGAGGTTATGGAAGATTTATGAAAAAAGATGAGGATTTATTAACGATATTGTTGCTTGTCCGCTTTTTATTTAAAGTTTTACTGATTATTTGATTCTTTATATCTATATATAAACGACATATATTATTTTGCCGTCGTGACGAAAATTGTGCAATCTCTATTGGGTAGAAGCATCGCCAGCCGTATATAGGTTTTCTATGAGGAAGCCATCGACTGTCCTTGTAAAATTAGTTTGAAGTGTTCTATAGTGAACAATGTCCACCAAATGGGATTCCAAATAGTTCATTAGGTAGTTCAATTCTTTCAAAATTTCAGATTTGATTTCTGGATCGAAAAGCATTTGTCTTGGTTCACTTTTCAAACCGAAATTTAGTTCAATGAGATTCTCAAGATTCAAGAGCCTAAGATTTTCAATGAATTGAGCCACGTATTTTGTAACTAGTGTCGATTTTGAAGGTGATGAAATATAACTAGAATTGTTAAATTCAATGGAATTAATCCACTCTTCAATAACGTTGATTACCGACCCATTATCTGATGGATTCACTTTTTTGTATAATTCCAATGCGTTTAGTACTCTTGAATTTGTCTTTTTTTGATGAAATCTCCAGTAAAAACTTTTTGCGTAAGAATTTTCAACCAATGGTCCTAATGGGGATTGTCCTTGTGACTGTTGTCCTTGAGGTTCTTGAGCTGAAGTTGGGCGAATGGTCATGAATCGCAATGTCTTGAATTTTAAAACACCCCCTGTTGTTGGGACAATATGGGGTGTTTGATCCACGAGCCGCGGAACCATTCCAAAAACAGAACAAATTGGATTGATAAGATAACGAGAAACATGATTGTAGATCTCGTAGCTGCGGTCTGGTTCTTTGTGATAGGGAGAATCAAATCTTGAGTTGAATTCATCAAATGTGTCGGCGTAGTTTGCGTGAATGTTTTTGTCGACGGGGCCAATGGCATCGTCGACGGTGTTGGGATTTTGTGATGACATGAAAGAGCGCGCTGGGATTGTGATAGCCAAGACAATAAGCAAGGGAAGGGCAGGTGCGAGGAGATATGCGAAGTGAACGAGGGGTCACAATAATTTACAAGAAAAAGATACTAAGAAGGTGGAGAAGTAGAAAGATTAAAGGAATCAGCCGAGTGGGGATGAATTGACTAAGGATGAATAAAAAGGGATCAGTTTTTCAAGCGCCAGGGATATCTAACAACCGCCGTTTAGCAGCGACGGTCGTAAAGCGACGGTCGACGCGTGATTTTTTTTCTGCTTGCACTCGGCCAGCTGCGCCTCGCACAGCCGGGACTAAGGTCCAGCGCTTGTTGCCGCAGGCAGCCGAAACACGCCGCAGGCAGCCGAAACACGCCGCAGATTCACTGGGGCGCCACCGCTAACAGTGGCGTATGTGGGGTAAACGAGGGAAAATTTGAGACATTCCCGGCAGAACCGTGTCGGATTTGATGCACGACCAACGGCCCGGCCGGCGACCGACACAAAACAGAAGGCACAGGCAGGCGCCAGGCGGCGCAGTGCTGAGCGGCTCAATCCAGCGAGGCCAGAAACTTTCAAGGGAGGGGGGCCAGATTTTGGAGCACCAAGGGGGCCGCCCAAACTTTGCCCCGGTGAATATTTGGAAATTAAATTTCCATATAGGACTTCATTTTGTCCTTGTTTTGATCGGTTTGATGTTCAACAATTTTCTTCCAATTGAACCAAATCATCCGGTCTAAAGCTCCACAGTACGCCAGCGTTGCTATAAGTTCCAATACTACATAAAAACGGAGTGTGGGCTTTCCGAAATAACACATTTAGTTGGACAGACGTGGTGTGATTCCCTTGCTCTTGCCAGCACACATCTCCAATGATTCAGCCTCCGCTAGGAAACCAGCCGCCGGTTGGGAGTGGGTTTTTGCACATGAATGAGCAGCATATCCCTCCGTTCCATGTGGCAGGCTCGGCTAGTCAGCAGCCGCAAACACAAAACCAGCAACATTCATTACTTACGCCTTCCCCCGGACTACGTTCTAATTCAGAAATTTACAATAGCTCGAATTTCCCTTCTGCCAACATTGGTTTGCCACCGCAAAACAGATCGGCTTCAATTGATATCACCAATTTTCTTACCAATGAGTCTGTTTTGTCTTCATCTGTCGCAAGCGAAACTCTTACGCCAAATTCCGTCGCTTCCGCATCCAATGTTGGTATTAGAACAAGACACAGATCTGGAACACTGCCATCAAAACTGAATGGTAGTAGTGGTACAGGTGGAGCATCCACTGCAAGCAACTCCAATACCCCTCTTCTTCCGCCCGACAATAACCCACTAAATCTTAGTGTTAGTCCCGGATTGGACGCGGTATTTGAAGATTCATCTCAGTTACTTGGTCAATCCCAACTACAGCCAAGGTTGAGATCTGGGTCTATTCAAAGTTCCATCTGGTCCGACGGCCTCGGATCTTTGAATCAGCAAGATAATCCTTCTCCCGGTTTGTTGTCTGCCGGAAATGTGCTCTTTAACAACCAGCAACATACTGCTCAACAGCACATTCCGCAATTGAACATTGATCTGGATTCCATGGTTTCTCCAGCGACATCGGCAACTACAAACGCTAATACTACTCCGCCAAATAGAGTTAGGTCCTGTTCTGCTAATCACATTGTGTTTCCGTCAACTGAAAAACATTATTTACAGCAATACGCTTCAATTAGAGAAGAGTATCCTCAAGCTCCAATTAATAATCTTTCTTCGCCCCCACCGAAGCAACAGCCACCACCACCTCAGAAATCGTTGCAGGTCCTGTTCAGTGAAGTTAACAGCAGACCACGTTCCCAAAGTTTCGCTGCAGGTTTTCCTGTTTCCGATCACGGAAATGCAAATGACATTTTTGGAAATTTGATCCAAAATCAATCTGCTCCAGCTCAGGCTCTGTTGCAAGACAATGTTCCTGAAGCTTGTATTTCGTTAACTTCAACACACACGAATCCTTCTCTAGGCCCCACAAACACTTTGTTGTTCATTAATTTGCCGAATGATTCTAGTTTGACCAATGCCGTCAATTTCTACAGAATGCTCAGCCAATTCGGCCTTATCATCTCCATCAGAGTGATTGTTTGCAAGGAAAACAAGGATTTGGTTGTCGTGGCAGAATTTGCCGATATTGAATGTGCCATGAGGTGCAAAAATAAGATGAATTATCAAGAATTGGTTCATGGATTGAGTTGCATAATTTCCTTTGCTAAAATTTTGTCTCTTCAAGATCCTCAACAAAGATCGTCGAAAGCGGAGTTGCAATTTTCTTTCCCCCAATCACAGCAGTCACAAATTCCGTCGCAAGTTTCAACACCTGCACAACAACCTCAAACCCAATCACAGCAACACACAAGACCTGCAGATATTCCGATCATTACGACTTCATCCGATGAGCCCAAAAAGGAAGGTTCAAACACTGGACAAGTCAAATTGACCACTTTGAACGATAAGATTGAGGGTTACGAAATGGTTTTATCAGGAATTGTGTCGAAAGTTCATTTGACTGAAAAGGAAAAGCTGCATTTGAGATTACTCATCTCAAAGGCCTTAAGTTATCATACATTCAAGGAGAAGAACTTGGGTAAGTTACCGAATCCGGCGGTGGTGAGACATTTCGATACTCCGAGATTACGAGAAGTGAGAAAACAGTTGGATGCCAATCAACTGTCGAAGTCAGATATTGAAGAGCTGGCTCTCGCAATGGAGGATGAGCTACCTGAGCTCGCATCAGATTATCTGGGAAACACAATTGTTCAAAAGTTGTTTGAAGTTTGTGATCTCTCAATCAGGGACTCGATGATCAAAGCTTTGACTCCATATTTTGCACAGACCGGTGCACATAAAAATGGTACCTGGGCTGCACAAAAGATCATCAATACTATTGCCACAGACAGAGAGAAATGGCTTGTTTCCGAGTCTTTGAGACCATATTGTACTCAGTTATTCAATGATCAATACGCGAATTATGTGATTCACGGAGTTCTAAAATTCGGTCAACCTTGGAACGATTTCATTATTGAAACGATGTTGAGCACTTTTATGGAGATCTCAAGAAATAGGTTCGGCGCAAGAGCTATCAGAACTTGTTTGGAGAGCGAGTCGATTTCAAAGGAGGCAATTATTGCCATCGCTGTTTGTGTTTTGACCTGGTGTTGGGATTTGATTACGGACGCAAATGGATCTCTGTTGATAACTTGGCTTTTGGATACATGTCAGTTGATTGAAGATCGTCATATGATGTTAGCAAACATTCTTGTGTGCGGACAACAAAATCAACTGAGACCACAGTTCATACATGATCACTTTGACAATGTGCATGACAATTTGGATTTGATCAAAGTGTGTTGTTCAAAGCTTGGTAATTTAAGTGTGCTCAAATTGTTGAATTATAGAGGAAATTTGAAAGCGAGAAATTTGATACTCAGTGAGATTTTTGGTGATGATTCAGTGGTTGATGAAGGTTCTGAACATGTCAACGATCCTTCAAGATTGGAGAATCTGAAAAAAATCCTTATTGATCGTTCATCAAATGGGTCTACATTTATTTACAAAGTTCTCTCGATTCCAACAATAGACACAGAAATGAGACGGAAACTTTCTGTCAAAATCAGATATGTCTTACAAGAATCCAATCTAGTCTCGGGACATCAGTATAAGAGACTATGCGAAGAAGTTGGATTGAAAGTTCAGCATCAACGGTCGTTATCTGGTGTCACGAGAAAGAAGAAATCAAGATCCAGATCCAATTCTACTAATGCTTCAAATGGCAACTCCACAGTTGCAACGAGCAACACTGTCGTCAGTGCTAGCGCGAGCGCCAGTGCAAATGCATCAGACAATGGTTTTGGGCTCCATCTTGGTGGCTTGTCTGTTTCTCCAGGACATGTTGTTGGAGCTCCACAGTTGAACTCTCATTCGATGTTTCCCAATTTGAATCAGCAGCCTCACTCACATGAACTACAACAACCAATTCCTACAAGCGTTTCCAATCTTTTCAAGCTTCAACAACAACAACAACAACAACAACAACAACAACAACAACAACAACAACAACAACAACAACAGCAACAGCAACAGCAACAACAACAGCAACAGCATCAACAACCATCACAACCACCATCTAATCTAGATTATGACCTACTACTTAGACAGCAATTAGAAAAACTGTCGCTCAATGATCCTAATAAATATGGTGTTTCTCACTCTAATGAACAACACGGCACCCAGCCGAAGCAGCACCTGTCTAACCAGCCATCACAGCCTGAGCAGCAGCTATTTTACTGAATACCTTTACGCCCTAATGTTTGATCTATTTTTATTCTTATTTTCAATTGTTGATAAACAAAAAGTCCTCATTTTTTTCAACTATACTCATTATATCTTAAAGCAATCTGTTCATAATAAACTTACTAAACAAAATTACTTATGTATCTTGTCGTCAAAAGTACACAAATGTTTTTTATTAAAAAGCAATGAGTTCTACTCGTCGTCGCTGTCTTCCTCGGCCTCCTCAAGCCATTTGAGGAATGGCTTTGCTGCCTTTCTCACCTTCTTAGAGACGTCTTTTGGAACGAACTTCTTACTCACGTGAGTACCCCAGTCTTGAATGACTTCTTCAGAGGCCAAGTCATTATCGTAAAGAGCCATGAGAATTTTTGGAATGACTTTAATCAAGTCAGTGTGGTTGAGACCAACAAGCCTTTCGATACCTCCAAGGAGCGACTTCTCATGCTTGGCAGATGTCACTAATTTTCCGAGCAAACCCTTGTGGTTTTCAATTTGCTGAATGATGTTCTCGTCCAACAAAACTTGAGCCAAGACTTCGATGGTTTTTGGATCAGAAATGATACCGAGCTCAGAACCCTTTCTAAAGATCTCAACGTCGTCTGGCAATTCCTCAGACTCCAAAAGCCACTCCCCAAACTCCTCGTATTTCTCGTCGCTCAAGGAGAGACCTTCAAGTTCTCTAGCTCTGGCCTTGACAGCCTCTTCGGACATGTCGACTGCCCAATCGTCATCGTTGACAACCACCTTTTGAGAAGGAGGGACCTCAGTTTCACCAAGACCGGGCGTTGAGTCGTCAGCTTCGTCATCTTGACCAATCTTTTGCTTCTCGGCAAGATCCGAGATAGATTTTCCGGCACCAACAACGTTAGCAGAAGCAGTGGCAGCCTTCTTGGTCTTCTTTGGTGGATTCTTCACTATGTAACCGCAAAGTTTCAATCTAGGATCAATTTTCGTGATTTTACCACAGGCTTTACAATCTCTGGTCAAAGTTTCATCTCTAGCGATGTTGATTTCTGTCTCTGGGTTCTTACACGATGGACAGAGAACAAACTTGTTGATGAACCCATCCAAACTGTCCTGCAACTTGTTGGCGTCGTGTTGTCCGTTAATCAAGAAACGCTCTGTGTCGTCGTTGATCGAAGTCTGTGCTCCGAGCTCAAAACCAAAGTATTTGATGACGTATGCGGTTGGTCTGGCCAGAGCACGAGCCACTTCGGCTGCGTTCACCACGTTGGTCTTGATACCGTTACCTCTACCTTCGATCTTGGCCTGGATAGGAGGCATCTTGTAACGGTAGAAAGGATCATGATTTTCTCTGCAGATGTTAATCAGCGACATGTTGGCGGATGCGATGTATTGAAAAGAGAAACGTTGTTGCTGTGCCGCTGATCTATTTTGAAGTGGTGAAGTTACAAACACTGAATTTTTCATATTTTTTCATGAAAATTTTTTTGGTGAAGTGAGAGAAAAAAAAAGTACAGGTAAATTACATCCGTGCACCGGTAAATTTACTCTTTCTCCCTCTATCACTCCTTTGATATTGAACTATATAATGTCTTACAGAGTCTAACAGAATCTTGCAATCAGCCTACAGCGAGCGGGCAACAAGCTTCTGAGTGGTTCTCAGAGCCTCAAACTTGACGTTGGAGTTTGGAGAGCTCATGAGGGTCATTATCTTGGTCTTGGCTCCAGTTTGGCCAAGAGTCTTCACCACTTCAGGCAACACCTTGATCAGTTGGCTCACATCAAAACAAACAATTGCCTGGTTCAAAAATTGCTGTTCAATGTCCGCGGCTGGAGTGTCCAACAGGGCAACAAGCTGCTTCAAAAGTTTCCAGTTGTTTTCCTTGAACTTTTCACCGTTCTCAATCCAAAATTCTTCCGACTTGTGCGATGGAGACCAGCTCAACTTTGTGGTCTTGAGCTCACTCTCGTACTCATCAAATGTGGTGAGAGTTGTGACTGCTTCATCCAAAATGTCCAACAAGCTGTCGAGATCGGTCTTGAGCTCTTCGTCGGCCCATTTCCGCTCTATCAGCTGCTTTGTGATCTCGAGTCCTTTAGCCAACAGGAACTGCTTCACCAATTGATCACGACCAGTCTCAACGCTCAGGAGGTTCAAAAGCGCACCGATCGAAAGTCTAACGATTTTCTCTTTGACGGCATCTTTAGCCACCATATACAACATTCCGACGAGCTCAGGGTAGTTCTGACGGATGTCAAGTAATGCTTGTGGAATGAAGGTCAATAACCAGATTGACATTGTCACGTAGTACTTCATTTGCAACTCTCCTCTTCTTTCGCCGAAGATTTTCAAGAGCGGTGGGAAATAAGTGGCGTGATGGTCCCAAAAAAAGAGTCTGTAGGGTTTGATCGAGAGAAGCTCTTTGAGCAGCTGAATGGAGAGAAAATTGAGATCCAGCTTGGTAGAGGAAAGCAGTTTGGTCAAAAACTCGAAGAGTGGAGCCAAGATTTTCTCCTTGTCGTTGTAACTCTCGTCCTCATCAGTCAACAAAAGAGTAAAGACATACGCAGAGCTCAACTTGATGGACTCATCGTCAGAGTCAAGCAACTTCACTAGTGGCTGGTATGGAAGAGACGAGTCTAGATGCGATATGTTGAGAATGTTCTTGGCAAATCTCGAATTTGGTGCAACAAGTGTGTCTATCAGTGAGACAAGAACGAAGCGAACAATGTCATCATGAGGTGCTTTCGAAAGCAGAGAAACAATTTTGGTTGCGTAATAATCAGCGTTCTTCATAATATAATTTGCCTTGTCTTTAACTTCAGAAAAATCAGCCAATTTCTTCAAACATTCTGCTTCCTCAGCCGTGAGATAATCGGCCCGCACACAACTGTCCCAGCCAATGGCTCTGGTTCTGGCATTGGAAACAATATCATTGATTGTATCTCCTTCCAATTTGAATTGCGACTAAACATGGTTAGTAGCTATTTCAGATAAAATAACCGCAATTTTTTTGACTTACCAGCTGAAGTTCCACGGTCATCTTGTAAACTCTTTATGCCTCGTCCAAATAAACCGCTGCTGTCCAATTGATCCCAATGGACGATGAATGGTGGTGGTTTTTTTCTTCCTGAGTATTGTCAGGCTCAAGTGAGTGCTGCTTTCATTGCAACTAAGTAGGTGTAGTTTTTCTTTTGGTGCGAACCGCTTTTTTTTTGTTGATGCCAAACATTCGAGCCGGGTAAGCTTATATAATATATTACCTAATCATCATACCACAAGCTTTGGAAACGGATCCTTCTTACTCAACACCACGACGCGATTGCCGTGCGAGATGTAACCCTTGACAAGACCTTGATATATCAAGCTCGCTAGTCTGGACTCAATTTCGTCCAGCAAATATTCTCTTCCAGAGCTCAATTCCAAGCCAACTTTCAGTAAATTCAGGTCTAGTTGGTATTTGTTGCAACTCAAAAACACCTTTTTGAACAGTTTCAGCTCGACAAATGGTCGTAAACGCAAATATATCGAGTAGATCTTCTTTTTGAGGAACAGACGCTCAAGAGTCGCAAGCTCAGCATCAAAGGTGGTCAAATCGCCGACTTTGATGCTGTAAAACAGATTATAGAAAACCTGTAATGAAGAATATCTGGCCCATAGATCTGCGCTGGGTAGTTTTTTTTCAAGCAAAAACTTGATCGGCAACAGCATCAGGAGGATTGCTTGTTGTTGTTGTTTACAGTCCTTTGGACACGCGCTGAGTGCTGTTGTGAGGTGTTTATTGGCAGAAGTAAGATCATCCTTCATGCAAGATATGACTCCATTATAATAGTTGAAGTTGACCAGATGTGATTTGGGAGTTAATTCGACACTAGGCAAATTAGGAGCCTTATTCAAAACCTTTGCTAGATTGCTGGCCGCTTCGAACTTCTCAAACTTGAAGTAACATTTAAAAAGCTCGTTTGCAAAGAAATAGACATAACTTTTTTTAGACTCGTGTTTGGAACCAGATTTGTCAGTGAGACAAATTTTGAATGGTTTCTGGAGCACATCAACAAGTCTTTCGGACAAAGTAAGCGAATCTCCCTTGAGTTTAACTTCTCCACCTTGCATTTTCAAGTACATGCAAACTAATTGCCGAAGTTCAGATGTGGCGGTGCTCAAAGCCGGACAGACCCAGCTGGTTTCCTGTTGCGCACATTTCACAAGCGATTGAACGAGCACAATGGATTGTCCGATGGCAATTTCAAGATCCGAATCAACAAGGAAGGCTTTGATGATCAAACAGTATGCAGTGACGATGTTTGCCCAGTTTTTCCTTTGGTCGAAGTCCGCAACAGGAAGGTATGTTTCAGGCGAAATTGCAGTCAAAAACGTATAGTAATCTTTTTTCGTTTGAAGAAATTCAGGCTTGTATAGGAACGAAATAGACGAAGAAAGTAGATGTCCATTTTTGTTGGCAATTGAAATACCAATTTGGTTCACAAAGTCTACGTACGACATGCTGAGAAAATAGAATTGAACGTTTAGTGAGATCAGTAATATGATGGATCACTGGCGAGGGAGAGTATTAAATTGAATAAAAAAACAAAAAACTAGATGATAATCCATCGTGGCTGAACCTGGCTAAGTATGTGGCTGATGAATTTCTCAAACCTCTTGATATATTTTTAAGATTAAGGCTGTGCATGTTTTGATTCTTCCATTTTCGTCTTTGAATAGCTTGCAGTCTTGAAAGAGCTTTACGGATGAGGAAATATTTGGATTTCAAAAAGTATTTCCGTCTGCTGGTATCATCCATTACAAGAAGGTAGCAGCAGATGACCACGCTGACTCCAAACAATGTCATCCGAAGATGCTATTCCAAAGTCCAAGCTCAATAAGAAACAATCACTCTCGATTCTCTCGGGATCCTCGCTCAATAAACTTAACCACGCTCCATCGACACATTTTGAAAAACCGATAAAAGAAAGACTGGTGAGCGAGAGTACCGGGTTGATCAAATTTGCTCTACACAAGCCTGTAGACGCTTCCGAACACAAATCTGAGGCACATCTTTCCAGTCCCAATGATCCTGCTGTTCAACGCAATGATGCACTCGAAGAGCACGAAAAATTGGGTCTCCCAATCTATGTGCCCATAACAAATGCTAACGAAAAAAACATCACCGAAACCCCCAACTTCGTTTCCGGTGAAAAAGCTGAAAAATTACTCTATCAGCTTGCCTCAAAACAGAGAAAAGCTCTAGAGTTGAGAGAGGAACTTGAAGCAGTGGAAGCAGACATGAAGCAATTGGAGTCTCGTTATAAAAATCTAGTGTCAAATCCAGGGATGGATGTTTCTCACAGCTACTCACCCACAATGAATTCGTCTCCTTCAAAAAAACAATCAATCATAAATTTTAAAGCTTTGTCACGTGATGCAACACAAGAAGTCGGCTATAATAACATTTCAAAAACCATCAATAACCTGACGAATAACCTGAGTAATAGCGAACTGGTCAACAAGGGCAAAACGCTATTTGAGAATTTCAACAAAGAAAACGAAAAATGGTTAACAGAATTGAACAGCCGTGCCCAAAAATTCAAAATGGACAATAAACAGGGACAGGAAGAAGCAAATGCTGTTTTCAAGAAATTTTTACCTGCCAAACTTGCTCAATGGCCGAATCTACAGAATGAAGCATCTTCAAACGTTAAGCTTTCTCTCAACAACATTTTCAACCCACGTCTCAAATCCGAGGCTTCAATTGCAGACCAAACACAGCTTGCAGATGCCTCAATAGCGGATTTCGAGTACTCTGAGTGCGATAATTGTGATGAAAGCGTTTTTTTGACTAGTCCTCACAAACACAAATACCTGAGTTCTCCACTCAGAGATGACAGGATCATCCTTGAACAAGAGGAATATTCTGATGAAGACGAAAACTACGGTGGAGAACCTGTTCCGCTTGACATATAATCATTATCTACCTCTTCAGCCACGTGATTCCAGCCACGTGTAATAAACAATCCCGTTTTTATCTACAAGCCAAAATTTTTTTTTTTTTTTCACCTCTCGGGCCTCTTTCCAACGGGCCTTCGAGGTCCCTTGATCTACAAGTATCTTATTTTCGGTGCATGACAGTACCTGTGCTAACCAAAATGCCGGCAGTGTAACCTCGTCATGATCATCTTTTTGGACACTCAAAAGCCTCGGAGTGGAAAATTTTACAATGATAAATCCCGCATTTAGTCACGATTGTATGGAGAAACGGGATTCAAACAGATAACCGGTCGCATGATTGGAAAAAAAATAATAATAAAAAAATAATAAATTTCATCACTGCGAAGTCATGATTTCTTTAATTATAACCTCAAAGCATACACTTTGAGTCTTGACAGATTTGCTAGGGAAATCGGGTATGATATTACAGTACACAGAAGTCGAATTTTAATACAATTGTGATTGTAAATTAAAAAGACAACAGATAACAGATAAAAAACAGTAAATTGAGGAGAGTAAATGAAGCAAACATAAACTAGACACACATAAAAACTTGGCTCATTTATGCCAAGTTACCAGAGGTTTTTTTTTTGATTCGATCGAAATGATTTGATTATTTTAAGCGGTTTGTCTTTGGTATTCCTTGGTCATGTCAGCGTCAGGAATAGAACCACAAACAGTCTCAACCATAATACCGGTAACAAGGTATGGGTCAATGTTAGAAGCTGGTCTTCTGTCCTCAAAGTATCCGTAACCTTCAGCTTGAACAGATCTTGGAATTCTGACAGAAGCACCTCTGTTGGCAACACCGTAGGAGAAATTCTCCATAGAAGCGGTCTCGTGTCTACCAGTGAGTCTTTGCTCGTTATCATCACCATACAAAGCAATGTGCTCCTTATGTCTCTTGGAAAGCTTCTCGATAGCAGCCTCAATGTACTTCATTCCACCTGGGGCTCTCATTGCAGCGGTAGAAACATTGGTGTGGCAACCAGCACCATTCCAGTCTCCCTTGAGTGGCTTTGGGTGGAAAGTCACCTTGACACCAAACTCTTCAGCAACTCTGTTGAGCAAGTATCTAGAAATCCACAACTCATCACCCATTTTGATACCTTCACAAGGTCCAACTTGGAATTCCCATTGGGAAGGCATAACTTCGGCATTGATACCGGAAATAGTAACACCAGCATGAAGACAAGCTCTGTAGTGGGCCTCAATCACATCTCTGGCGTAAACCTTACCGGTACCAACACCACAGTAGTATGGACCTTGTGGGGCTGGGAAACCACCCTTTGGCCAGCCGTAGATGGAGTTGTCGACAGGATCCAGAAGAGTGTACTCTTGTTCAAGACCAAACCAAATTTCCTCATCAGCGTGGGCAGTCATGAGCTTACTACACTCGTGTCTGTGATTGAACTTGTTTGGGGTACCGTCGTTGTTCCAACACTCAGTAAGGACAATAATGTTGTCACCCTTTCTGAATGGGTCTGGGTAGAAAGCAACAGGTCTAAGGTAGATATCAGAGTTGTCACCTGGAGCTTGACCAGTAGAAGAACCATCAAAGTTCCATTCCGGGAGTTCCGAGATTTGCGTCACCTTCTTAGAGAGAGTTCTGCACTTGGATCTCATTTCACCGCTACCGTCAATCCAGACGTACTCGGCCAAAACCTTTCCGCGCTGGTCCAAGTCCATGTACTTAGCCAAAGTAGAAGTGTGTTCCAAAATCGAGATTTCTTGAACCATGATGTGTGTGTTTGTGTTGTTTGTGTTTTGGAAAGGTGAATAACCTCCTCCTAACTGTTTGAATCAAAAGAAAGCAAATTTCTCTTGGAAAAGACTCTTTTCAAAGAGAGAAAAGGGTTTTTTCGCTAATTTATCGTGTTGCACAAAGTGGACACAAATATATCTTTATACTGTTTTTGTGCAACCAGTGCAGATGCAGCTTTTTTTTTCATTACGCCTATAAATTGGGTGCTGTTCGCGAGTTTGGAACACAATACACGACGTTTTTGAAAAAACCGGAAACTACAAAAAGAAAAAAGCATGAGACAAAGCTCGCGGTAAGCGCTCTGTTGCCTAAATGGGATGTTTCCGCTATCCGGCGCAGACTTTGGACTGCACGCTTGCAGTCTGGTCACCCAATAATGTCTAGGACAGACAATAACACTTGGTGGCAGCGCGGATAACGCGTTCTAGCTAACATGCCCTAGCGGCAAGAGTGACTCAACGCAGATTGAGCGGACGCGTGAACAAATTTAGATTACTCTGACTCATCCTTGATGACTGTTGCGGTTATTACAGCAATCTAGTTCAATCATAAGCATTTCTTACTTGGCTCTCGGTAACGCCTTCCGGTATTTGTGCGATGCAGTCCATCCGTCCATAGAAATCAATGTCGCGAAGAGTCAATCAAAGTTTTTTTTTTATTATTGTAATTTGCGCGAGATCTCTCTTGGTCTGCTTGCCCTTTTCCCCCCCCACAGTTTGTGATTTGAGGGGTGTATGTGGCGCGGCAGCAGCAAAAAGCTGTTGAGGTGGCGGTGCAAACTGTACGAACGCTGCTTTCACCCCCTTCTCATGCTGTGTGTACTCCTCCCTCTGTGAGCTGCAAAAAGAAAAGATGATAAACCCAATTCGATAACTTCCGTCAAACGAGCGCACGGAATGGTGATTATTTTTGGGACTCTGTAGCCTCGGACAACGCGTTAGTAGTCCACCACTAATCAGCCATTTTTGATTCTTGTTCAAACACCAAAATGGAGTCCTGATCACATTTCATGCTCAATTGTCTGTATCGAGAAACCCCAGTACAAACCGAGCTACTCACTACATCTATATATGCACACTGTGTATCTGAGTTAACTATTATCTTAGGTATTACCATGTTGTAATTGGTCTGATGTTGGTGCTGCAAGCGCCTCTTGCACATCCCTTATGTACGTGGGTTGCCGGAAGTTTAATTTGTGAAAATGGATACCGGTTACAATAGTATCCGGTTTTATCTAGGAAGAGATAAATGCATGTCGCATTTTGAGCAGCTTATTTAAGTGAGGATTACTTCGCCAGTTGAATGGAGATTTACTATGGACATCGCTGGAATGATTATGAATGGTAAGGGAACTCTGATCAGTAAACGACATTAGATATAAGTGATTGTTTCTTTCAGGTTGATCAAATGCAATACACGGGTAATTGAGTGAATAAACAGCGACACGAAGCAACACATTCAATGTTCTTCCTTCCCCCCTCCCCCCGTACTTCGCTTATCTCTCTCGATAATCACCAGATAGGGAAGCCCGAAAAAAAGTTTTTTGTTTCGCGATTGATAAAGAAAATCAGGGAAAAGTCACCGCTTACATAAGCAGACTCAACATATTTTTAAGGTCGTGCACAGACCATTGGTTGCCCTGGTAATACCGAAAATCATCCCAAATTGTTCCCAAACAGGTAAACTGTCAACAATAAACCTATTTAACAAACGTAAACAACAAGAACCTCACTAAGAATCATTTTGGATAGAACCAAACTAACAATTAGAAAACTTTTATGACAGTTTTCTTGAATGAATCGTTTCAATTCGGGTTAGTCTAACTTTGTTTTCGGTCTGTTATCATCGTTACTTGCTTGCTAACTGTCAATATTCGTTCAGTTGTTTGTGCACTTATTTATAATATAACATGAGTGTGGACAGACCCACTCGCGAGAACGACTCGCTCATCAACACAACTGGAACAAATGTTGAGGACATTTTCAAGCTTGCAAACCAGTCAGTTGATGAACTTCTCAAGGAAATCAAGTCACAATCATCCAATAATCTTGTCAAAGTTTTGAACCAAACAAACTCTTCTCCAGCAACCGAGCCATTGAAGCTGGACGCGAGAAGTTCACAAAGCGACCAATCCAAGTCTGATGAATCATTTGATTACGACGGAGATGTTGAGATTGAAACCTCTTTCAAATCAACACTTATTCGGTCAGACAGTCTCGATATAAAAAGAAGACAGTTTTCTGGTCCCAGGAAACTTGAAGATTCGCCTATCAAAACACCAAGAAAGCAGAAAAATGTCACTATTGAACAATCCCCACCAAAAGTAATGGAATACGAGGTCGCCAGCGATGACACCTCATTGGATGAAAGTCCTGAGCTCGGAGAGGTTAAACTTGTTGAGGTTAATTGGGATAGCGTTCCGCTTAAAATTGCAGCTAACTCCGAGATTGTTGGGAGACCATTGCCCAAATTGCAACCATCTGACTCCAACTTCTCAATCAAATCGATGCCGAATCTTCCACCGAGAAACTCGAGTTTATATGCTTCACCAAGTGAGAAGAAAGCTGAGTATTCTGACGACTCTGAAGAAACGATTGCGCTGTCGCCAATGTCGCAAGCAAACTACTCCGCTGACTACTCAAAAGCTGCTGATGAACTTGTGGAACAGAACAGAAAACTGAGTGTCAGCGAGAAATTGACTGCACTTACGCTTTCTCCTGCAACTCCATTGACTTATGATCACGAAACGTATATGGAAGATCTCAGGCGCGGAGAGTTGTTGGATTCTGAGGATATACAGTACAACAAGCAATACAGGGATGCTTTCAAAGAAGGATTGACGCTTAAAAAGGCCGAAGAAACACCAGAAGACCAGATCATCGAGGATTTGGGCGAACTTTACGAGACCAACATCAACAACACTGACGGAAAGAATCTCACTGTATCGAGAAAGAACTCTGTCAAATCTCAAATGAGCATCAATTCTGCCGAACGGGTTCTCGAGACTAAAATTGTAAATGAGCCTGTCATTGTCACTAATCCAGAAAACGAGGAAAAAGAACTACAAGTTTCGAAAACAAGGAACAGTCTTAGTCAACCCAATGATACCCAGAACAATCACTCCAGATCGACTTCACTCTCTGATACAATGGGTAGTTTGCTGAAATCCATGTCCTTTTCAATGAAAAGGAGTTTATCAGGTAACCAATTGGAGGAGATTTCAAGGCGGATGGCACCAAAGGAAAGACAGGTTTCAGTTCAAAGCACAGCAACGTCTACTTACAACGAATCAGATTTCATTTCTGCCGAGGAGGGAGACTCGAGTCTTGGAGATGATGAAGGAGAAATCAAACAAAGTACCAAGTTGGAAGATTTGATTCCAGATAGTGATTGTACTATTGATCATGTTGAAGACACCATTAATGAAGAGGAAGTCACTGCCAAGTCGCTAGTGGAAGAACCTTCTGAGGCCTCTAGCAGTTTTGCTTCTGAGAAATTCGTTTTGCAAGTGTCCAACTTCGATGATGATCCATATGCATTTTCATCTGCAATTGATGGAGCTGATCGATCTTTCAACTCAACAACATCTCAAGACTCGTTGATTCAAAAAGGAAAACGCATTTTGAGTGCAGAAACTTCTCCAAAAGAAGAAGTGTTGGCGATCTGGTCTACCCAAGAAACTTTCAAAAGATTGAATCACAAATCAACTCCTTCTTTTCAGAGTATTTGTGATCCTAGCACAACGAAATATATCGTTAGAGAGGCTCATCATAAGTCGGTTCAAGTTGTTTCTCCAAAACCTTCTTCTTCATCGTTCCATCCTGACAAGTTTGTGACCAAGAAGTCTGCAATTGACACTAGTGGTTGCGAGTCGGTAGTCGTGAAGGAGCATTCTACACAGGCCGAGCTGACATTCAACAATCCACTAAATGAGTCTACTATGGATACTACCCAGAATAAGGAGGAGGAGGGAGCACATGAAACGGGAGCTCATGAGATAAGTGCCGAGGCAGAAGCTACAAGAGAGCTAAATTCAACTGAGCTAGAATCTGAGCTGATCTCAGAAAATCTCTCATTCGCCAACTCTATCCATCTTTCCGACGTTTTGAAGGACGAGAAAGACGACTCTTTCTTGAACGAGCTTCAGAAATGGGAATTCGAACAACAGGAAGAAGAAACTGAACTGCAATTAACTAACAACAACAAGGAAACTTTGACCAACGTTTGGAGAAGAGGAACACTTTCATCCAAGAAGACGATGACGAATAAGAAAGAGAACGACAACATCAAGTTTCCACATCTTTCTGTTGACGAGGTTGAAAAGTTCATGATACATAAGAGAATGGCCAGCGATGAGTTTCAAATCAAAAGTGCCAATAATCATGCCAAGCTGGAGGAATCTAGTGAACATCAGGAGCAACAAGGACTCATGTTGAAGGTGAATGTGTTCAATGATAACGATTCTAGAAGTGTTTTCACTAATAATGAGGACAGGATTGTTCCTGATCTGTCAATTTCCACCGGTATTGCGAAGGTGAAACCAAAGACTTCTTTCTCTATCTTTGAAGATACAGCGTCGAGCACTGTTGAGATTCAGCATACTGAGGTGGAAAACACCAGTAGATATGGAGATCTTGTTCCTGCTGTTAGAAGAGAGGTTTTCAAGAAGGAGTCAAATATGTCTCCATTACGGGTTGCTGATCCAAGGAGAATCAATTCTCAAGTGACAAAACAGGTGGAAAAGAAGAGAGAGGTGGAGGAGGAGGAGGAGGAGGAGGAGAAGAATACCACCCCGGCCACCACCGAGTTGATTAATGGTGAAAGAGGACGTTTTTTCTTCAGAATGATGGGTCTTCGTGGATTGAACATTCCAGATGTTGCGAGCAGAAACGCCAAATTCCAGGTTATCTTGGACAATTCTATCCACCGGTTGACAACAGATTATTTTGATGTCAACTCTGCTGGATTCACGACTATTGGCAAGGAATTTGAACTGATTGTTGCCGAAGGTTTGGACGTTTACATCACCTTGAAGCTCAAATACGATAAGCTTAAAGACACATTAGTGCAGGTTACTGAAAAGCGTAAGGTTAAGTCGAAGAATGTTGTTGCTAGGTGTTTTGGTGTCAAGGATGTGATCACGTCGACTAAATATGTGACGAAACCTGCACCAAAAGATCCATTAGAGGATTTGATTGCAAGAGATGGTTCGTTTGCGAAATTCCGTGTTTCATTCGATTCCTTTGAGAATCAAATCAAGGGCAAAGCTAGAGCATTTGCTTTAGATGGTTTCAACGAATGGAAGAGATACAAAGAGACACCAAGTGGTGAAACCAAACTTGCACGTCCATACAAAGTGTGCACTATGGATGCTACCATGTTGTTTGTTCCACGCACTTCTGTTTACGAGACGCTTCCTATCAGCATCAAGAATGCGTACAACCAGGTGGGTTTGGTGAAACAAGCATTGCAAGTTTCTCACGAAGGTTACATGTACCAGGAAGGAGGTGATGTTGAGAACTGGACTCGGAGATACTTCAATCTGAATGGCTATGATCTGGTTGCACATAACGAGACTACCAAGAAGACGAGGGCGAAATTGAATCTGCGGCGTGTTGTTGGTGTTGAATACATTGGACAGCCTCAAGCAGAGGAGCCAATGAGCAATGAGGACGTTGGATCGGAGCAGATTGCGGAGATTAGGCAGTTGAAATCTCCTACAACTGTGGCCGGTTCTGGGAACAGAGGATCACGATTTTTTAGCGATTCGTTGCTGTTGAACGATGCGTTCCGTTTACGATTCGCTAACGGAGAAACTGTCTACTTTGGGTGCGATACCAAGGAAGAGAAGATGACGTGGGTTGGATTATTGGAGGAGATTGTGATGAAAAATGCTTTCCGCAAGCAACCATGGGTGAAATTGATGGTTGAACATATGAGCAATAGCACTGCCATGGTTTGAATGGTTGCTTTTTTACAATTTAATACTGTGTTTTTGATTTGTTTTATTTTAATTTTTCAGCTTTATCGAGATTCAATATACGAATTTTTGTTTATCGACGTGCATTTGAGATGATTCCGCGGTGAAAGCCGTTTTCGGCCAACACCGGTGAACCGATAAAAATACTGCGTTTGGCACCGGGCGGAGCCGGTAGCAACCGGTGCAGAGGTGCGTTTTTTATCGAATTTCCCGATTTGGAAATCATCCGGCGGTTTTACATCGAAAATCGGTTGCCTAAAGTTGATAACGGTTGGGAAAACGTTATGACAGAATGTGATATAAATTAGGTTGATAATCCAGTTGAACTGAGTTCTCAGATCAGCAATAGAATTTTAAGATCATCAATAATCAACAAACGAAAATGCCAGAATCTACAGGAATTGTTATCACTCCTTTGGAAAACACACCATTTGGTGCTTCGGTCAAGCTGCCAGAATATACCAACGATCCATCAAAGCTTACAGAAGCTGACTTCACACTTTTGAAGAATGCTCTGCTTACTTACTCCGTTCTTGTTGTTCCAAACCAGGAAGAACTATCACCATCTTCTCAACACTCTCTCACTGTGAGGTTTGATCCAAGTTCTGCCTCCAATTACGGTCACGACGAAAAGTTGTTTCATTCCAAAAAATCTATCCTTGCCAAGGACGGTAAGAGTGTTCCATCACGCCCAGAGGTCATGATGGTCGGTAACGGTTCGTTCGAAGCTGGTCACGAAGGAATGAAAGCCTTCACTCTCGAACACCCAACCCACTTTCATTTCCACAAGAATGTTCTTTCAGACGATGAAGTCGCTCAAGGACAAACAAGATTTTACAGATGGCACATTGACGCTGCTCTTTACGAACTAGCTCCACCTGTTGTTACCACCTTGCTCGGTTTGATTGTTCCAGACAACAACGAGAAGCAGAAAATCGTCTACGAGGACACCAATGAGGAAAAAGAGGTGGTTAAGGGAGCCACTGCTTTCGCTTCTGGTAGAATCGCATTCGAACTTCTTTCTGATGAAGATAAGGAATTTGCTCTCAACCACACCGTTGTCTACGCTCCACATCCTTACATCTTCATCAACAAGTGTAAGGCCACATCCGATGGTCTGACAATTGAGTCTGAAGAACCACCAAAGGAAGTTCCACTCGATCAACTTCCTGATTGGGAAGAATCTAAAGTGAAGAAGCTTCCACTCGTCTGGACAAACCCTCACACCAAAAAGCCACATCTTCAAGTTCACGGTTCCTGCGTCTACCAACTCATCAACACAAAGACCGGTGAAGTCGTTGCCGAGCTTGAACAGGCCAGAAAAATCGTCCACAGACTCATGAGACCAGCTATATCTCCACAACATATCTACGCTCATGGTTGGTCCAAGGGTGATCTCTGTATCTTCCATAATAGAGGTGTTATTCACTCTGTTACCGGTGAATTCGCTCCAGAAGAAAAGAGACTCATGCATCAGTGTAACGTTGCCAGTGGAGAAGATCCATTCTTGCTCCAATAAGCTTAATCAAGCAGCATATATTTATCTTTTTAGCTCTCCATTTTCATGAATCACGCGTTCTTTTATTATTTGTTCCTTGCTTTTCACCTAATATATTAGTTCTATGAATACATATCGAGCTGATTTCATACTCAAGCTTTTGCGATCGTTGTAGCAAGTCGTTATCTGTGTCTTCTTCTGCGGCCACCACCACTTCCTCCGTCACGTTCTCTATCCCTCTCCCGGTAATTTCCACCCTGATTGCCCATTTCCAGTTCTTTATCCGCCTGGTCTCGCGCATTAGGCATGTGTGGCAGTCGCCCAGCAGGAGGCTCCGGCGTAAGAGAATTTGACGTTGGTCTCGACGGTAGTCGAGGAATGTTCGGAAGACTATTGGCTCCTGGCGGAGGTGGGGGAGACTGATCTGTCTTCTTGTTGGAGTTTGCGTTGTTGTTGTTATTGTTGTTTGGAAACATGTTGGGCATATTTGGCATATTTGGCATGTTGGGCATGTTGGGCATGTTGGGCATATTAGGCATGTTGGGCATGTTTGGCATGTTTGGCATATTTGGCATATTTGTCATGTTGGGCATATTAGGCATGTTGGGCATGTTGGGCATAAATCCAGGCATACCCATCATGAACGGAGGAAGCATGCCATTTCCTCCAGGCATTGGAGGAACTCCTCCCAACAATCCTCTTAAACTTGGAGGAATTGCACCGCTTGCAAGTAAGTCGTTAACAACCTTCGAAGGATTGAATTCTGCCCTCAGTTTATCCTGTTTCGAACAGTATGCCAACCAGGACAACTCATCGAATCCAAAATTGAAATAATCTGATATGTCTGCACCTGGCAGCCTCCATGGCTTCTCTTTGAGCTCATCAAATGATAATTGAGTGATCGGATGACCATTGTAATCTCCAACTTTGTTTATATCCAGTCCACTCGACTCAGTCAACATAGGCACTGTTTGTTGGCCAACTTCCCCCGTTTGTTGGCCGTCTTCTTTGCCCTTGCCCTCGTCAATGTTCACGGTTTTTGATTCTGAAGAACCAATGATGAACTCAACATCTGTATCACTATCCGAACCTGACTCGTCTGAACTCCCATCATCGTCTTGTTCACTTATTGAGTTCTTTTGGATATTATCCTCGGATCCTTGCGTCATATCAGCTCCATCTTTTGCCTCAATGGTGGTTACAGACTGTTGAGCATCTTTCTGTCGTTCGTCTCCAGAACCGTATAAAAAGTCATCATCTTCGTCCATTGTGGTGTTTTTACTGTTGTTTCTGCCACCCCTGTCACGGATCAGCACTTGAACCGTAAAGAATGTATCAGTTGCTCTCACCGTTTCAAACCTCTCTGCTAATCTATTGGGTTGTTTTCAATGTTTTTTTGGTGTTAAAGTTAAAGAAACCAAAAATTTGGTTTTCAAACGGTGTACGGGTGCAGTAAATTTCTCAACTCCTAGCACTGAGTCTTTGTAATCTCTCCCAGTTCAAAAGTGCAACTCGTTTATCCACTGAGACATCTTCTAATGGACTCAATGCAATGTGTACAAACGCGGATACTGCTTCACAATACTTTGCAGGATTGTGACATACTGCCGAAACACGCTCAGATTCTTTTCGTAGGAGCGCTAGCTTTTCTCTTGCATAAGCGTAATTCTTCAACTCGTTGATACAATTCCCAATTGTAAACTCTGATTCGGATTCTTCTGATTGAGCGACTTCCTTTTGGTTTGCTAAGTTCTTTGTACGGGTTTGCTTGTCCCAGTTGAGAAGGTCATTTTTGAGCGAAGTTTGCCTCTCCCTAGGAATCGGTATACCAGCCTCTATACTGTACGCTAATTTATGGATCTTGGCTCGGCTCATTCGAAGTTTACGGCTTCCCCTTCTTGCTTTATGGGTGTTAGTATGTTTTCATATAATTTGAGTGAATCGTTAGGGAGCGCTACAAACAAACGAGGTGTATAAAGAATCCTTCATAATCTTCCACTAGCTCGTTTCAAATTATTGATGTTCGAACCAAATGACGCTTTGGTGTTTTGAGTCTGTATTTGAAAGAATATCTTCTTCTTTTCTGGAGTTAGGACCAATTTCATTGAAAACAGTATGTTTTCAATACTACCCCTTATATTTGAGGATTAATGGGCCAAATTGATCCCTATTCACGCGCCACAAACAAACAAAACAAGTACAAATTTGTGGCAAATTTGTCACGTGCACCTACTGAGGGTTTTGTGCCAACCCTCAAAACCCTGAAATTTCCTCATAGAGCTGAAAATTTTTCGTGGCCAGGAAATTTTTCACTCAGGCTGAGATGGCAGCGCAGCTGCAGCTCTACCCAGTCCAGGCTACGCAGACACTGAGAGTTTGCTTTGGGTTCTTTCTAAACCAACAAAATTTCAAAGAATTCCTTATTCAATACTCTTCGATACAGTCTGTACTGATCTAGTCAACACAACAGTTCATTAGATTAACATAGAAAATGTAAGTGGTGACATTACGCCAACCACGAGTGTCGAGGAAACAGGATCGCTATGTTCACAGGCTCAGTTGGATGAAGTACATTTGTGGAGGAAATGTATGGTTTGATGATACACACAAAGAAAGGATACAAAAAAGAGACGCCTTCTTGAACATGCAAACATTATTACTGCCATAAACAACAAACATCATCTGCTACATTGAAAGTCTCAATATCTACATTTATCATTCTTCTCTCCAACTAAAGTGACGACGACTTGTGAAAAAAAACTCAACTCTGGTTTGACTCTGCTATTTTTCAACATGTACTAACATTAATTTCCCTACAGGTCCAAGAGAACTAAGAAGGTCGGTATCACCGGTAAGTACGGTGTCAGATACGGTTCTTCCTTGAGAAGACAATGTAAGAAGCTCGAAGTGCAACAACACGCTAGATACGACTGTTCTTTCTGCGGTAAGAAGTCTGTCAAGAGAGGAGCTACTGGTATCTGGACTTGCAAGTCCTGTAAGAAGACTGTTGCCGGTGGTGCTTACACTGTCTCCACTGCTGCTGCTGCTACCATCAGATCTACTATTAGACGTCTGAGAGAATTGGCTGAAGCTTAAATCAATTATGTTGATAGCGGAATGGTTAAATTTTTCGAGTATTTTTAGTTACACTGATCAAAGCATAATGCAAAAGAATTAATATGTTTTCTTATCCACTTTACTGAATCACTCAGTATGTAGTAGGGATGAGGATCTCGATCCTCCATTCGGCCGTAAGAGGCAATGGGGGTATGATCCCTAGAACACATAGTGAGATGGGTTGAATCAAGGTGGGTTGCGTTTCGACAAGACAACAGAGTGGTTGAAGGTTGTCATAGTACTCTTTGTGATCGGTCAGCTCCCTACTAGTTTAAGAAGGGGTCGAGGTGTATTTTTTGCGCAATATATTTGTTGATGAAAAAAAAAAAAAAAGTTAAAGAATTGGTGCATGCGGGGTTTGAACCCGCGACCATCGCGTTGCTTCGTAATGAAACGATGTGTGACGTTAAGTATAGACGTCTGTACGACTATAAGCACGATGCTCTTGACCTCTGAGCTAATGCACCAATTTTTAGAGATTTATTTCCGGCAGGATATATGTCCCATTTGTATGGAAATATTTTTATGAATTCATTTTCTCATGACTGGGACAACTACTGACCTCAATTACTTGTGATGACTTAGGTGTGGCTATAATCAACGGGTTCTCAAGTGGATCAACCAATGCCGTATGTGTTTCATGAGAGTAGAACGTGCGACCTCTTGAGGATCAAAGCTACACAGCCGGGCATTGGAAAAACTTCCTTCAGATAGCACTGGCTCTTGCCGTTCTTACCCCACAAAGAAAAGATATGACTATCTGATTTCGTTCTTTGCGGAGAAGGGCATTGAACGTAGTTGAACTTATAATCTCTTGCTAATTGCCCAAAAGTTCCGAGATACCGATAAAGGCTTAGTAGGAAATCTCGAATGCAGCGAGAAGATCAAACTTGAAAGCTCAAAGTTTGAAACTCTGCAGCTGCAGAGCATCTCTTCTTCTCCCACCCAATTGAAAAAGCACCAGTCGCTTTACCCCGGGGCCCTTCTTTGTTACTGTACTTGAGCTTAGTTGTTGCTGTACTTGAGCTTAGTAGGCGAATAGTGGGAACATCATAAATTTAGCAACAAAAACAATAATGATCTCCTTGAAACAACTTTACCTTAGCAAACTTTAAAGCTTGTTGTAGGTAGCAATGGTCTCAAAACCCACTATCGCAGATTCTATTTACTGATGATGGTCACTCACCTTTAATACAATGCTGGGTGGGGAGAAAACTTTGAAGAGTAACGGAAATAACATGAGAGGAGAGCCAGTGAAAATGAGACACTCAATTGGAATATCACAGGCCCCTGGTCTCAAAAACCTATCATCAACACACATCTTCTGCAACACAATGCTGTTTTACTGTACTTTTTCAGACGATCAGCATTAATCAGCATTAGAAAATGTAAGCTGAAATATAGTTTTTTCTTTGGAATCACAAGAAGGTACTGCCTGCCGGTTACGATTGGAGAACTCCGGCTATATCAATTTTATCTACATGTCAGGTGGGGTTTAAAGAGAGTCACTCAACCAAAGATGGTAATGATCTACATCATCTCACTTGATAGATGCCTTATTATGTCAGTCTCCCCATGCGCAGTTTAAGGTTTGGCATAATTGATCTTGATTTTTCTCAAAAAGAGAATGCACTGATCTTGAAGCGAGCGTAAAGGAAACAAGGATGTTCAAGTGCATAATGCGTGAACAAAAGACAATTAACTGTGGTTCAAAAGAGTACTGTGGTACTGTGACCGGTTGTGGTGGTAAAACATACTGTTTCTCCTCCTTTGTCAAATCTATATAAAGCCACGAGATTCTCCAGTTCAAAAGATAAGCGAATCTATATCCGTTTGCTTTACCTAACTCTTTAACAATTGAAGTTTCTGCTTGTTAACTATAATGAAACTATCTGTCTCTTTCATCGTTGGTTTGGCTGCCATTGCCGGTTCTGCTTCCGCCCTCGTCCTTCCAGGAATCTCTCTTCCTACTTCACTTGCTTTCATTGAGTGCCCAGCTAGTGATATTTATTCAGCTGTCTCGTCAGATTTGGCAGGCGCTTTGCCTTCTGCAACTACTGAGATCGATGACTTCTTAGACTTGATCTCCTTGTCTGCTACCACTGGTACTATCACCTTGGATGTTGGCGACTTGGTCGATGCTCTGGCTTCGGGTATCAATGATTTGAGTATCAGCATCTTTAAGCTTCCAAAATTGATTCATGAGATCAACTCTGACATTCTCTCCACCTGTTCTGAAGTTGATGTTCCACTGATTACATGTAACGTTACAAGCTTGATTTCTGCTGTCACCAAGGATATCGAGGAGTACGCCCCAACTGTCTCTCTTGGTGACGTCGACCTCACTGATCTTCTTTCTCTTAGTGTCACCAGTGGTACTGTTACTGTCGATGTCTCAGGCCTTCTCTCCAGTGTTGAAACTGCCGTTAATTCGCTGGCCTCGGATGTTTCTGATGTTCCTACTCTTCTTCTCCACGTCGGTGAAGATGTCTTGGACGTTTGCTCGTAGTCGGTTTGATCTGATCTGTGATGATTTGAGATCACCAGGCTTTCTTTTTAGTTTTCTCTTACGTAGCGTCAGTGACGTATTATTCCAATATTATTTTAACTCGAGTGAAAAGTTCCTAATAATCTTGAGACTCTGTAAAGGCTTTTTTTTCATTATTTGTGTTTGGTTTGTACTTTACTCAACCGAAACAGACAGATACGGTTTCTATGAGACTATGGCAATCAAAACCAAAAGACCTGACGAGAAAAGCTTCGAGGATAGATCATGAATCATCAAAGGAAAAACAGTCGGAGAAAGAAAGCTCAAAAAATGCATTTTTTTAAAAAACCACTCAAACTTGCTTCTCTTTTTCTGTTTCACAACTATAACTTTCAAACAAGTAAGATGATTTCATTATCAGAAGTCAATTCTGCTTCAAGCAACAATAAAAACACAACTAAAGTAGATACATGCATGAAACTTTAATTCCATAGACACTGCTCTACAAATGTAGCCTGTTGGTAATTGGCTACCATTGCTACCATCGCGACACACGACCAGTTGCAGCAAGCGAAACAACAGTGTTATTCAGCGATGTGATTCTATTCATAGTCAACATACTATTTTTCTAAGGGGGGACAATCAATGGACCCGAATTAAATGAAAATCAAGTTGTACCAAAGCAGATCCAATGAAGATGGAAATATAGACTCAGAGATTATTCTCCCCGCAGAAATATTTTTCAGGCAGTACATGCAGTGTGCATATTATGTTCGATGCATTCCAAGAGTACAAATAACTACTGTAGCAAGAGTCATTCAGTTCAGAGTAATATTATCGATGGTAATGTAAGTTGGTATGAACAAATATCAACTGCTTTCCCAATGGAACAGTACGATCTACAAGCAATGTTTTACGTTTTTCTTGGCAAATGACTGAAGTCGGGATTTCAACCTCTCATGCAGACTATCTCCTCGTATTCAATACGAAAAGTTTCAGACCAGTAAGGGCAGAGAACAAGATGGATAGATTCGAAAAGATTTCTGTCACTGATTACGCATGGCTTTGACAGCAGATCAGCTGCTGTGTAGATCAAGCGTTTGATGCAGATTCATTCGAATGGGGCCCCAAAAAAATAAACTTACACCAGTGAGGAAAGTGCCGGCGTAGATTTTTTGTGCTAGTTCATCTTTTAGTTTCTTTAGACAATCAAGTTCAAATCTGATCCCAATATCGATAAGAACTTTGTATATGTCTTTTCAATCACACGGATTTTTTTTTACACTGCCTGGAATAAATTGAAAAATTTCAAAAAAATATCCATTTTTGAAAAAAAATTACACTGATTAGTACATTTCCAATCACAAAAGATAACATATATCACACCGTCAATATGTTATTCCGGGTTCGAAATCACACCAGAATACTCAGATTTGGAAAACGTGATTTGCATTCTCATTTGTTGAAAACTTCACATGTTCAAGACTACATACAACCACAGCCCAGCGAAAATGATCAGATCATAGTGTCCATGTCATCTGGAGTTGACTCGTCTGTGACAGCACTGATGTACTCCAAGATGTACAAAAATGTCAGGGGAATATTTATGGCCAACTGGTCGCCCGACTCGATGCGTGGTGCACGCAAGTGCACTGTTGATAAAGATTGGGAACAAGTTCAAAGCGTATGCGAACAATTAAAAATACCATGTGAGCGTGTTAATTTTGAAAAAGAGTATTGGTCGGAAGTCTTCGAACCGATGCTCGACATGTATCGTCGAGGATTGACGCCGAATCCCGACGTTGGTTGTAACAAGTATGTCAAGTTTGGCAAGATGATCGAACATTTGAACGAACGCTTCAAAGATGAGGAGAACTGGTGGCTCGCAACAGGACATTATGCACGGATACTCAGACACCAGCCAACAGGAGATTCGCATCTATTCCGTGCGAGTTATACTCTCAAAGACCAATCATACTATCTAAGTCAAATGCCAGAGAACGTTCTGAAACGGGTGTTAATGCCCATGGGACATTATACCAAGCCCCAGATTCGTGAGTTAGCAGCTCAGTATAATCTCCTCACCAAGGACAAGCCTGATTCGCAAGGGTTGTGTTTTGTGAGTCAAATTGGTCATTTCAAAGACTTTCTTAATGAGTTTCTTGAAGCCAATCCGGGAGATATCATAACAAAAGACGGCAAAGTTTGGGGAAAGCACCAAGGTTTATGGCACGGAACAATTGGTCAACGGTCTGGAATCTCAATGCCTCAGGGTGATCTCAAGTACAAAGGCGTGTGGTTCATTTCTGAGAAAAACTATGAGAAAAACCAATTGATAATTTCGCACAAAGACGATTTTGAAGCTTTCAATAAGGATACAGTGTACGTGAGCGACTGGATGTGGCTGAATAGCACATTGGAATTTGACCAGTTGGCAGAAATCGATCGATTGAATGTTCAGCTCAGATCGTTGCAGCAACCGAATAAGCTCGTATCCATTTCTCGCAACGGGAAAGGAGACATTATCCAGTTCAAACTAGCCGACAAGACTTATGGAATCGCACCAGGACAGAACCTGGTTTTATATGACGGCGACAGGGTGCTTGGATCTGGAGTCATCACCGATATGGCAAATTGTTGATTTCATCGTTATACATAGACAATCAACCCGACTTGCTTGAATCGACTTTTGCAGACAAGTCGCGTAGTTTTTGCTCCACATCAGCATAGAATCTGCTTTGTTCGTATGTTTGGATCATATGGAGCTTGCAAACTCTAATGGAACGAACAAGGAGTTTATTGTAGTTATACTTCGTTGTGGCAAAGTTATCGATGATTGAGTTGTACTGTTCTGAGCTCATTGACCCGAGTTTTTGTAGTTGTGTTCTTTTCATAAAATCTTTTTCCATGAGTTTCAACGTCTCCATGTGTCTAGTCAATTCGTCAATTGAGATCAAATATTGCTCAATTTTTTTCAAATTCATACTGATAAGCCTTTTTTTATCATCGATAGGGAGATTATCCGACTCATCTTCCGTTTGTCTATCCAATACGGAGACGGGTAACTCGTGGTATATTCCAATTTTTTTCAAATTATCGACCAACTCCCTCAATTCGGGGTTTCGATTGAACAATTTATGCACGTTTTCTTGAAGAGAATTTAGCTGTTCATTTAATTGTTGATCTGTTTTGACCCCAGCTAGAATATTTTCCAAGTCAATAATTCGAGTTTCTATAGCATCCAAAGTGTCACTTTGTTCCATTGTGGCGGGACAATGGTAGCTCAGACTCCAGTGAGTAGTCTTGTCCTGATAAAGAGAAGACGGCACTGCACCTCTATAATTTTTTAATTTCTGAATTTTGAGATCTCTCGCGTCAATTACCTAATTAATTACATCATCTTTCTTTTTGTCAACTGAATTTTTTCTGGCTCCTGTTTTGCCATCTTGGGCCAGCGTGGTGCTACGTTGTAGAAACAAAACAACCACGGCAAGAACTGTGTCGAAAGAATTTGTTTGAAAACATTTTTTATTCATTTAGTGATATAGTACACAACAGAAAACGCATATCAATTGAATTATTAAGTAAAGAAAATGGTCAGTATGAAAAGCAACAGAGAAGATGTCGGATTGCACCGGCAATCGCGCAGCCAAACGTGTACTAACACTGTGTAATAGTCGAGATCAGGGTATGTCTAAGAGATCGTGTTTCGCTTGACAACGCATACTAACAGCCGTATAGAGTTGCCGTTTCAGATGAGGCTTTGAAGGCTTTCAACGACTTGAAGCTTGGTAAGAAGTACAAGTACATCATTTACAAGTTGAACGACGCCAAGACCGAAATTGTTGTGGAATCCACTTCCACTGAGGCATCTTACGACACCTTTTTGGAGGAGTTGCCAGAAAATGACTGCAAGTACGCCATTTACGACTTTGAGTACGAGATTGGTGGAGGCGAAGGTAAGAGATCCAAGATTGTCTTTTACCAATGGTCTCCAGACACTGCCAACGTGAGATCCAAGATGGTTTACGCTTCTTCCAAAGACGCCTTGAGAAGAGCTTTGAATGGTGTTTCCACTGACATTCAAGGTACTGACTTCAGTGAAGTTGCTTACGAGAGTGTTTTGGAGAAGGTTAGCAGAGCTGCTGGTTCTCACTAGACGTTCCGTGTTTGTTGAGTTTTCTGCTTTATTGAATCCTTTTTGACTTTTATTTTCCTCACCTCTTTAGCAAACTCTCAACTCGCATTCGATAGCTGTATTTGTCTTAATGGAATCGCAGTAGTTGCAATTGATATGATGTGAGATGTATTACCCGGCCGCGGGGCAAGTGCGCGAACCCCAAAAAAAGGGTTTATAATAATAATTATTCTCTCAGTTTTTGTCTTAACTTGAGACCCTCTTTTAATGAACAAAACACGCGTGATTTTTCGTCTAATTGTGCTTAATCTCGTTTGCTAGTTGATGACAGAGGAGCAGACGAAACAAGCAGAGTCCCAGGACTTTCAGTCCAAGCGAAAGCTAGCAAGGGCGAGTCTTGAGCAAAAAATTATGATCATAGACCACTTCCATAAATCCAGAAGACCGCAAAGCGAAACAGTTGATTTCTTCAAAGATCGATTCTCAATATCCACTTCAAGTTTCAGTGAATGGCTCAAGAATGAAATGGAATTACGTCAGCGGTACCAGGAGGCTCACCAGGCTGATGGAGCCACTGGTAAATCGCTGCGACTTTCAAAGAGAAAGGGCTCGTATAGATACGAGCACATCAACAAGGCTATGCATAAAACTGTTGAGGAAAGATTGGCTCAGAATTTGCCTGTGACAGAGCCTATCTTGAGAGATTACTGGGCAAGATTCGCACGACAATACGGTGTTCTTGATCCGAAACGAATGGAAACTTTCAGTCACGGATGGCTTTCAACGTTTAAAAAAAGACACGGTTTGGATCGTAAGACGATGCGTGGTGCATCCAAATCAGGCGAAAACTCAATCGAAGAGTCCAACCTTTCGTCCGTGAGTAGCAATGCAAGCGCTAGCAACACTACTCCGGCCAGTAACAATCCAAATTCATCGTCTGAAGATCATCTTGCTATTATTCCGGCCCCTGAATTCAGTTACCATAATGGTCAAACCAACGGATATGACCAGAGTAATGTTTTACCGCATCCACATTCTTCTGCATCATCATTCACAAGTGTTCGACAGCAGCAACCATCCCAGCAGCAACAGCAGCAACAGCAGCTACCGCCCCAACAACTACCTCGCCACAATGAGCCTCACGACTACTTGTTGATGGACCAATCGTCTGGTCCATCAACAGGAGGGATGCATCCGCATTTGCATCCACAATCACAGCTCCACGACCGGTTCCAGTCATTTGAAACGCCGAATGGAACCACCTCTTCGCAACGCGTGAACCTTCAATTCCCAAGGAACATGCCATCACACCAGGACACTGGTTCCAGCACGCAGACAAGTTCCACGGGAATTCGTACAACTCAACAGCAACATACCGACCATTTTATTGGGAATTCCTCGACGGCTACGAGCGCAGGAAGCTTGTCGTCGACTCAATTTAATGTTGCTCAGGTGTCAAGTTATGTTCCAGTGGAGAGCCAGATGAATCGATTTCAAGTGCCCCCAACATCGACTCCAATTACTTCAGCTACCGGAAATGGAGCCGCTGGGACCACAACATTGCACCAACAGCATGAAACGCAGAATCATTTGCATCAACAGCAACGTACACAAACATCGCTTCAAATCACACAAGACTCAGGTAATCAAGAGATTGCAGTTGATATTTTGGATATGGAAAGATTACTTTTCGTGTATTCGGAGAGATTCTTTCAACAATATGGCTTTCAATTTGCTAAGTCCAAAGAAATCTTTGATGCCTTGAAGACGAAATTCATGGAAGAGAAGCTTTTATATGGCAATGGCGGGTCCAAAGCCAATTCAGGAGTGGATGAGTTTTTCATGAGGAGAGTGAGATAATAAAAGTATTTATATATTTATAATAGCGAAAACAGAGCTTGCCTAAAAAAAAGAGTTTGCGTGCCACTGCGATCGACGAACAAAACGAGTCTTGATCTTTTGACAGGTTACTCAAAGCCAAGTGACTCACTTGCATGGAGCGAACAGAATGCCTTTGCGATTTCTTGATAAATCTCGAACCTGTCTAAAGATAAATTGACTCAATCATACAACTCAATCACGACTCGCTCCGCTCGGCATTAGTTGGAAGTGCTAGTTTTCTGCTGTTGTTGTAACTGCTGCTGTTGTATCATGTCCGACTCATACTGTCCATGCTGAGAATTACTTCCGCTGAAAGCCTCAGAACCTTCGATCTCGTGGAAATCAAGAATCTCGCTGTACATCATGATTCTCCAGGTATCCACAGGCAAGTCTGCGTCGTTAAAACTCCAATCGAATTTTTCTTCAGCAACAGGTTCATCTGA
The DNA here is from genome assembly GCA_003707665.2 of Ogataea pini. NCBI lineage: Eukaryota > Fungi > Ascomycota > Pichiomycetes > Pichiales > Pichiaceae > Ogataea > Ogataea pini. Next base: position 131,369 of record PPKL02000010.1, on the reverse strand, counting down.
GGGATCGTGATACGGACTCAAGTAGGGGTGTTGGAGAGCCTGCTCGGCTGTCACGCGCTTTCTTGGATCGAAAACGAGCATTTTAGTGAGAAGATCCACTGCTTCTGGCTCCACACCTTTGAATCTCTCTGTCAATGAAACAGGTTCTCTTTGTGGCAATGATTGAACAAATTTCAAAGTATTTTCAGAGCAAATGGTGTCAATAACGTCTGCGGGAGGCGAACCTAAAAGTTCTGTAATGATAGAGAACTGATGAACATGGTCTTTACCTGGGAAAAGTGGTTTACCTTCAATCATTTCGGCAAAGATACAACCAGCTGACCAAATATCAACCTCTGTATCATATTTTTGCCACGTCAACATGATTTCTGGTGCACGATAGTATCTTGTTGAGACATAACCGGTCATTTGTGGGTCCTGAATTCTTGCAAGACCAAAATCGCAAATTTTCAAATCACAGTTCTCATTGATCAATATGTTGCTTGGCTTGAGATCTCTGTGAATGACACCTGCTGAATGCACATATTTGAGTCCTCTGAGAATTTGGTATAAAAAGTACTGAATAAACTGTTTCTCAAGCGGTCTCGAAGTCAATAAACGGTGTAAATCTGTTCCTTGTAATTCTGTCACGAAATAAATGTCTTCCAGTGGTGACAAGAAAATATCTTCTAGTGAAATGAGATTCTCATGTCTCAGGTGGTTCAACAATTTGAGTTCACGATAAGTTCTTTTAGCCAAAACAGCTGTTGAAAATGGCTTCATAACTTTTTTAATTGCCACATTTTGTGATGTTAACCTGTCTTTTGCAGAACAAACTAATCCAAAAGCTCCCATTCCAACAGGATTGAGGTCTGTGTATCGGGATGTTGTTTCGAAAACTGTACCGAAAATTTGTGTTCTTGTGAATTCCTGCGACATTGTTGATGTTGTATGTGTATATATTAATGTGTCTGTATTGAGTGAGTGTTTGTGGAGTAGTGCGTAGAGTTGTTGTCCTATCAAAAGCAAAATTATAATCTGCAGCGTTGCGAAATGGCTCTTCGATGGTGTTGGTATTCGCCAATATAGCCGCTTGTTGTCGTTGTTGTTATAAAAGCTCGAATGTCCAGATAATCACACGAAAGTGTTTGTGGTTGTTTTGGTGGTTAAAAATAAAGGTTTCATTTTTTTGACCCTTCGTGCAATTGTTACAGCCGCAAGAAGCAACAGGAGTCCAGTCCAGTCGCCCGCGACGAAGTATTGTGGGCGACGACGCGACGATTTTGGCGGAGGAAAACCAACCGCGAGGAGGGTAACACCTATTTATTAAGTCGATAGACGCAGAGGAGACGAAGTTACAGACAAGAAGAAAAAAAAAAAAAAAATCCTGCTGTAATGGGTGAAAAATGTAGATTTCAACGGTCTTCAGTTATATCTTCACGAGCACTTCAACCACCATCACCACTGCCTCGCTCCAATGGACTTCTCTGCATTCGAAAAAGAAGCACGTGAGCTCGACGCAAAGTTTGAAACTCACGCCGAGCTCTTCACTTTCCCATCTTTCAAATCGCTCGGTTTGCCAGAACCCGATGGAGAAAAGACTCTCGACTCAAAAGTCAACTACTTTTGTGGTAACTCGCTAGGTTTGATGCCAGTGAGCACTCCAACGGCAATCTCGGCCGAGTTGCAGGCTTGGGGAGACCGTGGTGTCGAGTCTCATTTCCGTCACCCAAAGGAAGACGAGGGACTTACCTCTTGGGTAGACATTGATTTGCCCATTGTGCCGTTACTAGCACCAGTAGTGGGTGCTAAGGAGTCGGAAGTCGCATGTATGGGGACTCTCACGATGAATTTGAATGCTCTCATGTGTTCATTTTACCGTCCAACCAAGGATCGGTATAAGATCATGTTTGAGAAAGGCGCATTTCCTTCAGATTACTATGCATTTCTCAACCAGGTAAAATTGCACGGTTACGACACAGAAGCACTTATTCAGCTGTCACCACGTGAAGGCGAGCATGTGATTAGAACAGAAGACATCGTCTCTGAGATCGCCAAGCATGGCGAGTCCATTGCCGTTATCTGTTTTCCTGGTATTCAATACTACACAGGCCAACTATTCGACATTCCAGCCATTACGCGCGCCGGTCACGAAGCAGGCTGTGTTGTTGGTTGGGATTTGGCTCACGCAGCAGGTAATGTGGAGTTGAAGTTGCACGAGTGGAACGTGGATTTTGCAGCATGGTGTACTTACAAGTATCTGAACGCTGGACCGGGAGGAATTGGTGGTCTTTTTGTTCACGAAAAATACTTTGGTAAAGGTGAAAAATGGCAGGCTCGTCTTGCTGGATGGTGGGGAAACAATTCTAAGAAAAGATTTCAAATGCTGGAATTATTCGAGCCAATTGACAGTGCTCTTGGTTTCAGACAATCGAATCCGAGCGTGTTAGACGTCGTGTCGCTTAGATCTGCGTTAGAAACGTATCAAAAATGCGGAGGGGTGCAGAAATTGCGTACGAAATCTATTGAACTCACCAAATTTCTCGAGAAACTACTCACGAGTTCTAAATTTTACAGAACAATTGCCGAATCTGAGTTCACAGGGGAGCCACATTTTATTGTTTTGACACCAAAGGACCCATTGCAGCGGGGTGCGCAGCTATCCATTTTGTTCAAGCCGCACTTTGATGATGTGGAGAAGAATATCATGGAACGGGTGTTCAAGTATCTCAACAGCAAAGGAACAATTTGTGACGAGCGTAGGCCTGATGTTGTGCGTCTTGCACCAGTCCCCGCATACAACACGTTCGGGGATTGTGTTGAGTGTGTTCGGTTGCTTAATGAAGGATTTGAGCAATTGTAAGCATGCGTGATGCTATCAAACAGCCACAACAGCACTGGTCAGGATAAATAGAGAGCAGAGATAGAGAACATCTTTGCACCGCCGAGCCGCTTGGGTTAACTCCGTCTCTACAAATCGGATTTAATTTAATCATCGCACACGGTGACGCAAAGAGTGCGCAATTGCGAGTGTGGCTTCCCCCGGCAAACCGGTCAATCGTGGCGCTCGAATTCAAAAAAAAAAAAATCAAGAAAAAAAAAACTGTTGTTATGTATTGTTTGTGGTGAGGCTTTATTGTATTCGGCAATTGATACAACCCGCAGTGACATTGTGTGAACAAAAGCCGTCACCGCATTTGCGCGAATCTTGAGGCTCCTCGAGGACTCTCAATTTCACGTGACAAGATCTAATTTTTCAAGCACGTCAGAATTTTTCACTGTGGCCTGCATGATAGGTGCAAAATAAGGGAGCCACAACGATGGCTCCATGATGTCGCCCCCTTCCACTGTGGCCGTGGTTGCTTGCTTGACATAATTGTGTCGGGAGTACACAGTCGACTTTACTTCGTGCCGAATAAGTCATCGCAGACTTTGTGCATGCTTTATTATAAAGTGATTTCTCCATTCTTTTTACAAAACTTAACTGTATTTGTGTGTTGAAAAATCATCTGCTCTCTTCTTATCATAGCAATTTGTACAAGGAAATGAATCAAGTGGAGGGCACTTCAGAGCTCAAAAGGGACCCAACGTCCGTTGGGACCGGGGAGTTTGTGACCCACGCTTCAATAGAAAGTTATGAGGAACCGCTCGTCAGCACCGTCGAATACGTGCGAGACTTGACAAAGAATCCAATGGGTAAAGCTACAACATATGCCAAGTCATTGCTGCCAATTTTTGGGTGGATTGGTCATTGGCCATTTACTCCATCGTGGATCTATGGTGATTTTGTCGCAGGTGTCACTGTTGCAATTGTGCTGGTTCCACAATCTATGTCGTATGCTCAAATTGCAACGCTTCCATCTGAATACGGACTTTATTCTTCTTTCATCGGCGTGTTGATTTACGCTCTTTTCGCAACGAGTAAAGACGTCTCGATCGGCCCTGTCGCTGTCATGAGCCTTGAAGTTGGAAAAATTATTCAAAGAGTCCAGGCTAGAACCGGAGATTTGTACGACGGTCCAACCATTGCCACAATGTTGGCTCTTTTGTGTGGTTCCATTGCGCTCGGAATCGGTCTTCTCCGTCTCGGATTTTTAGTGGAACTCATCTCATTGCCGGCTGTTCTCGCTTTTATGTCCGGCTCGGCTCTCAACATTATTGTCGGTCAAGTCCCAGGATTAATGGGATTCAACAAACACGTTAACACAAGAAATGCTTCCTACAAAGTTGTCATTGACACTCTAAAGAACTTGCACCACAGCAAGGTTGACGCTGCATTTGGTCTCGTTTCGTTGTTCATCCTTTACACTTGGAAGTTCACCACTTCATATCTTTACAAGCGCAATCCAAGACAAAAAGTGTGGTTCTATCTCGAGTCCTTGCGTTCTGCCATCGTCATCATCTTCACCACTTTAATCAGTTACCTCATCATCAGACACCACAAGAGCGTCCACGATTTCAGCGTCAATGGTAGTGTTCCATCTGGTCTTAATAACGTTGGAGTGATGACTGTTCCACCAGGACTTGCCTCCGAGCTCGGAAAGGAGTTGCCTGCTGCGACGATTATTCTTGTTCTCGAGCACATTTCTATCTCGAAATCTTTTGGTCGTTTGAATGATTACAAAATCAATCCAAACCAGGAGCTCATTGCCATTGGAGTGACTAATCTTGTTGGTACTTTCTTCAATGCATACCCAGCAACAGGTTCTTTCAGCAGAACTGCGCTCAAGTCGAAATGTGGTGTCAAAACTCCGTTTGCCGGTATCTTTACCGGTTGTTGCGTGATTTTGTCCATCTACTGCTTTACTGATGCTTTCTATTACATTCCTAAAGCTGCGCTTTCGGCTATCATTATTCACGCTGTGAGTGATTTGCTCACTTCTTACAAGATCACATGGAACTTGCTACGTGTCCAGCCAGTGGACTTTGGTATCTTTATCATTGGAGTCATCATCACTGTTTTTGCGTCGATCGAAGACGGCATCTACTTCGCCATGTGTGCTTCTGCTGCAAACGTTCTCTGGAGATTGTGCAAGCCTAACGGAACATTCTTGGGAAGAATAAAGGTTGTTGAAGCTTTGGACCCATACGTTGAAGAGGTCACTCCTACTTCGTCTTTAGCTTCGAATATTGAGGTGAGCCGTGTCCGTCTTGATGTTGCCTCGCCTTCTCAATACAAAACGCATATCAGATGGGTTCCATTGCCATCATCGCCAACAAACAAGTCTTCGGTCCACACTGACTATGTGAATTCCGCCGTGAACGTTCTGCCACCACCTCCAGGAGTGGTTGTTTTCCGTCCAACAGAGCAATTCATTTACTCGAACGCTTCCAGACAGGTGGATCTAGTTTTGGACGAAGTGAAAAGAGTGACAAAACCAGCAAACTTGAATCTGGAAAAGACCTTCAACCGTCCAGGAAAGTTGGAAATTGGATGGTTCAAAAATAAAAATTTGGAAACAAAGACAGTTGTTGAAGAAGATCAACGGCCTCCACTCCGTATTGTTCACTTTGACTTTAGTCAGGTGACTGCGATCGACGCAACATCTGTTCAGGCTTTGATTGACTTGAAGAAGTCTTTGGATCTCTACGCTGGATCTAGTTATGAGATTCATTTCTCAGGAATCATCAATCCATGGGTCAAGAGAGGTTTGGCCAACGCTGGGTTTGGAAAGAACATTCACGATGAACGCGAAGGGGTCACCTTGGAGGAGTTTAGAAGCGAAGACTCGTCGGAGGAAGAGGCTATTGAGGAAAGAAAAGGTAAATTGATTGCACCAGCAAACAAAATTGACCATCATGTTGTCAGTCTAAGTTACAATGATGGATCTGCTGAAAGGCTTTATCCCTTGGTTAGCACGAATTATCCTTGCTTCCACCTCGATATCCCTTCCTACAGGAATTTGGATTGAAAAAATAAGGGGTATAATTATTTGTATATTAGAAAATTAATGGTAATGGATATTGGAATTGACTATAGACTAGGAGGGAACGATCTGTGAAGCAATTTGTGAATGAGTAATGAATGGTGAATTGGTAATCCCAGTTAATTGGCTATGGTCATCTCTAAGGGAAGTTTACATAAGAACTTACTTAATCACACGTTGAAATTTTTTTCTCCTTCTCTCTTGTCCATCAGAATCTCGAAAAAAAAATTTGAACGAATTTGAATTGAAGCCATTTCAATTTAGTCATAAACAACGACTGATATTACTTTCCATTTCTTTCCCCCAATCTTTTCAACTTCTATCGAAGACGGTCTATGCAATTTGCTGGAAGAAGACTAGCAAATTTTCGCGTCCAAGATACATTTTTTAAACGATTTTACGCAAAGAGAGTGAACGTTGCTAGAAAAGCAGGCAAAGGATTACAAGTTGAGAAAATGAGTCAAGAATTCAACAGAGAAGCTTTGGAGTCTGTTTTAAAACGGAGATTCTTTTTCGCTCCTGCTTTCGAAATTTACGGTGGTGTTTCTGGTCTTTACGACTACGGTCCACCAGGATGTGCATTGCAAGCCAACATTGTTGATGTGTGGAGAAAGCACTTCATCTTAGAAGAAGACATGCTGGAAGTTGACTGCACCATGTTGACCCCTCACGAAGTCTTGAAGACCTCTGGTCACGTGGACAAGTTTGCCGACTGGATGTGTCGTGATTTAAAGACTGGTGAGATTTTCAGAGCTGATCACTTGATCGAGGAAGTTTTGGAAGCCAGATTGAAGGGTGACAAGGAAGCTCGTGGCGAGAAAGTTGAAGAAGTTGAAGAAGATGAGCAAAAAAAAAAGAGAAAGAAGAAGGTCAAGGAGATCAAGGCTGTCAAGTTGGAGGACACTGTTGTTGAAGAGTACGAGACTATTCTTGCTAAGATTGATGGTTTTTCTGGTCCAGAACTTGGTGAGATTATGACCAAGTATAATATCGGAAATCCTGCTACCGGTGAACCATTGGAACTTCCTATGGCTTTCAACTTGATGTTTGAGACTGCTATTGGTCCATCTGGTCAGTTGAAGGGTTATTTGAGACCTGAGACTGCTCAAGGTCAATTCTTAAACTTTGCCAAGTTGTTAGATTTCAACAACGAAAAGATGCCTTTTGCTTCTGCTTCTGTTGGTAAATCTTTCAGAAACGAGATTTCTCCAAGATCTGGTCTCTTGAGAGTGAGAGAATTTTTGATGGCTGAAATCGAGCACTTTGTTGATCCGGAAGACAAGTCTCACCATGGATTCAAGAGTATTGAGCACATCGAGTTGAGTTTCTTGCCAAAAGAGATCCAAGAGGCTGGTTTGACTGAGGTTAAGCGTGTTAGTGTTGGCGAAGCTGTTAAGTCTGGTATGGTTGATAACGAAACACTTGGTTACTTCCTTGCTAGAATCTACTTGTTCTTGATCAAAATTGGTGTCAACCCAGACAGATTGCGATTCAGACAGCACATGGGTAACGAGATGGCTCACTATGCTCAAGACTGTTGGGATGCTGAATTGCAAACTTCTTACGGTTGGATTGAGTGTGTTGGATGTGCTGATAGATCTGCTTATGATTTGTCGGTTCATGCTGCTAGAACCAAAGAAAAGCTCTGTGTTAGACAAGCACTGCAAGAGCCAAAGGTTGTCGAGAGATACGAATGTGAACTTGACAAGAAGAAGTTTGGTCCAAAATTCAGAAAGGATGCTCCAAAAGTGGAACAATGGTTATTGTCCAGAACTGAGTGCGAATTGGAAGATTTGGCCAAGGAATTGGATGAGAAGCTCAAGTTGAACGTTAAAATTCCAGACACCACTGTCGAAGAGATTGAAATTCCTGGTGAGTTGATCAAGATTGGTAAGAAGACTAGAACTGAGCATGTTAGAGAGTACACTCCAAACGTCATTGAGCCATCTTTCGGTATTGGACGTATTCTGTACTCTGTGTTTGAGCACTCCTTCTGGTCCCGTCCAGAAGATTCAGCCAGATGTGTTCTTTCTTTGCCACCTCTTGTTGCACCAACCAAGGTTTTGCTTGTTCCATTGTCCAACAATGAGACTTTGCAACCTGTTGTTAAATTGGTCAAGGACAAGCTCAAGTCTTATCAAATCCCATTCAAGGTTGATGATTCTTCTGCTTCTATTGGTAAGAGATATGCCCGTAACGATGAGTTGGGTACTCCATTTGGTGTGACCATTGACTTTGATTCTATTGCTGACAACTCTGTTACTTTGAGAGAGCGTGATTCTACGAAGCAAGTTCGTGGTTCTGTTGACGCTGTTGTCAAGGCTATTATGGAGCTTACTTACCAGGGTGTTTCGTGGGACGAGGGTGTCAAGGGACTTGAGCCTTTTGAGAGTAAGGAGTAACTCACTGTCGACGAGCGAAGCGAGTCTTGAGTGAGGAGTGAGTGAATCATGCGTGAGTCACGAACAACTCGTTTGTTAAGTAGTGAGTAATAAATTATGCGAATAACGGTCAAGAAAAAAAAATGGATGACGAGCGAAGCGAGATTCGACTACTCAGGCTATCTCAGTAATTTTCTCGATTGGGCCCACATTTTCGAGTACATTTATCCGTTCAAATGTACTGAGAGACTGGGTGAGGTTGTTATACAACGAAATTTCCAAAAATCGAATGTATTTACCAGACAACTGTGCAAGTTTCGTGACAAGTAATGAAGTAGTCGTTTAGTTCGTCATTTGCTTGTCATCCACTCGTAATTCAAGCATATAATTATCTACTTCGTCTCTACTACAGATACAAACCGTTGATGTGATGGTTGACCCAACGCAATTAAGAAAGCTTTGCAAGTGCTTCATGAATGCTTCGTAAATGCTTCGCAAACGACTCGCTCCACTCGTCGGTCGCTCGTCGGTCGCTCGTGTTCTGCCCGCGCAGCCAAAATATCCTCACCAAAATTTTCACCAACAAATTTCAATTAACCCCCTCTCATTCTCTTCTGATCACCACCCTCCTCACTTCCGCGGCCACACTGGTTTCCGCTATAAAATTGCAACACCTTTGCATTCAACTCTCCCATTCAACCTCTACAACAACGGCACAAGATATTTCTCAGCAAATAGCTGGAAAAACACGTAAAACAAACACCAAATTGAACGCCAATTTCCGCCTCAAAAGTCGTGGCCAGTCATTCATTTACCAGGCAATACCAAACTAGAACATCGTCACAACATGCAAAAATCAGAAACACCTCCAGAAATACCTCCAGATACCCAGGAAACATTGCTACCGATAACAGGTCATTTAAATGCGTCCGACTCCTCAAGTTCAATCACTGTCGAAAGTCCACACCTGCCCCGTTATCGTGGCACTCTCAACGTTAACGCTCTAACAGCGCAAGAAACCGACGCAGACGTTTTAGTTGAGCCTCGTGTTGTGTTATCGGGAAAAATCGGATGGGATTCTTCAGATGAAGGAACTGAAGAAGAAGATGGTGCTAGCTTAGAAGGTGTTAGCAGGAGGAATGAATCTGAACGTCCGACATCGGTGACGACATTGGAAGAGAAGGTGAGAAACACCCTAAGCATTGACGAATTTGCCGACGACCTCGTTGCCGACGACCCAGCAGTCGACGAGGACGAGGACGAGGAAGAGGACGTGAACGTCACCATCGACCACGAGGAAGACCAGGACGACGAGCACTCCTCTCCCAAAACCCTCGACCCCCTACTGACCCCCGATCGTCCAATCTTGACGTCACCGCCTCCACCAACACCACCGCCTCCGCCACCGCCAAAAGTCCTCGCCACACCGCACTTGGAAACACCAATGATTGGAGAGTTCGAAGAGTCAACTCCAAGAAATCTCGACACAGACCTCAAGGTGATGAAGAGTCTCAACTCGCTTCCATCGCGGACTTTACACCGCAAACAGGCGTCGATCGGCGACTCGGCGCGGCGCTCGAGCAACCTCGATCAATCCGATCTCCAGATTTCCAAACGCAGCACTGAAGAGAGCGACAGCGAGGAATCAAGCGATCCAGCAGAACAGGCCGGCGCAGTCCATGCCATCATCGAAGGATACCGCAACAACCCATATTCGGTCTCTCGTGACAGATCTCTTTCCAGAGGCTCTTCAAAGGTTCCAGCTACTCCAGCGACTCCACAATTGAACAGTGGAATTTCTATGACTGCCCAGACACCGCCACCGAGATCTGCCTCATCGTCTGTTTCTTCAGTAAGAAAACCAAGCAGCAGCTCAACAACGCCGTCCACAGAGCTTAAGAGGAGCAAAACGAAAAAAGTTTTTGGAGGAATAACGAGTTTTGTGTCAAATCTCACTTCCGCTACTTCGACACGTTCTACTTCGCTCTCTAAAACTATTTCAGAACCTTACGATTACGTTCGACACCAGCACGTCGAGTACGATCCAGATTCTCAAACGTACATCGGATTGCCAGAAGAATGGAAAAAAGCACTCGCAGCCCAAGGAGTTTCTGTTGAGGAACAACGTCGGAACCCAAAGGCAGCAAATCAGGTCATTACGTTCTTCAATACCAACTACAATGACGATTCTAGCAAGTATATGAAGGTTCAAGGTCGTGATACCGGTGAGGAGATCGACAACGATAATGATAGTTCTTTAAGCGAAGGAGCCACAGATTCTGCTCAACCTGCCGCCACATCGCATATGGGAACTCCAGCGACGATATCGAGCTCCAATTTTGCACGTACACCCCTCGTACACCAGCGCGAGGCATTTGCAGCAGCTTCACCACGGCCTTCACCAGCTGAATCATCCGACCCAGCTGCTGAATTCTCTTTCACTTCGTCAGACACTGAGTTTATTCCAAGAAGACACGCTCCACCACCGCCGCCGTCCGCAAAACCAGCGTCTACGGGCACGGTGTCACACGCACGGAAACCTTCCGGATCGAAAAGAAGTCTTACATCGTCACCTTCATCGCTGATTGGCAGTATTTCTCGTAAGTTTGGCTCCACGAAGCCTTATAACGGCGGTGCAATCAAACCCGAACGGCCAACAATCCTCCATCTTGGTGAGGCTCCGGGTACACCGGCAACAACAAGCACAGAGACTATGCAAACGAAGAGTGCAACAGGCAGTCCATTATTGGCGTCTCCTCAGCCACAAATTCAGCCTCGGCCTCAGCTACAATCACCTCCATTACCACCACCACCACCATCTTCACAACCTCAACCACAACGCGCAGCACCTCCGCCACCTACTGCCCAACAACAACAACAATCAATCATTGTTCCGGCATCTCCACCAACCACAGCACCAGCCACAGCACCAGCAAAACCACCTCCAGTCCCTACAACAAAGCCAAAGGCTCTTAAACAGCAGCTTACAGAGGCAGAACAGGAACGTAGAAGAGAACTTAGACGCGCTAAAGAAAGAAAGTATTTAAACAGATTGATCGAAATCTGCTCGACTGAAGATCCTAACGAACGGTACCGCAATCTTGTTAAAATTGGACAAGGTGCTTCTGGTGGAGTTTACACTGCTCAGGATACAGGTAGCAGCACGTGTGTGGCCATCAAACAGATGGAACTAGAAAGACAACCAAAGAAAGAGCTTATTATCAATGAGATTCTCGTGATGAAAGGCTCGCAACATAAAAATATCGTCAACTTTATCGAGGCGTATTTGTTGAAAAAAGATCTTTGGGTTGTCATGGAGTACATGGAAGGCGGTTCGCTCACAGATATCGTCACCCATAGTGTAATGACAGAAAAACAGATGGGTGCAGTTTGCAGAGAAACGTTGCAAGGACTAAAATTCCTCCATTCCAAGGGAATCATCCACAGAGATATCAAATCGGACAACATTTTGCTCTCATTGCAAGGTGATATCAAACTCACAGACTTTGGTTTCTGTGCACAGATCAAAGACTACTCAGCAAAGAGGAATACAATGGTGGGAACTCCATACTGGATGGCACCAGAAGTGGTCACCAAGACCGAGTATGGCCCAAAAGTCGACATTTGGTCTCTTGGTATCATGACCATCGAGATGATTGAGGGAGAACCACCATATCTCAACGAAACTCCTCTTCGTGCATTGTATTTGATTACCACCAACGGAAAACCAAAGCTCAACGATCCAGATTCATTGTCCAAGAGCCTAAAGGACTTTTTGAATAACTGCCTTGAGGTGGACGCTGATAAGCGTTTCGATTCACTGCAACTTCTAGAAACACCTTTCATTCTCGATGCAGACGCCAATAGCTCGCTTTCTCCGCTGGTTAAATTGGCTCGAATGCAAAAACTGGCCGAAAGACCAGAAAGCGAGACAGAATGAACAAGTGTGTTTTTATTTTATTTTTTCTCTATCTAAACTACTTTTGTACTTTCACCCGTCATTGTTTCTTGGTTAATTTGTCTTTTTTCAACTGGCTTATAACACCAACTACATTATTGCAAAGATAACATAAAAAAGACACAAACACTTATACAGACAAAGTTACAACTATAGAAGCTAGTATACACATCGCATGGTAGAAACTCTACGATCACATTCCATCCTCATCATCCTCGTCGTCTTCATCATCTTCTGGAGAACTCACAACCACATACTTACTCTGTACAAAGAATAGCTTGACAACAGTCTTACCCTTGTTCTCAAACTGATAAAAGTTTCCCATTGGAATTTCAAAAGAACATCCAGAACGAACAATAAACGTATTGTGTGACAAGGTGACCTCTAATATCCCTTGTATCACATAGAATATGAAGTAAGTATCGTCATTCGATTTGATTGCTTTCCTCGATCCAATAGGAATCTCAATAATACCTCCTCCGCTGAATTCACTGTCCTGATCAAATAGAGTAGAAATCTTGAAAAATTCTTCGCTATTCTTGATAATCGAAATATTTTTTGACTTATTCGGAGCCCATGCTATAGTTCTCTCTACCTGGTTTTCCGACCCTGGACCTTCAAAAACAGGAACCGTCAACGAGTTTTTATCAAGCCAATCGGAACCTTCCATGTTGTCCACAGGTTCCTCGCGGTTCGTGTCGTTAACAACAACTTGAACATCACTGCTCTCTGATCTTGCCGGTGGTGGTGGTGGTGCTGCTTTGGTGACTCTCTTTTTTTGAGTCGCTTGAGATGGAGCATGAGACATTCTTCGTTTAGGAGGAAGCGTAGCTGCGGTATCTGGACGGTGGATAACATCCTTGATTTTCTTCACATACGTTCCGTTTTCGTTAGTTGTTTCGTAGATGATTTTCTCGTTCCTCCACCATGCAACAGGAGCAACCTTAGTTCTGGAGGATCTACGCAGATGATTGAAGTCCACGGAAAGAGGACGCGTGACCCGAGACGCTTGACCTGAACTTTTGTTAGTGTTGGATTTCACTGGAGCAACTTCTTCCACAGAAACATCCCTGTTCAATTGCTCTTCTTCATCTTCCTCATCTTCCTCATCTTCTTCATCGTCATCATCTTCATCATCATCATTATCCTCCTCCTCATTCACATCTGGATCCTCTGGATCCTCTGGCTCATCTGAATCCTCCTGCTCATCCTGATCGTTTGGATTCTCCTGAGCATTATCAGACTCCTCATCAGAAACATTGATCACCGCACTTGTCTCCGCTTCTTCTTCCTCCTCCTCTTCCTCCCCCTCCTCTTCGCCTTGCTCCTCACTGGACGGTTCTGGAGCCTTGAAACGCCTATTTTTGTTCTTATTGAGTGCTATACTCTTAGTAATAGAAGCAGATTTTCCGCTTCTACTCTTCGCTTTCTTCGGAGACCGCATCTCCAGCGCTGGAGGCGAATTGTTTGAAGTTCGGAGTTTTTCAAATGCGCTCACACCAACAGTTTTTTTCAATGGAGATGGTTCCAGCTTGTTAGACTGTTTTTGGCTTTTTGATCCATTCTGCGACGACCGCATAGGAGATCCGTTCAACGAGGCTCTCTTGTGGATTGAAGGTCTAATTGGCGAGCCCATCATAGTAGCAGACTTTATCAGCTCATCTGCATCATCATCAGCATCACTGTTATTACCTTCTTCATCGTTACTTGAATAAGCAACAGGTTTATCCAGCTCTGATTTACCATTTTGTGGTTTGGTTTCCTGATCTTCGCTGTCCGATGACTCTTCATTGTGCTGTTGTTTTCTTGATTTAAGATCCTCAAATCTCTTTGAAAGTCTCTTGTTTGGAGACGTCACCACGGACTTGCCGTTTGGAGACTCGTATTCTTCGTCAGACAAAAAGAAATCTTTCAAATCTTCTAGTCCGTTTTTGTTCCGTTTTGGTGTCTTGGTTATCCGAAACCCTGTTTTGCGGCCTGCTCTTCCGGGAGGCTCAAATACTCCACTTTTGCGGTAACTCATTGACTTCAGTCACGTTATTAGTATGATCGCGTTGCACCTGTCAAGGACGTGGATGTTTGTGGGAAATGAGAGGCAATTCAAATGTTCGTGAAACTTTTGGTCTCGCCAACTTCAGCTGATGATTCTTGGATAGAAAGGATGGGTTAATAAATTAAATAATTTGGTTGAAGTGGTCGTTGTTTTGGTAAACATAGATAAAACAAGTTTTGAGAGAAATGAAAAGGAGAAAAAACTACCAAAAAAATTAAAAAATCCACACAGTCGCGACGATGGACGCGACGATGCAACGAGCGACGAGCTGGTCGTGAGCAAGAAGTGATTGAATAGAAGATGATCAATGAATAGTATCCATATAACCAACCAGCTCTCATGACTTGCTTCGTTTGGAGTTCACTCAACTTAAAACGAACTTGGCCTAAGCCCTTTATTATAGCAGTCTAGAAATAAAGTACACAATAGAACAAATGACAGCTCTGATTGAGTGTCGTGAGTGATTAAATAAGTGAAAGAGTCGTCAAGTCGAATGGTCGTAGACAATTCGTCGACAAGCTCATAACTCTCACGACTCTCTTCGCTTGTCGTTCGCTCATCATTCGCTGGCCTCCACCGTGGTGACCTCCCCGGACTCTCCGTCATGATAAGCAATCATCTTAACCTTGAAATCAGCACAAGCAACACCAAAAGTCTTGAGAATAAGGGCCTGTCTGACATCCAAAACTTGGTCCTTGTCAACAACCTTGTAAGGCTCAGTGAGAGTGATTTTCCCTGCAACAATTTTGGTTGGAAGCTTGAGCTTATTACGCAAAGTTGGCTCCATAGAATGAGACATTGGAACGTCTTCCTCCTCAGCAATTTGACCACCTCTGGAGTAAACAATTCCGACTGGAATTTCAAACGTGATTGGACTGCGGGATTTGGCTCTTGGATAATCGGAACGAACGTATGCATTGAAATAAGCTGTCACGGTTTCAGGAGTTTCGTCTGTGAAAAGTAAGCCCACCAATCCGTCGGTATACTCCACCAATTTGTGGAGATTATCCTTGTATTCCTGTTCTGGGCTTTCACCAAGAGCTTTTTCAAGAACTTTCCGTTTTCCCATTAACAGACGTGATCCAGCCCAGTCACGACGAATGTCTTGCAACACGGGCGTACGCACGTCATCAAGGCTTAACACCCATGTGTATCTGTGGCTGTCTAAAGCTTCTCTGACCTCGTCAAAGATCCGTGTCTTGTTTTCACGGCCTTTCTTGTCTGTTTGCGCAAGTGTCACGAGCTTGGATCTCTTTGATCTAGGCATGTTGTAGTGTTGAGTATATGCTTTTCACTGGATAGTCTATTCTTCTGCTCTGATCTGTTATACTAGAAATATTTTTAAAGATAAAAATTTTCAATTTTTTAAATTTCGTCCCGTTCGCGCAAACGGGATTTACATAGCGAAAAGGCGCACAGAGTCTTAAAAGAAAAAAAATATCGTGGAGGCAAATAAAAATAAGGAGCACAAATCATATAAACTGATCTTTCTATTGAAGGCAAATACCAATTAGGGACATCCATTTGATACAACGTGGCTAAATCAAATCAGAAAGCACGCGATCTATAAAGTGGTAGCACCCAACATTGAAAAATACCCCGTGAATACAGAATTGCCATTCAGAACTGCACGATATCATTGAAGGCCATCAGTATCCTATTAATATTCCCCAAATTACAACTGCCACTGGGATGACACGGAGACAGCTTGGAGCCACCAAAAAAGGCCACACGGACACAGTTACCGCGCAAAGATCAACACCTAGCCGTCCAAGAGACGAATCGGACGTGGACATGGCCGATACAGATACCGACACTGATATGGGTCATTGCAGTGATGAAAATACAGGAGTTGCACTTAGTGATGTCGGCGATGACGGTGATGAACACGCTGTTCTCACCAGATTGGCTGGAAATTACAGACGTTTTTCAGAATCCCAAAATAGATTTGGCTTTACAGAGGAGAGTGACAATGACCAAGAGCAGATTAATGACAATGACAATGACAATGACGATGAACAGGATGAAAATGAACACGATTATGGCGACGGCGATGGCGACGGCGATGGCGATGATTCTGGCGACGACTCAGACTCTGACGAACTTATGAGATCGCTGCATGGTGTCCTCACGGCAGGAGGAGGCTCCAGTAGCGCATTGGAGGCAACTCTTGCTGCCGCATTGAGCGGTGCCGCAAGACAATCTCGCAACAACCGTTCCAATGCCCGGAATGGAGAACATGATGAGGCTGAGGAAAACGAAAGTCACAACGAAATCAGCAACGAACTTGGAGCGTTCCGGAACGCTCTTGGACGTATGCTCCCAGGAGGTGGATTCGGTGAAGTCTTTGGCAGTGTTTCGAAAATTTCACAGCTGGCTGCAGCACTACAAAAGCACCAGGATCCGTATCTGGTCCTAGAAACATTAAACGAACTCTCAGAAAGACTACTCATGATGAATGGAATCATGGCCGAACGCAATCTTCCCTCGTATAAGCTTTCACAGGAGATCGTTTCCATAATAGAGAGCCCCTTTTACCAAGAAGATCTCGAAATTCAACTGGTAGCTTGTCGCTGTCTGTACAATCTTTTGGAAGTGAATTCGGAAGCTGTTCACGACGTTGTCTCAGCGGGAGCTATCGAGGCGTTGCAGACGAAATTGATGGAAATCAGTTACATAGATCTTGCGGAACAGGCCCTTCAAACTTTGGAAATGATTTCACGTGAAAGAGGAAGAGAAATTCTTCTCAAAGGATGTTTGCCATCATGTCTCATGTACCTCGATTTCTTCACGATACATGCACAGAGAAAAGCACTTAGTATTGCTGCTAATGCTTGTAAAAATGTGCCGCTTGCGAAGTTTGGACATATCAAAGAGGTTTTCCCTATTATTGAGCGTATTGCTATTGAATACTCTGATCCAAACAGCGTGGAAAGTGCATGGCTTGCGATCGCTAGAGTGGTGAAAAGTTTCGAGAGGGAGCCTTTGTTCTTGGAACAATTGATCAGCGAAAATCTCCTCAAAAGACTCTGTGTTTTACTCCCTAACTGTTTGAGTCGAGGCAAACATGCTAACAATTTGATAAGTTTCGGTTCGTGTTTGAAACTGATACAGTCTTTGTCAATAATCTCCAATGTCTCGCCAAAGCTCTCCATGATGCTGATTGGTGTTTGTGACATAGGTCGGGTGATTATTGCTTCACTGTCCGGATTTGAAAAGACAGACTTCGATAAACGCACTTCTGATAGTTTCAACTCATCCGCAGACTCCAGCGAATTAGGAAACAGTCGCAGTCTCATATCAATTGAGGCTTTAATGGCGACTCCAAAAGAGCTGATTGTGGCATTTTTGGGTATGATCGCTCCTCTTTTACCGTTTGGTATTTTCAGTGATGATGTGAAAGTTAAAAAAGACGTTGGAAATTTTCAGGGGTACTGTTGCAGTCAGGATCGTAAGGTCATAAATAAAGAAAGACTTGAGCTTTACATGAATGACTCTGAGAACTGTGACAAATTCAATCATTTTGTTCGTGAAACATTCCCCGTTCTCTTGAGAGTCTACTCTTCAACCGTCGATTACCAGATCAGACGGTTGATTCTGATTTGCGTGTTACGAACGGTACGTGTTTTATCCAAAGAACAACTCGCATCAATCGTTTTTGACTCAAGTATAACGTCATTATTAGCATCGATTGTGATCCAAGGAAAACATGTCTTGAAAAAACTCGAGGGGTCGACCGATTCGACATACGAGATGAAGCCTTATGTTCTCATATATGGAGCACTGTTAGTAACTCATTTGTTGGTTGGAAAAGCTCCAGAATTATTCTTGGTGGACTTTGAAAGAGAAGGCTTACTTTCTCATACTCAGCGATTTTCGGGAACTCTGGAACAAGATGAACGAGTCATGAAAGTTATGGAGAAGAATAAGCAAGCACCAAGTTCTCAGCAATCGCAAATTGATGAAGATATGGTCGATACCAACTTTGACGCTAACTTTGATACTCGTAGTGACAGTGATGAGGAGATCGAAAGTAATAAGGCTAACCGGGGATACTTGTTGAATGAGGAAGGAGAGGATGATGACGATGATGATGATGAAGAGGAGGAGGAGGAGGAGGAGGATGTTGAGGAGAGAGAGGATGAAGCATATGGTGTCAAAAGTAAACTTGAAGGCGATGACGACGACGACGACGACGACGACAACGACGATGATGACGATGATGATGATGATGATGATGATGACGATGATGATGACGATGATGATGATGACGATGACGACACAGACTTTTCCAGAAATAATGACATCCATGGAGGCTCGAAGTTTGTTCGCGATTACACTATGGACAGCGATGGAACGGTTGTCTTATCAATGGAATCTATGCTAGTTGAATTGTCTAAGCTGTGCACCGAGATAGAGCAAGATTACGCCAGTATCAAAGCATCCTCTTCTACTTCGAAATCAAAGCACTTGAAATTGCTAGATGAGGTCAAAGTTTTACTCAAGAGCTCCAATGAGGTTCATTACACTTATGATCAATGGTGCGTCATTTGGCAGAAGTTTGCACATTCTTGCGGTGTTGGAAGCTCTGAGACCGGACTTGTTTCTAGCTTTGAACTGATTGCATCTGGTATAGTAGCTTCTCTTTTGTCAGTTTTTGAGACAGAATCAACGGAAGAGTTGCCATTCAGTATCAAAGCTTTTCAGCACACATTTTGTTCGTCTCTAAGTCCAGTAGGAACAGGCGAGCATCTGCCGTTGGTGATGCTCGTCAAGAAACTTGAGGAAGCATTGAGTCGAACCGAATCATTTGAGATCATCAATTCTGGTGCTACATCGTTCGGCTCAAATATGACATCCAACGCACGTACTTCATCCATGGCAAAACAAGTAAGAGTCAAGCTTGTTTCTGAAGACTCGGACTCTGAAAAACAAAGCAAGCAATTGATGTTGATGGTTCAAGCCATTGCAACATTCAAATCGATCAACGGATTTCTGAAAACCAGAATGGAGAGCATGAGAGGTCTCATGAGATCGATTTCATTTCCTTCTGCCTCTTCGTCATCTCCGAACCCGGAAGCACCATACTATGTGGAGTTTTCTATAGACGGAGAAGTCATCCCTCATGGTACCACAATCTACGGTGCAATATATCGGTCTTTGCAAAACGATTCTGGGGAAATAGTTCCTCCTAGAAAAATTTGGACAAACACTCCACATATCGTTCATTACCGAGTGATTGAGGGTGAAACACCAGATAACTATGAAGATGGATTGTATCCTAATGACTCTAGCGATGACAGTCTGGAATCGTTGGGTGATATTCATACAACGCAGATTTTACACCTTTTGAAACATCTTTACGACATCAACTCAGGGACTCCCAACTCAGGTGCTTCAGACCCGTTGTTCCTCAACTACAAACTCACTGCGAAACTCAACAGACAGCTCGAGGAACCACTCATTGTGGCCAGTGGAACCCTTCCAGATTGGAGTGTTCACATCACTCGTCAAGTTCCGTTTCTATTCCCAATTGACACGAGGGTTTTCTTTTTACAGTCAACTTCGTTCGGATATTCAAGGCTGATAAACCTGTGGCAAATGAGATCACATCAAGAAGAGCATGAACATGGTATTGGTTCTTCCCTACCATCAAGTAATCTACAACTGGGCAGACCTGTGAGACATAAGCTGAGGCTCTCAAGAAAACGGTTGTTACAAGGAGCCATCAAAGTTATGGATGGGTATGGAACCATTCCTGGTTTGATAGAAATCGAGTATTTTGACGAGGTTGGAACCGGATTGGGTCCGACGTTGGAGTTTTACGCGAATGTCTCGAAAGAGTTCTCCAAGGTTAAGCTCAACATGTGGAAAATTGGTGACACCAAGGGAGAACATGAATCCAAAAATGCTGTCTCCGAATATGTGAGCATTCCCAATGGATTATTCCCACGTCCGTTATCTGAGTCTGTGTCTCAGTATAGCAAAATCATTCATTTGTTCTCGGTTTTGGGCAAGTTTGTTGCCAGATCCCTATTGGACTCGAGAATCATTGATTTTCATTTCAACTCACTCTTTTTCTCTATCGCCAAAGAAATTGAATCCAAAAGTACAAAATCCATGTCTCGTACAAGATCGATTGAACTGCTTCAGCTCATTGATCCTGATCTGGCGAAATCATTGAACCATCTGAACAAGTATCTAATCGAGTACAAGGATATGGATGTTGAGCAACGAGAGGATGTGGAGATTGATGGCTGTCGTCTGGAAGATTTGTCTTTGAACTTTGTTCTTCCAGGATATGAGGACGTGTTGTTAAAACCAAATGGTCACAATGAGGACATCAAACACGAGAATCTGGCAGAGTATATTGATTCTGTTACTGATATGATGATTGGATCAGGTGTGAGATCACAAATCCAATCATTCATTGAAGGTTTCTCGGCTGTGTTCCCATATTCGTCAATGGCTATTTTCTCGCCGCAAGAGCTGGTGAAACTATTGGGTAATGACCAAGAGGATTGGTCATTCCAGACTCTTTTGAATGTGGTTCATGCAGATCATGGTTATTCAGTTGAATCGCCCAGTATTCAGAGACTACTTGAAATAATGAGTGAGTTTTCGTTGGAAGAAAGACGCAAATTTCTACAGTTTTTGACTGGATCGCCGAAGTTGCCAATTGGCGGGTTTAAAGCACTGCATCCGGACCTAACGGTGGTTTTGAAGCGTGCTGAAGGTGACTTGGGTCCAGACGATTACCTCCCAAGTGTTATGACATGTGCCAATTATTTGAAATTACCGGATCATTCGTCGAAGGAGGTGATGAGAAAGAGGTTGGTTCAGGCTATGTGTGAGGGAGCCAACTCATTTCTGCTATCATGAATGACGAGCCACAATCGAAGCGAGTTATTGATGGATTAAAACCTCCGTTGCAATACATATTGACCCATCATTCACACTCAATTTTGAACGGATTATGAGTTCTTATGTAATGAGTCAAGATAGTTTTTAATTGTGTTACATCGGCATTTAATCTCTTTTTCACCATAAAAACTGAAGAAAGAAAAACAGGCTTAGAAAAGAGGCATTGAGTGAGTTCGAGCAAATAATTGAATCGGGAACCAATCTCATCGATGGTTTGCTTCGCAAACGACTCGCTTCAATTGTCATTTAGTTCCCACGAACCCAACCACCCAACTTGGACAGCCATCCCTGTGCCGCATCATGAGAGTCCTTTAGTCCCCTTTGAGTATTATCCACCAACTTTCCACTATTATCCTTAATGTTCTTGCTAGCTTGGTCGAGATATTTACTCAAAGTGGACTGAGCCTGGCTCCGCTTTCCCTCCAAATCATCGAGTTGTTTCCTTGCTGCATCTTGAGCCTCTTGAGACTTGGCTTTTCTCCACTTGAACCAACTGGACTGGGTTTCATCATACTGCTTCCTAGCCAATCTAGCTTGCTCATCGTAGTAATTGTACACCTTTTCGGCAGACTCTCTTGACTTGATTGCGAGTAAACCTGCAGTGTCATACAATGAATCGCGGTGTTCATTGGCAACCTCAGCGTTCAAAGCACCAAATCCTGCGGCAGCTTTATCAGCCTGCTTCTGGAACTCCGAGTTTGAGAGTTTGGAACTTAAAACATTTGAGGCATGATCTTTTCCAGCTTTGATATTACCAAGAACCTGTTGACCACCCTTTTTGGCTTCATCAATGTATTGATTAGCCTTACTTTCAGCGTCCTTGATAGCATCTGCCCCCCATTTTGATAGGTTACTACGAGCATCTTCGAGATTCTTCTTTGCATTCTCGAGCTCCTTTCTAGCGTCATCGTCCTTAGATTCGCCCCAGCTAAGCCAGCCTTTCTTGGACTCATCAGCCTTTTTTTGGGCTTCCCACAGCCGGTTGGTAGCAGCATTGTACGATCTCTCTGCAGCATCTTTTGAGGATCCAAACAACGAACTGAGTCTGTCTTTTGAACTCTCCAATCTGTCAATAA
Organism: Ogataea pini; assembly: GCA_003707665.2. Classification (NCBI taxonomy): domain Eukaryota; kingdom Fungi; phylum Ascomycota; class Pichiomycetes; order Pichiales; family Pichiaceae; genus Ogataea; species Ogataea pini. Next base: position 109,071 of record PPKL02000010.1, on the reverse strand, counting down.
CCTGCGAACCAGCAGAATTGACAGTATCTTTTAGATGGTGGCCTGCAGATGCAGCACTGTCCTGAGCGTTTTGGTTTTTCTCACTTATCCAGCTACCTGCTGTGCTTTTGAACTCGTCAACTTTTTGCAATCCATTGTTATATGCACTTTCCGCAAAAGGTTCCACTTTAGGAGGAGGGTTCCAGTTGTAGAGTCCAAGTTGGTCGATTGTTTTTCCGTGATTGTACTGAACGTCGTAAATGTAAAGACCGGTTAGTCCGGTCGCCAGGGCCAGAACAAACCTGTTTGGCATCTTGCTCGAAGTCATTATTCTGGTATGTATATTCATCAAAGAAAATACTCTAAATGAAAATTGGTGCAACCTTATGGTTTATATACAATTGCCACAAATGCGCAGTCACACGGAGGTGGGGATTCGGAACCACATGCCAAACAATCGTAATAGCAATCAACCCACCTGGTTTTCTAGAGTTGCGCTCGCCTATTGCGGTAATTTCTGGGGTAAATTTAATACATCTCTGCACCAGTTTGTCTGTATTGCTTGCTTGCAGACAATTCAACCAATAACAGTACAAAATTGCTGTCAAATGACCTGGAATTACAGTTTTTGAAGTCACGTGCGGCAGCAATTGTATCAAAATTGCTATTGCAGTGATAAAGAAGTTGATAGATCTCTCCAGATGCAGCAACTAGAAAACGACTGTTTTAAAGTGCTTTTCTAGAAACTTCACATAAATTAATTAATGGACCATAATCAAACGTGTAGAGGTATACTTGCTTCTCTGTCATAAATATCTGCAGGTAGATAGGAGGTAGATAGGAGGTAGATAGGAGGTAGATAGGAGGTAGATAGGATGTAGATAGGAGGTAGATAGGATGCACATAGGCGATAGTAGTTTGATTCTGGTGGCATCACAGGAAAAAACGCCTATGTGGTGCCAACGAAGCTGCTGGTAGCTAACAAAGTCAATAATTGTAGCGATAGCTATTTTTAGTGGAAACAGATTGTCAATGTAGGCTCGACTAGGCACTAACAACTGGGCCTCATCACCCCAGCCTAGATTTTTCTGTGTCGGTACACAAATTTCACCAGTGGTTCCCCTTATGTGGCGGTGTAGGCTTGTTTTCCTGCACCGCCACATGACGCGTTACAAGTTCGCGTTGTCTTTTCATGTTTTTTTTTTGTGTGGTTCAGAGGGAAAATATATAAATCAACTTTCCACAAACTTGTTCCCTTCCTTTTGCTCAGTGAACAATACCTGCTGGAGCTAAACACCACACTATGAGTGACTACGATAGCGACGTCAGCTTCTCGGATTCTTCGGCCCGGAAGAAGAAGAAACCTGCCCCAAAATCCAAACAACCTCTCTCCAATTCCACAAACACGGCCTCAAGACAGACACCAGAGGCTGGAAACCCAAAAAAGCCGTCTGCTTCGGATCAATATCAGAAGCTCTCGCAACTAGAACATATTCTTAAGCGTCCAGACACATATGTGGGGTCTGTGGAACGGTTCCCCACCGAACAGTGGGTTCTAGATGAAGATTCAGAGACTATGGAAAAGAGAACGGTTACTATTGTTCCTGGTTTGTTTAAGATTTTTGACGAGATTCTTGTCAATGCTGCCGATAACAAAATCAGAGATCCGAATATGAAGAAAATCGACGTCAAGATTGATGCCGAAAACAATATTATTTCCGTTAGAAACGACGGTAGAGGTATTCCAGTGGAGATGCACACCAAGGAAAACATGTACATTCCAGAATTGATTTTCGGAAATTTACTCACATCAAGTAACTACGACGATGATCAAAAGAAGGTTACTGGTGGTAGAAACGGGTATGGTGCAAAGTTGTGTAACATTTTCTCCACAGAGTTCACCATTAGAACTGCCGACAAAAACACCCAGTCACTCTATACACAAACTTGGCGAAACAACATGTCTGAGACAGGTAAGCCGAAGATCTCTACCATGAAGAAGCAAGAGGAATACACAGAGGTTATTTTCAAGCCTGATTTGGCAAAATTTGGTATGGAAACCCTTGATAAGGATATTCTTGGCGTTTTGAAGAGAAGAGTCTACGATTTGTGCGGTTCTGTGAGAGGAATTAGAGTTAGTTTGAACGGAAAGCCTTTGAAAGTGCACAATTTCAAGCAGTACGTTGAGATGTATGTGAGAGCTTTGGAAAAGGCAAAGAACGTCGCCACTGACGACAATTCAGAGGTATCGTCCGCTCCGATTAAGATTGAGGATGACGATACACCTGATTCTCTGGAGGCACCTCCGAGCCAAAAACTTCCAACAATTGTTCACCAGATTATCGACGATAGATGGGAAATCGCATTCTCTATTTCTGATGGCTCTTTTAACCAGGTTTCGTTTGTGAACTCGATCGCAACCACAGCTGGTGGATCGCATGTGGAACAGGTTGCCAACTTATTGGTGAACAAGATCATGGACCAAGTTAAAAAGAAGAGCAAATCAGCAATGATTAAACCTTTCCAGGTGAGAAACAACATGTTCCTGTTCATCAACTGTTTGATTGAGAATCCAGCTTTCACTTCTCAAACAAAAGAGTACTTGACAACCAGACCATCTCAGTTTGGAGGCAAAAAATTAGAGCTTCCTGAGAATTTTGTGAAGAAAGTTCTAGCTTCAGGAATTTTAGATAATGTCATGGACATTGCCGCTGCGAATGCCGATAAAGCTTTGAAAAAGAACGATGGTAGTAGAAAAAGCAGATTGACTGGATACCCAAAGTTAGAAGACGCAAATAAGGCTGGTACCAAAGATGGACACAAATGTACATTGATTTTGACGGAAGGAGATTCTGCTTTATCCTTAGCAGTTTCTGGTCTCGCTGTTGTTGGAAGAGATTACTACGGTTGTTACCCGCTCAAGGGTAAGATGTTGAACGTGAGAGAGGCTAGTGCCGATCAGATCATGAAAAATGCTGAAATTCAGGCAATCAAACAAATTATCGGTTTGCAGCACAAGAAACGATACGATGCTTCGAATGTGACTTCTCTTAGATATGGTCATATTATGATTATGGCAGATCAAGATCATGACGGTTCGCACATCAAAGGTTTAATTATCAATTTCTTGGAGACGTCTTTCCCTGGATTGCTTGAGATTCCAACGTTTTTGATCGAGTTTATCACTCCAATCGTTAAAGTGACAGTGATGACAGGTCCTAACAAAAATAAAAAGATCCCTTTTTACAATATGCCGGAGTACGAGCAATGGAGAGACACCGAAGGTACGAACTGTTCTTACAAGCAGAAGTACTACAAGGGTCTGGGTACTTCTTCTCCACAGGAAATGATGGAGTATTTCAGTCAACTTGATCGCCACCTGAAGAGATTCCATACTTTGAAAGAAGACGATAAAGGATTGATTGACCTAGCTTTCTCCAAGAAAAAGGCAGATGATCGTAAAGAATGGCTAAGAGGTTTTGTTCCGGGAACCTTTTTAGATCCAACATTAACTGATATTCCAATCTCAGACTTTATTAACAAAGAGCTGATTTTGTTCTCGATGGCGGATAATATCAGATCGATTCCTTCTGTTTTGGATGGGTTCAAGCCATCTCAAAGAAAAATTCTTTATGGATGTTATAAGCGTAATTTGACTGGAGAAATCAAGGTGGCTCAACTCGCTGGTTACATTGGTGAACACACCGGGTACCACCACGGTGAAGCATCTCTTCTTCAATCAATTGTGGCTCTTGCACAGGATTTTGTTGGTTCCAACAACTTGAACGTTTTGAAACCAATTGGAGGTTTCGGTTCGAGAGCAGCTGGTGGTAAAGATGCCTCTGCAGCTAGATATATTTTCACCGAGTTGTCAGCAATCACAAAAAAAGTTTTCAATCCGTTGGATAATCCTTTGCTGACATATATGCAGGATGATGAACAGACCGTGGAACCTCAATGGTATGTTCCTGTTATACCGATGATTCTGGTGAATGGAACAGAAGGTATTGGATCTGGTTGGAGTACCAACATTCCTCCTTTCAATCCAGTTGATATAATCAGCAACATTCGGGCATTGATGGCTGGTGAAGAAATGGAAGACATGGTTCCTTGGTTCAGAGGCTGGACAGGTACCATTGAGAGACAATCAAAGGACAGATTCAAGATGGAAGGTACCATTAACGAAATTGATGATAACACTTTGGAAATCACCGAGCTTCCAGCCAAGATGTGGACCATCACTATGAAGGAGTTCTTGTTACAAGGACTATCTGGAACCGATAAGCAAAAGCCATGGATCAAAGACATGGAGGAACAACACGGTGTCGGAATCCGATTTGTTGTTAAGTTGACCGACGACGAAATGGCTAAAGCCAAAAGGGTTGGCTTGAAAGAGAAGTTCAAGCTTGTCACCACCATCAGTACCTCTAATATGGTTGCTTTTGATCCACAAGGAAGAATCAAGAAGTATGATCATGTGAATCAAATTATCGAGGACTATTATCTTGTGAGATTGGATTTCTATCAACGCAGAAAAGACTACATGGCGGAATTGTTTTCTAATCAGTTTGAGAAGCTTTCTTGTCAAGCTAAGTTTGTCAAGATGATTATCGAGAAGGATATTTCCATCGGCAACAGAAAAAAGAAAGAGATCATCTCTGAGTTGCAGGAATTGGGTTTCCCTGGCTTTGATAAAGATAACAAGCCAGTGAGACCTGGAAGTCAAGGAAATGCTACTGAAGCCGAGAGCGAAGAAGAAGAAGAGCTGGAAGCTGAATTGGAAGCTGGATCAAGCACTGCAGTGATTAACAACAAAAGTTTGTCGTCTGCATACGACTATTTGTTGGGCATGCAACTGTGGTCTTTGACCAGAGAACGGTACGAGAGACTTTTAAAACAACGTGACGAAAAGGAGATGGAATTGAACACTTTGTTGGGCAAGAGTGCTAAGGATTTGTGGAACGAGGATTTGGAGGTTTTCCTTGCTTCGTGGGAACAACTATTGAAAGATTATGACGAATCACGCAAGGAAATGGGTGTTAATGCTAACAACAAACCAAAGAAAGCAACGCGCAAACGTAAGCCTAAGGCAGAGCCTAAAGACGATTCCGCCAAACCTGCCCCAAAGAAGAAGAAGACGGCGGCGGTGAAAAAGGAGGAGACCACTAGCGTGAACGAATCGCAATCTACCGCCACCACGACAGCAAAATCTAAGGAAGAGGAACAGGAGGAGAGAAACGCTTTCAAAAGCGTTTTCGGAAGCAAACCTTCGGCTCTTGGAAGTCCATCAACGTCTAAATTTAGCGCAGCATCGTCTGCCTTCTTCTCGAACGACGAGTCGCCAGTGAAGGCTTCTGCGTTGTTCCAAAAGAAGCCAAAGACAGCATCAAAGAAAACTGAGGGAGAGGCTACAGCTCCTAAGAAAAAGTCACCTGCTGCAAAGGTTCCAGCTGCTAGCAAAAAGAAGAGCATTTCGCTAGACTCTGACTCGGATGAAGCTATCTCTCTTGGTTCCGACTCAGAAGGTGACGATGATGAGGCTCCGCCATCAAGAAGAGCAACTTCTAGAAGAAGCAAGGCTGTGAAGTCTTATGTCTTAGATTCTGAGGAAGAGGAATTAGAGGATGACAGTTACAACGAGTCTGAGTGAACGAATCTGAGCAAAACCTTACTGGTTGTCTCATCATACTTGCTATAATAATGCTTTTTTAAAGATACATGAATGTAGAGGTTACTTTATTGTCTCCGATTTGGCAGCATTGGAGCCCATTTTTCCTCTAATGAACCTGTAGATGCTCCAACCAGTGCCTTTGGTTTTGTGGGAACAATAGGCGTCACCTTACCTGAAGACGAAATTGACGCAACGTCCGACTTGTCTCCTGCTGTTTTTTCCTCAACTATTGGCACCTTTCTAGGCGGTGGTGGAGGAGGTGCACCTGCTTGGCTAACACCGATCTGGCTAGGAGAGCTTGTAGCAGAGCGCGTTGGTCGCATCACCGACAAGGAGTACGACGAAATTGGTTTACCTGCGACCGGTGGAGCTTTCCGTATTTTAAGAGGACTAATGCCTGGATCGGAAGCTGCAGTTCGTTGTGGTAGAGGTGGTGGAGCATTTTCGTTGTTCCTGCTGACAGCAAGTGCTGCTGAGTCTGAAAGATCAATCAGGGTAGGTGTCGACGCAATCGACCAGCTCGCAGAGTTCGACGCAATCGACGCCGAGTCCGCTTCATCAGGCTCGTTCAACTCAATTAGCTGGCCACGAGACCGCACCGCTGAAGTTTTGTACTGTTCATACAACTTGCGTAGCAATTTTGTCTTGGTAGCCTCATCAACGAGACGAACACCCGCAACAAACGTACCATAAACAGGTTTGTGATCTGAAAACATAACAGAAGTTGCGGCGTTATAGGTCTGCTGGACTAATGAAGAACCACGGTATAAGATTCTGTCAGTCCAAGAAGGAACACGCTGTTTCTCGCTCGAATCGTACACAGTTGTACCCTTATCGAACTTGTATGTTGGAATGAACTCTATCGGGAACTCTTTGAATCCACGCAAATCAGGCCGTCTCTTCATTTCCATTTGTAATTGGTCGTACTCGAGCAATGTCGCGAGATCGTGTGATCCAACAAGCAGACGAACCTCCTCATTTGCCTTGGAGATACGGTAATTCAAGTCACCAAGCCAGACAATGTTATCGTGGTGTTTGATTTGGCGATTGCGCGAGAACCGGATCGCATTCCACGACGTGACAAAATCATTGTACCGCTCCTCTACATTGGTAGTTCCCGCAGCAAGATGCGAATTGAAAAAACAAAAAGAACTCGAGCCGTAATTGAACCGAATTGCAGTAGATCCTTTGTTGGCCGTCATTCCCCCGAGCCCCGTCTTTTTCGACTTACCTTCCACCTGAGTGACTTTGGAAACAACGTCGGCACGAGCGTAAAGAAGTAAAAGAACCGACGACATGTATTCGGCTCTCAACAACACATACCGATGAGGACTGCCGCCCGCCGCAGCACCCGCATTCAGTTGACGTTCAATATGAGTCTGCCAATAGTGTGAAATGGACATGTCATTTTTCAAAATATTCGAAGCATTGAGCTCCACCACTTCCTGGAAACCCACCACAACCACTTCGGGAGCAAACTTCCCTGGTCCACCAGCTTCCAACGGGAAAAGCCAATCGGATAGATCACCGGCAGTAGCAGAACCAGCGAGATTGTAAGTACCAACGTAGACACCAATTTCTTCATGAGAAACAAATCGACTTTCATGTTTCCGAGACTCTTCATTCACATATTCTGATATCGGATCAAAAATACGTGCAATTTTTTGGTTCGAATTTTTACCGAGCAAAGTGTCTGTGACGGCTTGTTTACCCTTGTCGACGAAATTGTTGATGTAGATACGACTTATCGATTTTGTAGCATCGGATAAAGCTCCGGCAAGTCCCATCTTACCACTCCTTGAAAAACTAGACTTGAGAGCGTTTGTTCCGGTGTAAATCTGTGAGATTTGATCCCCGTGGTCGGCCCAAAGCGAGCTGTGTTTGTTGCGCAAGTCGTACACATCTCCCTTTTTGAAAGCCTTGAGAAACTCTTCAAGTGCAGCCACTGAAAGTACCTGCTGGACCACATTAGTACGGTCCAAACAATCCAAACAATTGGTTCTAAAGACACCCTCCTGCTCGAGCAGAACTTCGCGGGTTGCCTTATTGTAACAGAAGAATCGAGAATCGTCCAACTCCCGTTGAACGTCTCCAAGAATCCGAGATGCATGAGCATATGTTTTAGCTGTCTCAGAATGGAAGTCAAAGTCCGTAAATGAGATTGAATCAGGTTTTTTTCCGGAGAGAGCTTGCACGTGTTGGCGGTACCGACGGCTCAATTCGGCCTCGGACGTTTTATGTGGCGACAACAAGTTCACAATATTGACAGGCCCGTATTTTCCGTTTAGGTTTTCAAAATGACGCTCAAAAACAGGTTGCGTGGCTTCGAAACTGCGTGTTATTTGAACCTTTGGCGAGATTAATGCTGTATCTTGCTCCCAAAAGATCGGAATAGATCCACGGATCTGTGTGTAGGCAAAAACGTGCGAATCGTCATTGTAGATACACTCGGTTTCAACAAAGTTGGCCACGTTTCCGTCATCGTCGACACCACGGACGTTGAACCTTGTTCCTGCACGTTTCCAGGACTGTTTGGAGATGACCGTGAGCAAGGCTCTACGCCCACCGATGCTAGTTCGTAGCGTTTCGGCAAATCCACGTATCACAGTTGTGAGATAACGGTTTTCGTCAAGGATCCGTTTTGGCTCATCTTCGAGATTGTTGCGAAAATTGATCATTTCCTCCATCATGAAAGCATTCCACATGTAGTCCTGGTGGTAACGATCCATAGAGAGTGAGTGAGACCCACCGATACCGCGATTTTGCAGCGTACTGGTGAGGTCGAAATCGAGCGAGTAGAAAAAGGACCCATCGGTGAGGAGTTTGCGAAGCTCATAACACGGATGTTGTTCATAGCGTTGGTCCTCAGAGGATCCACCAGCACCACCGTTGGTGCCAGAACCACTTTCTGTTTCAATAGGGTAACCGTTTGCGTTCAACTCTAAGAAATCCCAAGAGTCTCTAGTTAGACAATGGAATTCAACGTCCATAATTTTATTGATCACCTCTCCCTCAACAGGGGATGCAACGTCTACCTTTCCGGTGATAACCGATAGGAAGACATCATTTCCCATTTGAATGAGTCCTAGGAACCCGAGTGGTTTGTGGCGAGAAAGAGGCCGGTAACCCTTGTTGTTGAATTGTTCTTTGGCCACGAGTTCAATGGCACATTTTTCGATCTTGGGAATGTAACGAAATAAAAGGACGTGTGTGTTGGAGGCGAGTGCGAGTGTTCGCTCGCGTTTGCTGCTCACCAGAATTCGCATTGTACGGGGAGGGGAGAGGAGGGAGAAAGTAAGACCTTCAAGGAGGGAGCGGGAGAAGAACTAGACGTTTGTATATGCCAGATAAATATCAGAGAGAAAAAAATATGGCAGAATCGGGTAACTCGATGACGAGCAAAGCAATTCATATGAGATGAGTTCGGTGAGTGGTGAATGAAAGAAATTTGTAGCCGACGGGGGAATCAGGCCAATTTGGTGAGAGTTTCGTGAGTGTGGATTGTACGAAGTGAGGAACGTATCAGGAATGACAAGGGAGACTTGTCTGGTGTGAGTGATGAGCGCAGTCACTTATGACACACTCGACGAGCTAAGCGATCCATATGTGGTCTATCAATGGTTTGAGAATGTCATGTTTGCAAGCTTCAAATAACTTACATTGGGCGGCTCGAATTGAAAGTAGATAGTTGGTCAACATAAGTTGGTAATCATTAGTCGCCAGTAACCTCGTCGATCGACGCGTCATTAATTTACTAACTGCTCTTCTCACATTGGCTCTTCACCCATTGGTCGACATTTATTGCGATTATTCATTTTCAATTAGAAGGAGGTGGAGATAGTGGTTATATCAGATTTACAGGATCGTTCAGAAAAGCGGGACTGGTCGGTGGGGACAAGCGAATTGAGTCTTCAGCGGGTCATTGAAAATCAATTGAGCTCAAAGCTTTTGAGATTGGCTGATGGTTGATGAGATCTCGCGAAGGATTGCAGAAATACCCCATCGGACCCCATCGGTTCATGAGACTGATGTGGAACTTCACAAAAAAATCTTCATCTTGATTGATTGAAGAATCATGAAATACTCGTGAGTATTATGTGAAAATTGATGCAAAACCTGTCTTTCATTAGAAGACCCACCGAAAATTCGTTACGCTCGCTTTTGGTCCGTGGTCATCACCGCCTTCACATTCTCATACACTGCAAAAGTAACACAAGTAGCTGGAATCACTCTGACCAGATTAGCAGCTAGGCCTTTATAAAACCCCTTTGGACCCTCTTGAGCCAAAACTGCCTTGACTGTAGTTGTGAGAGTTGGCCGATTCACAGTTTCGTGACTAGCTTGAAGTCGAGAACGTAGAACTTGTAACGGATACAAAGCCAAGGACGACAACATCTTGGAAAATGCACTTGCATACAAATATTGAGAGGTGCTCAATTGATTTTCTGAATTGGTGGTCATGAGATGATATTTCATAGTATCGTAGATGGAAAATTGTAATGCACCTTGTGAAACACTCAACAGAGCTGGCGACAGTCCACGATATAATCCACGGAAACCTTCAGTTCTAGATATTTCACGAATTCCATTCAAAACTGATGAGTAAGCGCCTTCAGCATCTCTGGGAGTGGAAATCATTCGAGTCTTGATAACCCAAATTGGATTTGTGATTAAAGAAGTTGACCATCCGGCTGCAAACGCACACAGCAGGTATCCTCCAGAACCCAGGGTTTGATTTGGGTTTTTTGTTGATTTCGGTTTCATCAAAGTTGATAAGAGGCTTTTGTACTCGCTGTAAAACATAAAGTAAAATCCCCATGCAGTAGTACTACCAACTAGATTTGGACCGACACCGCGATAAACGCTACGAATAAGCTCGGCATTTCCACCTTTGATTGCTTTTTGTTTCAATTCCGAACATATGCGCGAAAAACTCTGTATTTGGGTCTTAGATTCTGTGTCTAATTGTAGCCGGAGTTTGACGAAATCAAATGGATGAGAGACTAGTGTTGTGACAAAACCAGCAGTGAGGCCGGCCACAGACTCTACCGAGAGTTGACTCAGGGCTGGAGTCGGACCGCGTGCATCATCCACCAACGTGAGTGTTTTGTCTGTGGGAGGGCTCATGTTGGTGAAGGGTAGACTAACATAGCGTGAAGATCATTCAGCAAGAAGGGTGATTAGGGTGAAAAATTATGATGTTTTTTTTTTACTCCGAAGATGCACAGCCTGAAATTACTAACGAATGACGAGCGAAGCGTGTAAGTAATGAGCAAAGCAAAACAGCTGAACCACCGCGAACAGACGACGAGCGAACGACCAATGGGGGTTTGGTGTATTCAATAAGCTCAGATCAACTTGTCTTCTCGAGATAACTCAGCGAGTCAACTCTCTGTTCTTTTGACTTCTTTCACACTCTCCACCACCATTTTCCAGCGTTATCTACAGAACTCAAATCCTACAAAGGTTGACAGGTTAACAATTCAATACAACTATTGTTTGATCCATCTCCCAAGTCACTGGGTGTGTTTTGATGTAGTTAACCTATGGAGATGGGTAGCGAGTACCAAACTCCGTAGGTGCGAGGTGTATTCACAAGCGAACGATGAGCGTAACGAGTCGGGAGTAAGTTACCACTCTGGGCAGCCTGTTGAACTTGCCCAATTCTGGCGATTACTGCCAATCTTATTGAACAGATCTCACTTGGCTTCGCAAGTTGCCTCAGAAATGGTGTATTCAGTGGCTCCCTGAACGACTCGCTTCGCTCGTCGTGACTTGACTCATCAGAGTCAACTTTTTTAATTTTTTCCTCGAAATTTTCCAGCCCTATAAAAACTTTCTCATCCCCAAATCTCCCTCACCCCTTTAACTCAATTGACCTACAAACCAACCCCAAATATCCAACCATGTCCGATTTCAAGCGCCTCAAGTTGAACCTTATTAAGCCGGTTCCATCCGATTATGAAATCTCGAGAAATCAGACTCCAAAACACATCGCCGACGTGGCCAAGGAGTCTGGTATTCTCGACGATGAGATCGAACCTTATGGTGCCTACAAAGGTAAGGTCAAGCTCGATGTTATCGACAGATTGCACCAACGTAAAAACGGAAAATACATTCTCGTGACTGGTATCACGCCGACCCCTCTTGGTGAAGGTAAATCTACCACAACCGTTGGTCTTGCCCAGGCTATTGGAGCAACACTAGGCAAGAAAGCTTTCGCGAATGTTAGACAACCATCCATGGGTCCAACTTTTGGAGTGAAAGGTGGTGCTGCCGGTGGAGGATTCTCTCAAGTCATTCCAATGGACGAGTTCAACATGCACATTACTGGTGATATCCACGCTGTTGGTATGGCTAACAACTTGCTTGCAGCTGCTCTTGACACTCGTATGTTCCACGAGGCAACTCAATCCGATAAAGCACTGTGGAAAAGATTGTGTCCAGAACGTAAAGACGGTTCGCGTGACATTCCTATTGGATTACTTCCAAGAATTAAAAAACTCGGTCTTGATTCCAAAGATCCAAAAGAGTGGACTGATGAGGAAGTTTCTCGTTTCGTTCGTCTCGATGTCGATCCAAAAACCATTACTTGGAAGCGTGTTCTTGATTTGAACGACCGTTCTCTCCGTGGAGTCACCATCAATCAAGCTCCAACTGAAAAAGGTCTTATTAGAGAGACTGGTTTCGATATCACCGTTGCCTCGGAGGTTATGGCTATTTTGGCCCTCGCCTCTTCGCTCAAAGACATGAGAGAACGTCTCGGAAAGATGGTTGTTGCCTCTTCTAAAGCTGGCGAGCCAATCACTTGCGAGGACCTTGGCTGTGCCGGTGCTCTTACTGCCATTATGAAGGATGCTATCAAGCCAAACTTGATGCAAACCCTTGAGGGAACCCCTGTTTTCGTCCATGCTGGTCCTTTCGCCAACATTTCTATTGGTGCATCTTCTGTGCTCGCCGATAAGATGGCTCTTAAGCTTGCTGGTACTGAGCCAGGTCTTTCTCCGGAACAAGAAAAAGAACAGGCTGGTTACGTCATCACTGAAGCCGGTTTCGACTTCACCATGGGTGGTGAACGTTTCCTCAACATAAAGTGTCGTTCCTCTGGTCTTTCTCCTGACGTTATCATCATTGTCGCTACCGTTAGAGCTCTCAAGGTTCACGGTGGTGGAGCTGATGTTAAGGCAGGAATGCCACTTCCACTTGAGTACACTACTGAAAACGTTGAAATGTTGAGAATCGGTTGTTCCAACTTGGCTAAACACATTCAAAATGCTAAACAATACGGTGTCGATGTTATTGTTGCAATTAACCGTATGTCCAGTGATTCCGATGCTGAACACGCTGTTATTCGTGAAGCTGCTCTTGCTGCTGGTGCCACTGATGCTATTGTTTCAAACCACTGGGAAGAAGGTGGACAAGGTGCCAAGAATCTTGCTGAAGGTGTGATCAGATGTGCCAACAAGGAATACGAATCTCAACAAGGCTCTACTGAGACGTTCCATTACCTTTACAACACTGAAGGCTCTTCTATTGCTGACAAGATCGAGGCAATTGCCAAGAACATGTACGGTGCTGGAGAAGTTGAGTTCTTGCCTGCTGCTCAAGAAAAGATCAATGAATACACTGCTCAAGGATTTTCGAACCTGCCAATTTGCATTGCAAAGACTCAATATTCTTTGTCTCATGATGCTAAATTAAAGGGTGTTCCAACTGGTTTCAAGTTCCCAATTAGAGATATTAAGGCTTCTATTGGTGCTGGTTATTTGTACGCTTTGGCTGATCAAATTCAAACCATTCCAGGTTTGGCTACCAAGTGCGGTTTCATGAACGTTGAGGTGAATGAGGATGGTGAAATTGAGGGACTCTTCTAATGAAGACCGAAATGAGTATCTGAAAAGAATAGAACGACTGAATTGACTAGCGAAGCGAGTCATTGAAAAGACTATCAAATTTAATATAAGTAGCTTCTTGTGTATTGTTAATCAATTGATACATCTCATACCAGGCCATCGAAGAGCGAAGCGAGTGAGAAAGTCATACAATCAGTTTTCAATCAGTCTCCAACCAGTTTGAACTGACCTCCAATCATGACTCGCTTGGCTTGTCGTTTGTATTCGCTCAAATGAATTTGCTCTTGAATATCTATAAATTCCACAGTACATATGACTAGCAAAGCAGTCGTTTACACTCATTCAAAAACCCTCAAAAAGAGAAATTTGAAATGGTCAGATATCGTTCACCAATCGAAAATCGCTTTTTATTTGAAAGCATGCAGGGATGTTCGAATAAAATAGTTCTTGCTGGTCATTAACCATGAGAACGAGCGAGGTTGCTCGTTGCTCGTTGCTCATTTCTCATTGATTACTTGTGACGACAACTCTCTTCGTTAGTCGTTGTTTGTCGTTGTTGGTCGATTGACGACTCATACAAGACTCGCCTCGCTCGTCATTTGCTCGTCGACGTCCGTGAAGCCTTCCTTGACGTCTTCCTCGAACCCCCCTCGCTCCTCCCCTTTTGAACCAATAACTGTTGGTTTTCTTGGTCTACAATCGCATTCACATTACCATTCCCCTGCTTTCTCTTGCGCTTGTGGTTGTTTCGTTTCTTGCTCTTGCTCTTATCCTCTTCACGCGTCTCTGCCACCTCAAGAGTGCCACTACTCGTCTCTGTATCTGTACTATCCTGATGCTGGTAGATGTTGGTTTTCTGTTGCAAATGGCTGCGTGATGGCCCAGAAGGCGCCCCGCCGCCGGCCGGCACCTCGGAAATTCCCAACCTCTGCAATTTCAATTCCACGGCTTCATTCCTATTAAGTTGTTTCAACACCTCTTCGCATTCAGACAATACCACACTCGTCTGTTGACCATGCGATTTGGCAGCAGATGCAAGAACAACCAACGCTTCATTGAATGAATTTTGCTTTTGGGTGTATGCTGTTTCAATCTGTCGTGAAGACTTGACCACTGCTTGATAATGTTCCATGATTCCAGTATCCTGTTGTTTCACAAGATCAAGATTTTGGGCTAGAAGCTGTTGTCTTTCAGCCACAAACGCCGCCAGTTGGGCCCTTAATTCTACCAACTGAGCGCTCGTTTGTGCCTTGAACTCCTTTTGTGAGGCCACCACTGCATCGTATGCCACTTGTAATCGCTCACATTCAGCGGAACTAACAGAATCTTGTTCCTGTAATTTAGTCAGTCTTCTTCTCAGCGCCTGCTCTTCAAACTTAGCTGAATCGGCAGCAGAAAGAGCCTCTGTGAGCTGTGATTCCAGATCCAATACCCGGCGCTCTTTACGTTTTAATAGGGCCTCTGAAACCTGGTTTTGGTGGCGTGCATTCGAGAGTTGTTCGACTAAACCCTCATTTCTTCTAACTGCAATTGAATGTTTTTGCTTCAGCTCCCTTAAATCAGCGTCTTTCTCAGCCAGGGCAGAACGTAATTCATCAAGTTGACTTTGTAATTCGTCGATAACCTTGGACGTTCCCGTCGACATGGTTGGAGGGAGAAGGGAAGTACTGAATGAGGCTGGGGGTTGTTGAGAAGAAGGTTCGAAGAGAAAAATAAAAATAAACAAGGTGAAAATATGAGGCGAGCGGGAGCGGGAGAGGAGCGCGGAGCGCGAAGCGATTTTACGGGGATGCCCCCCGAGTGACCAAGCGAAACGACAAGCGAGGCGAGTGGATTTGTGAGTGAGCTATTGGCAACATGCGAGGAAGTGAAGAAGGATGTGCTCGCATACGAGTCGTCATTAGTTCACCACTGATCTGTTTGAATCATAATTGGGTAACGAGTCACAAGAGGTCGTAGACTTGGAAAAATGATGTGTCAGCGGAGCCCAAAGGCGTGAGCGACGGACGAACGACGAATCGACGACGAGTGAACAACGGCCAAAGCGAGAAAGAAGAGTTTTTGTACGTTGCAAGTAAGTTTCAAGTGTACTTTCTCAAACATGGACATTTAAGTTTAGTTCCTGATTCTTCAGGGACCAGTCGATCGACGCATTCGACGACAATTCATCAGTCAATCCATCGATGACGACAGACTTGTTTACGACGACTCCGACTCACTTGCGACTCACTCAGGAGTCGTTTCGCTCGTCGAAAGTTCGGCATATGTACAATTACGTAAACCCAACCCAACACCATCAAGTGGGGAGATTTAAATTCGAATGACCAAAACACCATCAAAAGCCCACCACCCAGAAGGTGGCTAGTAGGATTCATTAGCCACAAATTCACGGGTTTGTCCGATTGCATGAATTCTCCTGCACCACCCCAGAGAATAACTTTCCCACGGCCGGACTCTTTCTGCAGTTCCCTAGCAGCCGTGGCTGGTGAAAGTCACGAACATGGCTGTGCATATGCAGGGTGCATGTTGCACAAATTATTCCTGCATTGACTGCTGACTGTTTGCAAACAATATATATTCAAACAAATACTCTGCTCTTACGTCCAATTTCTCTCAACTCTCAATCACCAATCGAACATGCCAAAACAAAACAGAGTACCCCTGTCAGAGCCCTGCGCTGACCGTTGCAATTGCAACGGGATATTTGAGCGCGCAGTCGAACTTGAAAAGACTCAATCCCCAACCCATTCGCACCTGGTTATAGAAAACCACACGTATCCAATCCTCGATTCAACAGTGGAAGCACTGACAGAAAATGGCGATCTCGAAGATATTGAAATCGTTGAATATCCTTGCTGCTCCCCCTCTTTTAGATCAAGGTCGCTACGTTCACGCTCAGTTGGGTCTCGTTCTCCACAGAATTCTCGTTCAAGATCTCCAGTACTAAAAAGGACAAATACGTATCCTGCTGAGCAATTCTCAACATTTACGCTCGGAGAGCCTGCGTGCTCAGGTTCCACAACACCTTTTTCTCCACTGTCTACGGGATCGGGTCCTTTTTCACGCCGTCGCTCGCTTAGTTTTTACTCGTATTCTGAGTTGCTCAACTATGAAAGAGCCTCACAAACTTCTCCCCTTGAATTGTCACCTCTTTCTCACCGTCTTTCTGCAGCCGAGGCAATTCCTCACGATATGGATGAGGCATTGCAGGACTCAAATACAGCTGTTTTCAACACCGCAATATTTCGCCGCAATACTTCACAAAATAACTATTTTGAATCAGAATTCGAACATCAAACACCAGGTCCCACTACACCCCGTATGAGTATCCGTTCTGCGAGAGAGGTGATTTCTGATATCGCTACACGTTAGGTTCACTTCGAGCGGAGTTGAACATAATTTCAACCCAAAAGGCAGGCCACATGAATGACTTGCTCGGCTCGTTTTCACCACCCTGTTTTGCTTCACGAGTCGCAAAACACCCCGATTCCTTTTTACCAAGAAAAGTATATATGCAGTAGTAATGTATTAATGTCCAACAAAAACGTCCAATTCTCCCCTAAACTTTCTCTCCTATGAATATGATCATGCTGATGGCACTCCCCCCTTAAAAACCCGGTTCCCTCTCCCCAATATCGGCTCCTTTATCTCGTGTTTTCTGCTGCACAGATCTCGATAAATCTCACGCCTCTACCCCCGCTTACGTAATATGAAAAATTTATTATCGGTGGAAAAAAAAAAAAAAAGTATCACCACCAGCACAACTAACTCATTACTTCTACTGCAAATCATACCACCGTTCATTTATTTCTCACTTACTCATGGATTCAACAATCCCCCCCGACAGCCCGTATTTAAGCGAAACAGTTACGACGACTGACTTGAGTAACTACGACGATTACGTCCCAGAACCGGAACATTCAATATATCCTCAAAAGACACTGCCAGAACACGCTTGCGCCTATTGTGGCGTTTCAGAACCCGACTGTGTCGTGCATTGCAACACATGCAAGAAATGGTTTTGTAATGGCCGCAGTTCCGGCTCCGGATCGCATATCGTTACCCACATGGTGCTAGCCAAGCATTCTGCGGTGTCTTTGCATCCAGACTCAGATCTCGGAGATTCTGCACTTGAATGTTACAACTGCGGAAACCGTAACGCATTTATTCTGGGATTTGTTTCTGCCAAACAGGAGTCTGTCGTGGTCATTCTGTGTCGTCTCCCGTGCGCTCAGACTAAAAACCCAGATTGGGACACCGAACATTGGCAATCACTTATTGAGGATCGTCAATTTTTGTCATGGGTAGCTCGTGCTCCAATACCTGAAGAGTCAATGGACTCTCGTGCGATTTCGGCTGTGCAGATCTCGAAACTTGAATCTAAATGGAGACTGGATAAAAATGCTACTCTCGAAGATGCTGAAAAAGAGGATCAACTCGAAGAGGTTGAACCTATTTTAATGCGCTACAGTGACGCTTTCCAATACCAGCGCTCATTTGCTCCACTGGTCAAACTTGAAGCAGATTATGACAAACAACTAAAGATGTCACAGGCGCTCACACATATCTCTGTCCGATGGGGGCTCGGACTCAATAATAGACCTTTGGCTTCGTTTGCATTATCTACAGTCGATTCCGGAACCGCAAAAGTTGCTGTTGGAGACGAGATGATTTTACGTTATTCTGGCTCAGAACTCGCCGAACCTTGGGAACAAAACGGTTTTATCATTAGACTCCCAAGTTCTTCTGCTACCGAGGAATATACTCTTGAATTGAGCCGCACAAAAGAAAATCCTCCTACACATCTCTGCACCGGGTTCACAGCAGAATTTGTCTGGAAAGGAACATCATACGAACGGATGCAAACCGCAATGAGAACGTTTGCATTGAAAAAGGAGTCTGTTTCGGCACAGATATACCACAAGTTGCTTGGAATTGACGCCCCAGATACGGAGTTTGACGTGGTTCTTCCAAAAAAGTTTTCGATCCCACAGCTCGCAGAATTAAATGTATCACAGGCTAATGCAGTTCACTCGGTTTTGCAAAGACCGTTATCTCTCATCCAGGGTCCACCAGGAACGGGAAAGACAGTCACATCTGCCACCATAGTTTACCATCTGTGCAAGATCAACAAGGAACAGGTTCTTGTGTGTGCTCCTTCGAACGTCGCAGTCGACCATCTTGCAGCCAAACTTGATTCTTTGGGGCTCCGTGTTGTGCGTATGACTGCACGGAGTCGTGAGGATGTGGAATCTACGGTAAAGCATCTCTCGTTGCATGAACAGGTGAAAAGCAGCTCCAAGAAGGAGCTCCGAAAGTTGATCCGTCTCCGTGAGGAACTCGGAGAACTTTCAGTTGAAGATTCGAAAAAATACTTGAGGCTATTCAGAGCCGCAGAGCTTCGACAACTCAAAAACGCCCACGTGATCTGCTGCACGTGTGTGGGTGCGGGTGACTCGCGACTTGCAAAATTCTCCTTCAAATCTGTTCTGATCGATGAGAGTACTCAGGCTTCTGAACCAGAGTGTTTGATTCCGATAGTCAAGGGAGCAAAACAGGTAATTTTAGTGGGAGACCACCAGCAGGTCGGTCCAGTGATCGTTAATAAACGTGCTGCCGACGCTGGATTGCGTCAATCGTTGTTCGAACGTCTTATCTTCCTCGGTCACATCCCAATAAGACTGGAGGTTCAATACAGAATGAACCCATGTCTGTCTGAATTCCCAAGTAACACGTTCTACGACGGCAGTTTGCAAAACGGTGTCACTGCCGAAAACCGTACTCTCAACAACCTTACATTCCCATGGCCGATAAGAGAAAAACCAATGATGTTTTGGGCGGTGTACGGGCGTGAAGAACTTTCAGCCTCAGGTACCTCTTTTCTAAATAGGACAGAGGCAGTTAATTGCGAAAAAATCATCACCCGGCTTTTCAAAGACGGCGTGCACCCGAGCCAAATCGGTGTTATCACCCCATACGAAGGCCAACGTGCCTACATTATCCAATATATGGAATTCAATCGATCGTTAGCCGACAAGTCGCAGTATGCCGAGGTCGAGGTGGCATCTGTCGACGCTTTCCAAGGCCGTGAAAAAGACTTTATTATCTTGTCTTGTGTCCGTGCTAATGACCAACAGGTTATTGGATTCTTACGTGATCCACGCCGTCTCAATGTGGCTCTCACTCGTGCAAAATACGGTTTGTTCGTTTTAGGAAATCCGAAAGCACTTTGTAAGAACCCACTTTGGAACCAACTGTTGCTGCATTTCCGTGAACAAGGGTGTCTTGTCGAAGGTAACCTTGAAAACTTGCAATTGAGTTCGGTTCAATTATCGAGACCAACACGTAATCAAGGCCAGTTAGCTCGTGGCATGTTGGAAAGCTCATATGCTGGCTCAGAAAAGACTTTTGATACTCAAAGTCTGATGTCTTACGACGGTTCGCATTCGTTGCGCACTGCCAGCAATTGGCCAAAGCTGGGCGATGAAGAAGAGACTACGAAAGCTGATTCTGGTCCTGTTTCTCCATCTCTTGTGCGCCAACTGACATCCTCATTTGCGAGTCAATTTCAATTCTAGCGTCTGATAGGCCAGGCGAGTTGTCACTGGGTAAAGAATTGGTTCTGACCAAGTCATAAATGATTCATCAACTATGGACAGTCCGGTCCAGTTTCATTCTCAGCTGTGTACACCTATACAGCACATATTTTCATCCCATTAAAAAAAAAATTCCACTCAACCACCCCATATTTTGGTATCTCAGGGTAAAACAAAGCCTAACTAACGTATTTGATGAGAGAGCAAACCCTGCGTTTTGTGGGCAGAGTAAAGAGGGTCGACAAATAATCAATCACGTCTTGCAATTCCCCTCATTCTCCAATATTACCCCACATTCGCGAAGTTGACACCCCCAGTTTTGCCTTCTTTCAATCAGCAGTTTGGGGTTCGCTGATTGCTCTTGGTTGCTTAGAAAATGATTTAAATAGCAGCACAGCGCCCCATTCCCACGAAACATTTTTTTTGATTCTTTTTTCACTCTTCCCCATCCCCACAATTATATAAATATGTCAGCACTTTCGGTCAAAATCCCATTGAACACAGGAGCCTCGATTCCAGCAGTCGGCTTCGGAACTGTGTGTTCGGAAGAGTATAAACCAAAGTTCAAAGAAGCTTTGAAAGCAGCTCTTTTGGATGCCAAATATCTCCACATTGATACAGCATGGAGATATGGTACTGAAAAACTGATTGGTGAAACTCTCAAAGAGCTGTTTGACGAAGGATTGCTCAAAAGAGAAGACATATTCGTCACTACTAAAGTTTGGCCAAGCATGTGGGATAAAGCAGCCAAATCGCTTGACATTTCTCTCAAAGATCTACAACTGGATTATGTCGATCTCGTCCTCCAACATTGGCCACTGAACTTCCAAGCTGATGAAAACGGCCAACCAATTGAGCCAAAAAATAAAGACGGTACATATTTGTTTGACAAAGGCGATTTTCTCGACACTTGGAAGCAATTGATTCATATCTACAAGAACACATCTAAGACTAAAGCTATTGGTGTCTCCAACTACACCCCTGCCAAGCTGGAGCGTCTTTTGGCAGAAACAGATGTGGTTCCTGCCGTGAACCAGCTGGAATTGCACCCTCACCTTCCTCAATTGGACGTTGTCAAGTTCTGTAAAGATCACGGAATTGTAATCGAGGCTTACTCTCCTTTGGGAGCGAATGGAGCTCCTAATCTCAAGATCCCAAAGGTTGTGGAATTGGCTGAAAAGTATGAGGCTGAACCGGCCGATATTCTCATCAATTATCACGTTCAGCAGGGCAGGGTTGTTCTTCCACGGTCTCAAAACGTGGAAAGGATCAAGAGAGGTTACAAGGTTGTCAAGTTGACTGAGGAGGATATTGAGGAGTTGAATAAATTCGGTTTGGAAAATCCAGTTAGGTACGTCAGTGAGGCATGGGGAAGGGGAATTGGATTCGAGCATTGGCCATGAGCGACGACCAAACTATGAGTAATCGATGAGCAAACGTTGGGCAACGCGAGTCGTGCAATTCAGGCAATTCTCAACCCGTGATTCAAGATTATGTAAGACAATGTTTCAGAAGTATTCGAAAACCAAAGGAAAAGAGTAACTAAGTCAAATTGCGTAGGTGCGAGGTGTAACAAATTTTGTAGGTACTCAGATCAAACGGCTTTGAGTCCTTCAAGGGAATCTCAGGAGAGAAACCAACCAGCTTAGCTATTTGCCTTTGGTATCTATAGCAAACAATCTGCTTCGCTAGATATTCAATCGAGGATGTCGAAGGCGCATGTGCTTAATCGATACTAGCTATTTACTTAGAAAAGATCACCACCCAGAATTCACTCTGTCTGCTTATAATTTACAAATGACTCACATGACTCGCTTCGCTCGTCGTTTGAGTGAGTCACCGAACACATCTGACCCCCCCGTTCCATATCTCAAACCTACACTCCCTCACCTGACAATCCACCCTCAACGGAGTAAAAACCACCCGTAACCTCCTTTGAGTCTCGAAATTATGATTCGCAAGATAAGTATGTGAAGATAACATACTCAAAACTGCCTTACGTTTACTTGCGGCAGTTGCGTCGTCGTCGTCATCCGACCGTAACATCGACGCGTCAATTCCCAAATCTTCACTCATCTCATCAATCAAAGTCTCATTGAGAATCGGACGGTGTTCCTTCAACAGAAATATACGAACATCCAAGCAATTCAACCACGAAAGGCCAAGAGCCGGAATCGTATTGATCCGAGCAACACGACTTCGATAAGTAGACTCGAATAAGCGTTTGTTCTCTGAACGAATTTGGTCTGCCAACGGCGTACTTCGTAAACTCAACTCCTCCTCAATCTCATCGTAATCCACCTCTTGTTTACTGCAGAGTTGTCTATGAACAACACCAACATCATCCCATCCATAACACCAGCCCATTTGATAGTCTGAATTCATCCGTAAAAATAATTCATCGCTGATTATGTCATCAAGTGGCTTGTCAGTCACCTGGTTGGAAACAATCACCGTAACACCATATTGAGCGCACAATTTTCGAAGAAACCTCCCTAAACGAGCAACATAAGCTCCACGTTCTCGAAACCCAAGCTCTGCTCGTATATGATGAGTGATAGAGTCAATGATAACGAGTCTGATGTCATTATTTCGGGCAAGAAGTAACGGAAGTTGAACAAAAAGACACCGATCTTGCTGATCAAGATCGGATATCAGCGAAGAAGGCGTCAAAACACTGTCCAATTGTGGTTGATACTGTTTTGAAACGCCATTCTCCGACAACAAATTGCGATAGTGTCGGGTTATTTGATCAAGTCTTCTAGTACTCATTGCTCCTTCAGTTGGAATATACATTGTTCGAACGCGTCTCGGTGTGGCAGTGGTTGTGGCGGTGCTACCAAGATTTTCACCAAATATGGACGGCCCTAACCCACCAAACTCCAACGGTAACTGCGCAGTCACCGCGAGCGTAAGCAGCACATTAGACTTGCCTGTTGCGGACCCACCGCTTAACTCCACAAGAGTCCCACAGGGGACACCACCGCTAAGTGTTTTATCAAGCTGTTCGTCGCCCGTTGTGAAAAACATCGGGCCGTTCGTTTCCTCATCCGCTAGTGAATGCAATCGTTTCTCACCCAGCAGACTTGCCCCCAATTCTGTTTTGTATTCGCTCACAAAACGTTCGATTTCATCTTCTGCACGGTTGGCCTTGCGTGCCAGACTCTGGGTGTTTGAGAGTAGTAATTCTGCCGCAGTCACACCACCACGGGCCAGTGCTGTCACGAGTCCACTTGGGGCCACGTGCGCCACGAATATCGCGTCCTCTGGCGTTTCAGTGCCCAAGTCCATTGGTCAATGAATGATTGAGGTGAATATTTTTCAGCAGAGACGCGTTCGAGAAGCAAAAAATAATGAGCGAAAAGACGAACGAAAAGACAAACGAAAAGACGAGCGAAGCGAATCTTGTCTAAATGAATGGCCAAGCGAACGACGATTGAGCTTGTCGGTTTAAGTAATCGTCAATTGAAATACCCCATCAATGAAATTCATTTAGGTCCTTGCGTGTTTGATTGGAAAAATCTCTCAAAAAATCCAATGAAATTTAATCATAAATGTTTATCTCATTAAACGAGGGGAGTCACGAACTTTCAGCAAAAAACACGCTTCGCTAGTCATTCACTGGCTACTCGTAATTTACCTTATTTGATCGTTTATTCTTGCTCCACAACTATCTCAGTGAAAACAAATCATCATGTATTTCACCCAGAACTACTCCATTTCTATATCCCCAACCAATCCATACTCTTCACCTTCATCATAGCCATCGATATCGATATCCTCATCTTCCTCCTCATCAACCTCCTCATCCTCATCATCATCTTCAAAAACATTTTCATATCCATCATCATGGCTATATCGAAGATCATACTCCTCCTGAGTCTCATCAAAAGCACTAGCTTCTTCATCCAAAGTACCCAATTTGCTGTTTCGACGACGAACTCCACGAGAAATACCAGTCTCATCCTGCAAAACTGTAGCCGCAAAGTACAAAAATGCCACACGCTTCTTCCGCTTGTTGTAGATGAAATACATGTTGCACCACAAAGTACCTGGTAGATCGTCCAAAAACGCCTGTTCAGGCTCGTATTGGTAACACGTACAATCATCCAGCTCCATGTGAGTGTTGATTGTCTGCCAAATCCAGTCCAACCCCGATGATTTTCCGAGTGATATCAAAAGAGAGTTAATCCGTTGAATCAGGTCAGCCGGAGAAACCAATAAACAGAAACTCGTAGGTTGAACAGTGGAAAAATCATGGTCCGGATAGACGGCGTTCAGAATGGCTATCAAGTAGGCAAACAATCTACGCGACGACTGCTGACTTAGAGGCCCAAAAGGTGAATATTCCGCTAACATAGAGTCACCTGGTACTTGTGCTTCTTCCAGCGACTTCGGTGGTGACATATACGGTGTATGAAACGATTTGCTTCTGTTCTTATACTGCATCTGCTGTTGGGTGAGGGCTTGTGATATTGGTTTTGTCACGGGATGCGAATAACTTGAGGACCTTTTCTTGAGACGAATGAATTCGGGACTGATATTTTCTATTAAGTCAGAGCCCGCATCCCGGGGAGGAGAGTTATTAAGCGACACGTCGCTGTTCGTCCTGCTTTTCGAACCATTCGAGTCTTTTTGAGTATGTTGGTCCTGTTCGGTGTTGCAATACAGTCTGTCGAGTGTTTTGTACAGCTTTCTGTCTGAGCCAATTGGTTTAGTCGTGAACAGGTCGCATGTGCCTTGGACATGCATATCCATGGTGTCAAAGCTAAGGGCCTGGTTCACGAGCTCAATGTCAAATTCATCGATGTACTATAGGAAAAAATGTTAGCAGAAAGTAACAACAGCATATGCAAATTAGTTGTGTGCTCACCTTCATTCTCTGGTGGGTCGCTCTATTCAGCGTAAATTATACCGCCCACTGTTGCGATAAGATAAGGAAGCTTGTGATATATATTGGTTTTATTTTATTTTTTATTTTTATTGACTTCTACAACGCACAATTTTTGATAAGTGCAACAACAAGCACCGCATTCCACCGGGTAGTGGGGGAAGGAAAAAATTACCGTCATCGACGCGACGTGCAGCAGTCGATCGACTAGCAATTGAACAAAAATCTCCGGGTGACACAGCCTCACATTTCAAATGATCGGGCTTTCAAAAACTTTACAGAAAAATCTGCCTCCCACACACACTGCAAACAACACATACACATGCATTCATGGGCGGAAAATTTTCATGTCGTCATCGCAGATACAAAACGCTGAGATTGCCATATATATGTATGTACCTTTCGAATATGGTCCCACCTCTCAATCCGGGCAAAATATCGCCAAGAGAAAGACCGTTTTCTGCGCTCTTTACAGTCAGGTACAACAACGTAAAACAGATGCCAAAGCAAATCGCATGAAAGTGACAAAAATTACGAGAAGATGGCTGGTTAAAGAACGGCCAACCGTTTCACGTCCAAACTTAAAGTATGCGCTTGTTTTGGCTCCCTCCTGAAACGCTCAGCCTCCCCTGATGTTTGTTTGCTCTCGCTTTTCGTTCCCTGCAGATTAAAAACAATAGTGCGGCATGAACAGCGGCAGATGCCGAAGACAGTGACTGGAAAAGCCTTGTTTGGTGCCTGTACGTGTTATTATGCTAGTGAAGTTGCTGATACAAAGACGTGGAACTAAAAATAGGCAAGTGCAGTTTATTTCGCGCCGAATAGCGTCTCTTCGCGCTCCTCTGGGCACCAAAATGCGTCGATCAAACTTTATTTATTGTTGTGTACCTTCCTGCCAAAAGCACTACAGCAGTAATAACAATGCCCGATTCCAGTTTCGAATCTGCATGCGCACGCTTTCTGCGCGCAAACGTAACGGAGCAAGGACAAAGGAAAAGAAAAAAAAAATTCACTACTGTGAATATATATATATACGCAGTTAAGTCGATTCCAAAACTGTAAACAATCTGTTTTTCTTTTGTTCCTTCAAATACCACTACTCGTTAGGACCGTTCAACATGGGAAGCAGCAGCACCCAATCCTCGTCTTCGGTCTCGTCCTTTGTGACGTTGCTGATTACTAACGGTATTATTTTTGCGATCTTCATCACACTTTTCATCTTGTTCAAGAATAAATACACAAGAGTCTATCAGCCTAGATCTACTGTGGAAACAGTTCCGGATAATTTGAAAGCTGATCCACAGCCACGTGGTGCTTTTTCTTGGATTCCATTCATTTTGTCCAAGCCAGAGTCATACATCATTGAGAAGACTGGTGTTGACGGCTATTTCTTCCTGAGATACTTGCTCACTTTTGCCACAATTGGTATTATAGGTGGACTTTTCCTTTGGCCAATTCTTTTTGCTGTTAACGCTACAGGAGGTGGAAATGCAAAAGGTTTCGATATCATTTCCTTTTCCAATGTTACACACAAGTGGCACACATTTGCTCATGTTTTCTGCTCTTGGTTATTTTTCGGTATCGTTGTGTACACCATCTACAAGGAGTTGATTTTCTACACTAGTTTCAGACATGCTTTCCAAACCACTCCATTCTACTCCTCGTTACAATCTTCAAAGACTATGCTCATTGATAACGTTCCAGAGAGTCTCTTGAACGAGGAGGCTCTTCACTCTCTCTTCCCTGCCGCTGTCAAGCTTTGGTTCACCAGAGATACTAAAGAGTTGCAAAAGATTGTCAAAAAGAGAACTAAGCTCGGTAACAAATTGGAGGCCGGTATGAACAAAGTTCTCACCAAGTCCATGAAGATTAGAACTAAGGCTATCAAGAAGGGCAAGCCTCTTCCAGAACCAGCTGATGAACTTGTTTCCTACATTCCTCAGAAGAAGCTTCCTACTTATAAGGACAAGCCAATTCCATTTATTGGCCAAAAGAAGGATCTTTTCACCACTGGTATTGAAGAAGTCGGCGAACTGAACCAAGATATCAAGCAAAAACAGACTCAATACCCTGAAGGATTTGAAAAGACTGGGTCTGTTTTCATTGAGTTTGACAATCATCTTGAGTTGCAAAGAGCTTACCAAGCAGTTCCATACGGTAAGGAGCTCAAATTGAGCAGAAGATTTACTGGCATTGCTCCTGAAGACGTTATTTGGGAGAACTCTGGATTGAGTTTCAAGGCTAGAGCTGCTAAGAAGTCAATTGCCATTACTGTTTTGACTTTGATGATCATCTTCTGGGCTATTCCTGTTGCTGTTGTTGGTTGTATTTCTAACATCAACTTTTTGACCGATAAAGTTCACTTTTTGCGTTTCATCAACAACATGCCTTCTGTTCTGATGGGTATTATCACAGGTTTGCTTCCAACTGTTGCTCTTTCCATTTTGATGTCACTTGTTCCTCCATTCATTGCTAAGATGGGTAAAGTTGGTGGTGCTATGACTGTTCAAGATTTGGAGAGATGGACTCAACAATGGTACTATGCATTCCAAGTTGTTCAAGTGTTTTTGGTCACTACAGTGGCATCTGCTGCCACTTCGAGTGTTACCAAGATCATCGCTGATCCTGGTTCTGCCATGTCTCTTTTGGGTCAAAAGTTGCCAGCTGCCGCTAACTTCTACATTTCTTATATGTTATTGCAAGGTTTGTCTCTCAGTTCTGGTTCTCTTGCCCAAATCGTTCCATTGATTCTTTCGTTTATTCTTGGTCCTCTTCTCGACAAGACTCCTCGTAAGAAATGGAACCGTCAACACACTTTGAAGACTCCATCTTGGGGTACCACTTACTCTCTCTACGGTCTTTACACTGTGATTATGCTGTGTTACAGTCTTATTTCTCCAATTATCATTGCTTTCACTGTGATTGCATACTTGTTGATTTACGTTGCTTATCTTTACAACTTGAACTACGTTTTGGACCACACCACCGATAACAGAGGACGTAATTACCCACTGGCCCTTTTCGAAGTCTTCGTTGGTCTTTACTTGGCTGAGATTTGTCTGATTGCTCTTTTCGTTATGCCAAAGAACTGGGCGTGTGTTGCTTTGGAAGTTGTTTGTCTTGTTGCTACTGTTCTTGCTCACCTGTACATGAGATGGAGATTCGAGCCTCTTTTGGATACTGTTCCTGTTGGTGCTATGAGAGAAGCTGTTGGTGGCGAAGAAGGTGCTTATCCAATGAAGGACCAAGGTTACAACCAGGTTATCGAAGAAGGAAAGACCTACTTTGTTGACCGTTCTGATGAGTCTCCATTCGACAAGAAGTCTGCTGAAGGTGTCAGCTCTGAATCCACTGGTATTGACAAGAAACAAACTGGTGAGTATGGACAACCACAACAGTCTCTCTTGAGTGATAATCCAACTACGGCTGCCACTGATCTCGAGAAAATCGCTACTTTGGACAACGAGGACAAACCATTATTCCAAGGTACCAAATCTGTTGCTCCTGGAACTGAAGAGAACAATATGAACTTGAAGCAGTATGCCAGCCCGACATATGTTCGTGGCTACGTTGTTCGTTTTTTCCAACCAAGAAAGTACTTGACGTTCAACTATGCTCGTTCATTGCTTCCAGACTCATGGCAAGAACCAATTCACGGTGCTGAAGGTGATTACAGAGACCCAGCAATTACTGCTGCTGAGCCATACGTTTGGATTCCTCGTGATGACCAAGGATTGAGTTCTAAGTTTGTTGAGTCATGTGATGGCAACATCTTGATTTCCGACCAAGATGCTATCGTCGACGAGAAGGCTAAGGCTCAATACACTGGACCACCACCAGATTATGAAGAAGTTGTGAAGGCTTGAAAGAAGATGTTTAATTGTTATCGCTAGTGCTATTTTTAATGGGTTTTGAATGGTTTCATTTTTTGTCTTCTTTTGCTGTGTTAATAGGGCTTTGTAAGCGAATGACCAATGGATGACGAGCAAAGGACCAGCAAATTACGAGCGAAGCGTTTCGTGCCAGACATTCATTGAGTTTTTAGTGATACGAGTTGTGAGTTTAATAAATGATGAGTAACTAAATTGAACGGAGTTGTTGAAATGACGAGAAGCTATCGAGATAGAAGGAGTCTAAACTTTTTTCAAATAAGTATTATTTCACGTGACTGAAATCACCTGCTTTATCCACGTGTTCTTGCAAATGTTGAGTTGCTCGAAATTCGACAACTGGCGAACAGCGAAGAAAAAAAAATATGAATTGACTTTCAATCACCAACCTCCAACAGTATTCTTTTCTCTGTGAATTGTATCTATTATCAAAATGACTTACACTACTAGACAAGTGGGTGCTGCTAACACCCTTGAGTACAAGGTTTTCTTGGAAAAGGATGGCAAGCCAATCTCTCCATTCCATGACATTCCATTGTATGCTGACGAGTCCAAGCAGATCCTCAACATGGTTGTCGAGGTTCCAAGATGGACCAACGCCAAACTTGAGATCTCCAAGGAGGAAAAGTTGAACCCAATTATCCAAGACACTAAGAAGGGTAAGCTCAGATTTGTTAGAAACTGTTTCCCACACCACGGTTACATCCACAACTACGGTGCTTTCCCACAAACCTGGGAAGACCCAACTGTTGTTCACCCAGAGACCCGTGCTGCCGGTGATAACGATCCATTGGACGTCTGTGAGATTGGTGAGGCCGTTGGTTACCCAGGTCAAGTCAAGCAGGTCAAGGTTTTGGGTGTGATGGCTCTTTTGGATGAAGGTGAGACCGACTGGAAGGTGATTGTCATCGATGTCAACGATCCACTTGCTCCAAAGCTCAACGACATTGAAGATGTTGAGAAGCACCTCCCAGGTTTGCTTAGAGCTACCAACGAGTGGTTCAGAATCTACAAGATTCCTGACGGAAAGCCAGAGAACCAATTCGCTTTCTCCGGTGAGTGCAAGAACAAGAAGTACGCCGAGGAAGTTATCGAAGAGTGTGCTGCTGCTTGGAACAAGCTTATTTCTGGTCAATCCGGTGTCAAGGACATTGAGCTCACCAACACCACCTTGTCTTCTTCTGCTGCCTTCACTTCTGCTGCAGGTATCCCAGAAGCTTCTCCATTGCCAGCTGCCCCAATTGACAAGTCCATCGACAAGTGGTTCTTCATCTCTGGTTCCGCTTAAGTTAGTCTATAATAAGTTTCTGTTGGTATAATCTTCCCAATATAAATTTTTTTCAACTATCTACATGTATTTTGCATTTTTGACGAAAAGCTCAACTTTAGTCAAATCTTTGCTGCCATTTGTTTCAACACCACCGCTAACGTCTACACCGAGTGCCCCCTTCACTGAGAGAGCGCTCGCAACGTTCTCGGGCGTTAGACCTCCAGCCAGCAAAAATCTTCCGCCTTGGCTACCAAACTCGCCAGCGTCTTCCCAGCTGATCACCTTACCTTCTCCGCCGAGCTCTGAGTCCAGTAACGGAAGCGCGTGTTTATGAGTCTCGAGAATGTCAGATATGTTGCATTTTTGAAGCACGTAACGAGGAATGACTGGTTTTTCAGATGCAGAGACAAACTCGGGAAAGTTCTCAGAACCATGTAGTTGAATAATATCAATGTCCAAGTCTTGTGCAAGTTGAAGCACCTCGTCTAATGGCTGGTTTCGGAACACACCAACGAGAAATGGTCCATTTTCTACAAGTTTTTGGGCACTGTATTCGAACCAAGCGGGACCATTAAGTTTGGAAATTCTTAGATGTTTCAAGAGCTCCTTTGAGTCCACAAATTCTCTTTTCCTTGCCAATCGGGTCTCCACACATGTTTTACTAATGGCTCTTGCTGTGTCGTGATCCACTGTTCTGCTGCGATTAGGGACGACAATAACACCAAGGAGTGTGGCACCGGCCTCGATCGCCGTCACAGCTGCCTCGGTTGTTTTCAAACCGCAAATTTTCACCACCTTTTCTTTGTTTTCCGCACTCATTCTGAGGTAAAGCCCTATAAATAATGTCTCAACAGAATGATAAAAATAAAATTGGAAAATTCAATCAATCAATATTTACCTCTCTATTTCGCTTAAATATTTCAAGTTTCTCCTCATTCTGATCTGCTTTGTTTTATTTCCTTCTTCTTTAATCAATTTTTAACATATTTAATGGGGCTAATTTCGCATATCAAACAAAAGCTTGAACAGCAGAAATCCAACGGGACCGAAAGCACTTCATTCGTCCCCCAAATTCCGCCAAGAGACTATGCTAATCACTCACCCCCTCAGATAGCACCAACATCATTCAAAATATCAAATGATATCTTCTCCGAGCCAGTATCCACAAACCCTCCAGTTTCATCCATAAAACAGGTTGATTTTCATCCTGTACCTCTCCCGAAGTTTTACAGCCAAGATAAACCCATTCAAACTAATAATTTCTATGGAAACTTACTAGTGGAACAACAGAATCTCCCGATCTGGACCCATCCATATAGTGTTTGGCAGTGCACAGATGACAATTACAAAGGATTGGGAATCTCACACACATCGAAATCTCAACAGGTTTACGGAGATGATCCAAGCTCGAATCCAGTCAAGTATTTCTTCAACCCTGTTGGTATCTGTTCCGTTCTTTTGGGAGCAACACAATTTCAACAAGGATACACGTTTCTTGTTGGAGAGTGCGAGAGATTTAGTTGCGGCATTCAATTTCAAACCTCACAAGGTACAATGACTTCGAAGTTGGTTCAAGGAATGGGATTCATTACTGCTGTGTACTCTGGTCAATTGTCACCAAAAATCAGCAGTAAAGTGGGCTTCCAGGGACTTGATAACTCTTCTCCAGTCAATGGGCTATCAAAGTATATTGTGACGCTTTTTGACGGTACAAAATGGGTCATTTATTCCACTGTCGCCTTACAATTACAAGATGCTAACAATATTACTGGGTCGGGACAATGTGCCATTATCCAAGTAGCAAAATTGGCAGGCTCTGATATTACACAATATGACGGTGCTGCCGGTGCTTACGTCACCGGTATGTCATTATCAGGAGGTGTTGATTCCAACACAGCAACTTATCGTTTTGATTACCGTTCAGAAGGTAGATCGTCTAGTGGATCCATAGTTCAATGGGCTTTGCCACATCAATACCAGTCGTTTGACCAAAAGACATTGTCTAGGATTTTGCCTGGAGAGTTAGACTCTACTTGTAAGGGAGTAATGAGGGCATTTTTGACTTCGCAATTCACGATGGTGGAACAGTTGCCTCCCGAAGAGCTCAAGCTCGATCCGTGGACAGAGATTCAAGGCTTTACAGGTTATTCTGCTCATGCTTTGCAAACTTTGAAGCAGGAAGCAGAACGAGAAATCTCGGAGTTTGACGTTGTCAATGCGTCTAATACGGACTCCATGTACACTGCTGGAAAGATCATCGATAAGGGAGCATTCATGCTTTACGTTGCTGCTTTTGTGTTGAAAGACGCAGCACTTGCACAGAAACAACTAGAGAAAATGAAACAGGCTTTTGACAGATTCATCACCAACAACCAACAAATGCCATTGGTTTACGAAACAAAATGGAAAGGTGTTGTTTCTTCGGGTGGCTTGCAAGATGGCAACTTTTACGTTGATTTTGGTAATTGCTTTTATAACGATCATCATTTTCATTACGGATATCATATTCACGCTGCCTCGTTGGTTGTTCTGGCTGATCGCGAGTACGGTGATGGAACGTTCTATTCAAAGAGCAAGGATTGGATTGAGACTTTGATTCGGGACGTTGCTAATCCGAGCGAGAAAGATCATTATTTCCCTGTTTTCAGATCATTTGATTTCTTCAATGGGCACAGTTTTGCCAACGGACTTTTTGCTCATGGAGATGGAAAAGACGAGGAGAGTTCTAGTGAGGATTATCACTGCTACTACGGGATTATGCTTTGGGGATTCATTTCTAATAATGCCAATTTACAGAGTTTGGGAGCATTGATACTGGCGATTGAGCGTCGTGCTATGAATCTTTACATGCTTTACAGATCGGATAATAATGTTGTTCCGTCCAATTTCCGTGCAAACAAGGTTTCGGGTATTTTATTTGAAAATAAAATTGATCACGCGACCTATTTTGGAATGAACAAAGAATATATTCACGGGATTCACATGCTTCCAATCACACCTGCATCGTCTTTTATTCGCGGATCTGAGTATGTGAGTGAAGAATGGCGCGACATGAAGTTACAGGATCTAGCCAACTCTATTGATGATGGCTGGCGTGGGATTTTAATGCTTAATTTAGCCTTAGCAGATCCCGCGAGTGCCTGGAACTTTTTCAGTGATCCAGGGTTCCAGACCCGGTGGTTGGATAATGGAATGTCACTGACATGGGCTTTGGCATTTTGTGGGGGTGTTGGCAAGGTGTAAGGGGTAGACGAGAGAACGACGAGCGTAGCGAGTTGTTTGCGAGCCATTTGCGGGTCATTTGCCATTCATTTGCAACTCATGATCGTGTAGACTCGTTGAACAATACGATTTTGATAGCAAAGCGAGCGACGACGGACAAAGAAAGTCGGAACTGAGGTCAACATACACTGAGTAGAAAATGACTAGCACAGTGAATCTTTTTCGAGTAGATGGGCCAGGCCGTATGTAAGCCTGTATATTCTACACAAACGTTTTAAAGAGTTTTAAGAAGTTGCGGGAGACGACGGCTTTGAACATTCTAGAAACAGGAGACGAAGAAACCCATGCTGTAATCAAGCATACTCACCAACGACTAGCTTCGCTCGTCGCTAGCTCGTCCTTCGCTAGTGGTCCGCTCGTCTTGCTCCACGATGACGTAATCTCCAGTTTTTTCTTGCTCGTTTTTTTTGGCGAGGGCAATTTGGTGGACTTTGCCTTTACTAATCACTTTCAAGAAGAGTATACACAAAAGATTCGCCAGTGCTGCCGGCTCATTAGTGATTGGATTGCAACATTATCGACTAAAACTGATCAAGTTTGGGTCAATTGAAAAAAAAACACTCTCATTATTCCAATCCCCTTGAAAGTACCTCATCAGTATAATGTCTGGTGAGTTCTCCAAAAGGATTAACCACCTCCTGAATTCTCCCCGTGAGAGTTCGCCACTCTCACGGTCCGTTTCTGCGACCAACATGGCGAAAGCCAGCTCGTTTGCGGATTTGAGAAAATCTCAAAGGGGAACAGCTTTGACTGAGGAGTTAGAGAGACTAGATCATTATGGATTAAATGTTCCTGAGAGCGATACGGAGACAATGAAATTACAACTGGATAAGACATCGGTATTCTACACTACTAACGTTCACAGAGATTTGAACCCAAAGAAATTGTTACCGTACAAAACCGAATCAATCAGAGATCAATACAAATACCTCAGCCACATCGTGGCGCATTTATATGTAGCCATAAAGAGTCAAGATTTGAAAGGCGCTCTTTCAGTGAGTGTGACTGATCTTGAGAAGGCCAGACATTCTTTGGGATTGTCAGCTGCAGAGAGAGAGAGTACGGGACATCAGAACCTAGACAGTGATGCCGAAACATTAGAACAGAACGAGAGTGATTTGGACGACGATGACGATGATGATGACGATGACGACGATGACGATATGGAAGATGAATATAGCTCAGACAGTGATGATGAACAGTTTGCGTCGACTCCCGTTCCAAGCACAGATATTAAATCAGCTGCTGTGATCAGCATGAAACAATGGACTAAAGAGTTGAAAAATTTGCTCAGTATGGGACTTACCATTCCAATCGAACTCAATATTGCTCTGGTTAAAGTTTACTACGCTGTTGCTCTTTCCAGGGGACAAGGACTTGATATTGGGTTCTACACAAATGTGGTGACCACCCTTATGAGAGAAAAAGACCTGTTGTATGAAAGAGGTTTGAGACTGGATTGGGAACCGCTTTACGAGGAGCTTTCTTCGAAGCTCGACGAGCCAATTGCTTCAGCTCATCTGACCGGTCAAGCTCGTTTCAAGAAACTGATAAAATTTGCTTCAAGAGTGAGCATGTTTTTCGACGAAGATTGCATACCAATTTTGATGGAAAAGATCATGAGCAGATACAACAATCTAACGATATCCAGCTCTTTCTTGCAAATGTCGGCAATGCTTCCAATAGTCTTGAAAAGACCGACCATAGCCGATGATGGGTCTCCTGTTTACCACAAAACTGATATCAGATACTATTTGCCTCTGCTATTTTCTTGCTGGACGGCACAGAGATCAGACAAAGAAATTTCTTCCATCTTGACTATAATTGCCAATATCTGTGATCGGGTGCTGAAGGAGCTTTCAAAGGATTCGGAAATTGCCGTTATGGGAAAGTATGGAATATTCACGCAAGACCAGTTCAACTTAATCATAAATCAGCTGCTGATCACCTCCAAAGTGTTTGCAGTTGACGACAAAAACTCACAGTATGTCAAACTGATTGTCGAAATCATCATCAGTTCGTTGACTTCTGAATTTGCGCTCGTTGAAGGCGGAATGATGGATCTTCTAGGCACCTTCTTCAATGCCATTCACACGCTCGTTCATCCGTCTAACACTGGTGGCTGGTCGGTCGTATTGTCTCAGGCTGTCAAACGCTTTGCAGGTCTTTATCATGTAAGATTGATGGAGGAAAGAACTGATAGATCTTTGGTTTTCAGATATGCTGATGATTTTTCTTCGTTGCCCGAAAGTGTGAAGTTATCTCCTGAACTTACTGAAAGATTCATTGATATTTTACAACCACTGATCAACCTAGGTGTTCAGTCGAAATCGTCTTCTCAGAGAAAAAGATACGTTGCTGCGTTGGAAATTCTCTCTTTTATCGATCCGAAGAAAATGCTAGACAATGTCCTTCTGGACATTTACTCCTCGTTTGAACTTGTCAACTCCACACATAGAATCAATGTTGTTTTGCGTGAAATGACCGCTCTGGTGAGATATATGGCAAAACTACCCGTTTACCGGGTCCATATCCCTCGCCTTCTCTCTATGCTTGTTCCAGGAATCGACTCAAACGATCCTGAGAAAACCATTCTCACCGTTCAATTTGTCAAATCTGTGGCAGCCGTGGTTCCTATTGATGATCTTACAGGAGGAGAAGGCGATGGTGGATTTTTCGCTATGGATTTCACCACTCAACACTTGTCGTATTTAGAGGCAAAATTCTATAAGACCTCGCCGGGATTGTCGAAATCAATCTATTCGGACGGAGTTCCAGACGAGTTTGAGTTCGAGAAGGATGCTGAGCTTGAAGCTTTGAAATCTGCTTCTTCTTCATTTGCTGATTTCATTAAAACTTTCGCCGAAAGCTGTTTCAGATATCTCGAGTTCTCCCCAAACGTTGAAGGCGATGAGGGGATTGAATCCAAAGCGTCTGTTCTGATTGCCCAGGTCTTTGACTCGTTGATCGAATCGTTATCCGACGAACTGTTTGGGCTTCTTGCAGACGCATTCTACGATTATGTCACGAACAACGTCAAACATCTCGTAGCAATTGTCTTTTCTAATACTGCTGAACTCATTGTCAGAAGAGATCCAAAAACACAATTTACCAGATTGTACAATTACCTCAGTCAAGCAATTGCAGTGGAAGTCGAGGAAGGTGCCGGCTCGTCCCGAACACAAGAGGTTTTAGCCAAGGATGCTAAACTTATCTGGTATTTCAAACTGCTTTGCGGCTCTTGTCTCGGGGCAGGTGAGTATTTGATCCGCTATCTTCCTGAATTGAGAGATTTTGTTAATCTGAAGGCTGCTCAATTGAAAGGTGAAGCTGCTTTCTCCACTAGTATTCTTGTCAACTCCATTCTTTCGACGGTCACGTGCACCAGGTTGATCGAAAGAAGATTGATTTCTGAAGACTGGTTGCGTTCAAATGGAGGCAAAGTTGATGAAAGATGTTGGGGAGGATTCCAGTTTGAGTCCTACCGTTTCGATCCGGAAAATCTCAAATTCAAATGGTACACTCCGTCCGCTGCAGGCGTAGACAGTGCTGTTGATTTCTTTGAGAAAGTCTCTTTGAGCTCTATAAATGAACTCGAGGCTTTCATCAATTCGTACAAGCCTAATACCAAAATCTCTTTGGATATGGCGGACAAAATCACCTATCATGTCAACGTGTTGGAAGGGTGTCTTTCAGGTATCTGCACACTATTCGATCCCAACTTCAATGCCGATGGAAAGGGTCATTACAAGCCGAGGAAACCAGCAGAGTTATCGTCTGCCGTTGGCACCACGAACATGACCCCTTCTGGATCCGTTTCAAATCTTGGCTCTCTTGTCGATTCTACCGCTTTTCAACTAACAAGTAGAGAAAGTTCTCCAGCAGCGTTCCAAGTCGAGCAACAATCGGATCCAGACTCGGTCATGGAGGAAGAGGTGGAAGGAATTGTATTCCAAGAATCAGAAATCCAGACTGGCTCACCTACCATCGGTTTGAACGCACTGGAATCCACGCCAGAGTCTGAAGCTCCTAGCGGTTTGGTGACTCCGTCTTTAGGGGTAGGGATTGAGGCAATGAATCCGTCATTAGTGAACCGTTCGTTGGCGCTTTATTCATTTGGATATTTCTACGATAGAAGCGCTGTCATAAATTACACGGATCCTACTTATTTGAAGTTGCACGATGTCAGAGATGAAGTTGGAAAAACTTTACATAAGCTGGTCAACTGTCTGATCCAACAAGATGGATCTATAGAATTAATGTCTCATGTTATTCAGTGCATCAGTTGTTGGTTGAGAAATTGTGGTAATTTCGGCTCCAATAATCCAATTTTCATCGACAACATTCACATGGTTGAACTTCTTGACATTCCGCACGTTAATGTTCCGTACACTAGAACTGTGATTGGTGCTAGATTGGCTGTTTATCATTGCAACAGAATGTCTATTTCGAGATCCGCCAAGCTTCCCACTGCGGTCGACAAGTTGCTAATCAAGGATCTTGTTGAGCTGTCTGCTTCGAGCTACAAAATCACATCCTATCATGCTGCGTCAGTGCTAACTTCAACCCTAAACAAGGTTTTGAGCTGTACCAGTCTGATTTTCAATGTTTTCAAAAAATGGGAAGCTGCTCTTGCAAACAACGATTGCGAGACTTTGAGAAATGTTTTACGTTTATTCAGTTTGAGGAAGTTCAAAGGTTTGGCGGAAAAGAGTCAGTGTCATCTTACCAAGTACGAAAATCTTCTTGCTAGATCAGTTGAAATTGATGACTTGGAAACTAATGGATACGCTCTGAAGCTTTACGGATCTATCAAGAAACATGTGAAAGTTCCGAGCAACGTTTGTTTGATGAATTTCGAGATCGTGGAGGCCATTAAGCCACCGGGGACTGAATTTGAGATACAGATCAAATCACTCAAGATAGCAAAGGACAAAAAGAAGAACTATTTGTTTGCAACTCTGCGTAATCTGGAGAATTCAGTGTTGAAGAGGGCAGACAACAAACTTCATTGGAAGTTTCTTGTGAGTGTTTTGGACCTGCTCGCTTCATTGCAATCGCATTTGGAGAGTACCTTGAACAGCGATATTCTTTTGCTACTCCAGAAATCGATCAACGGTGTTCACCCTGAAATTTCCAAAAAATGTGTCGTTTGGTTAGCCTCTATTTTGGATGTCACTGAAACCAAGGGAATGATGAATTATGATCTGGACAACATTGTTTCTGTGATCCCAAAGCTACCGAATGTTTGCAAGTTGTCTTCTGTCATCGGTGAAAACAACACCGAGGCTTTTTTCAAAGAGATGAAGAACTTTGAAGATCCTAAATTCTTCATTGATAATAAACGGTGGGTCTCGAGTATGTGCTGGAACAAAGATATGCAAGTGGTTGGATTGGAATTTTCTAAAGATCTTGGTTTTAACCCAAAAGATGCTGAGTCCATGCTTCGTTTTGGTAAACTTGTTGATCGAAAATGGTTATTTGAAATTCTGAGATTGCACGTTGATGAGTCCGAGTCAAACACAATGTTTTTGCCTGGTCTTGTGTACATGCTGGCATCTGTTGCCATTCTTTGCAGTTATGACTACACTCCCAACTTAAGCATTCATGATTTTTTCTCTGTTGGAAACGAACTTTTCAAGAAAGATGAAGGTCCAACTCACATTGCTTTGAGTGAAATCTACTGTGCTCTACTTCTATCCACAAGAAGGAATCCACGATATCTCAAACTAATTGATTCGAAAATCGCTGAAAAGTTAGAACCCATCTTTTCTGCGGGTATGTCACAGACTACAACAAACATTTGGAAGATCTTCTCCTGGTGGTTGCCGTGTCACTTTGACTGTAGAAGGTGTCCCAAAGTTGTTTCTTCAATTTGTGACTTTGAAGTTGAGCTTAGCGATGATATTTCGCCTCTGGTTCTTACTTCTAGAATGGTGATTACAAAATCATACATGTCTGCCACATTGGATCGATTCCATGCTTTTGACGACTTGATTGTTCGTTTGTTTTCATCCTTGTCTCATCCATATCATGTGATCACTGAAGGCTCTGCTGCCAGTCTGTTTGATTGTATTCTCTACACTTCGGGTATCTCGTTCGTGCATTTCGAAGATCTGATGGTTGCAAATCAGAAAGATATTGGTGGAATGGGTATCTACCCTTACGAGCTGAATCCGTTGATTCAAAATCAACTTTCGGCCTACCTGGAGAGAATGAAAGAGCTGAGTCAGAGGATTGACGGTCTGACGCCGCAGGAAATTGCGGAGTCGGAGTTTATGTTTACAGTGAGAGGTTTACATTCATTATTGTTCAACTTGCTGAAAACTGCACATGGGTCGCTGATTTTCCCTTACTTGAAAGAGTACATCATTCCACACTTGTATCAAATGGACAACATGAAGGAGGCATGTCAACTTCTTGGTCTTGATCCTTTGGTGTTGATTTATTTGGTTGCATCCATCAGATACAATAAGGAACAAACTGAAGTGATTGTGGACTCCATTTTGAACGATCACGGCTTGAAAACACCTTCGTTGAACCAAACACTGCATCTTTTAACGTTTATGCATGCCTACTATATCGTGAGATACCTCACGATTACATCCTCCCAAAGACTAAGTCTTGTTGACAAAGTCGCATCGTTCTTGTATAATCAGCATCTGAGCGTTCGGGAGCAGGCAGCAACTAACTTCTCGAGCATTGTGCACGGGTATTTGGCCTCTGGCTCTGATGGGCTGATTTCTCGGTTCATCAAACAGTTTTCCGATATTTTGAACAGTGTGAAGAAAGTCAAAGGAAAAAAATTGACTGTTGAGCAGGTAAACAAGTTGCATGGAGCAACACTTGGTCTTGGTGCGCTTGTGGATGCGTTCCCGTACTCTTCGCCACCTCCGTCATGGTTACCAAGCGTTCTGTCACTGTTGGCAGGCAAGTGCTCTAACTTCGACGGTGTCATTGCTCGCACAGCTAAAGACACTCTGAGCAAGTTCAAAAAGACGAGACAAGACACTTGGCATATTGATTCGAAGTTTTTCACTGAAGAGCAGCTGGAGGGATTGGAGGGAGTTTTGTGGAAGTCGTACTTTATTTGAGAAGATTTTAAATAATATACACGAACGATTAGCGTGGAGATTAATTCGGGAATCATTATTTGATAGCAAAAACAAGAAGCACAACAAAATGACAACAAAATGACGTTGATACTCATTCTCAACTTAAACTTCGCTTTGCTTGTAGTTCTCCCGTCATTCGCTCAAAACGACAACTGAGTCAGTCCCTTCGTAACAAGGGCGGCTCCATCAATTGAAGCATCTCCCTCTATTTGGAGCTTCGCTCGACTTGCTTCGAGCCCTTCGAGTAGAATGCATGCTTTGCATATACTATTTGTTGAAAGATATCCACACTTGTTGCACGTATTGCCGTCCTTTTTCGGAAGCGATACAGAGCCATCTGGGCGGACCTCAACTTCTTTTGTCCCGGAATCCCCAGTTTTGGTCTTTGGGGGATTGAAAGCTCTTTTTTTGCGTTTCTCCTGAAGTTTGAAATGTTCTCCACTGTAGATAATATCGAGAATACAGGATGGTCTCACACTTTCTAGGTTCTTCATAAGAACTCTTGCTGTTCCTCTAAAGGCCTCAGGAGCGTAAGTGCACTCGGTACTGAAATAATCGAGTTTTTTGTAGTGAGCGTACAGAACAATTTCTTTTTGGTAGCAGTACTTGAACGGTTTTGAACGTTTGACGGGAGATCCAGAAGATCTTGTAGTGACGTTAACAGAACTTTCAAGTCTAGCAGTGTCACCACGCAACAGGTTCATCAAGACAGTTTCGGCCATATCGTCGGCATTGTGACCTGTGACGACATGGTGAATGTCCAATTTGAGAGCTCCTCTATCCAAAGCCTGTCTCCGGAGAACACCACAGTAAGTGCAAGATGATTTGATTCCAGAACACGAAACAATTTCGTCCATAGTCCAGTTATACAAATCTTTGTATGAGACGATCTCCAGTGGCATTTGATACTGTTGTTGGTTTCTCTTGACGGTTGCAAGTGAGTCGTCTCTGTAGCCAACGATTCCTTCGTCTATACTGAGCAGTACGAGTTCAACTCCGTAATCGTAGCGCTCGTTGAGCGTTTTCAAAACGGAGGCAAGAACCGTAGAGTCCTTTCCACCAGAAGCTCCGACGGCAACGCGCTCGCCGCGGTGAAATAGTTTCTCTTTGATGATTGTGTGATGGATTTCTGTTTCAAAGACATGGAAAAAGCACTCTTTACAGAGTTTTTGAAGGTTTTTTGGCCGTTTCATAACGGCCTTTCTGGCGTGACAAAGTTCGCACAGAGCGGTTACCTTAACTGGTTTTTTAATAGTGGACATAGTTGAGGGTTTCGTAACGATTATGAAGTGGCTACTGTAGGTGAAATAATCGAAATCTTTTTTGAAATCTTTTTTGTTAGATCTGTTTTTTTTTTTTTGCATTTTACATTTTTGCAGGGCCGATCGATTTCGAGGGAAAAATCTATTTATTTGTGTCAAAGAGGGCAAAAAAATATCAGTTCGATTTGCACTTAAATTATTCTTCTTCTTGATATTACCACAATTATTTGTTTGTTATACTTATTATGAAAGTGTTCTCAGCATGGAAACTTCTGTTTGTTCTAGTGACAAGTTTGGTGGTTTCAGCCGCCGCTTCGTCCAAAGTCATTGAACTAAATGACAAGAATTTTGAGGAGGTGGTTCTCAGGTCCGGAAAAACATCATTGGTTAAGTTTTATGCCTCCTGGTGTTCTCATTGTCATAAATTGGCCCCAATATGGGACGAGCTTGCACAGGCTTACGCTAACAGGGAGGACATACAAATTGTGAAGATTGACGCCGACGAAAATAGAAAGGTGGGTAAGAAGTTTGGTATTAGTGGATTCCCAACACTTACATTGTTCAAGAAAGAGGACGTTGACAACCCAATTGAGTACGAAGGAGCGCGGGATTTGACATCGTTCACTAATTTCATTGCTGCCCACACTGGAATTAAAGCAGCAAGTGGTGCTCCTCAGCAACCTTCCACTGTACTTCAATTGCACGATGGAAACATCGAAGAACATCTGAAAGGGAAGAGCGCTCTTTTTGCTGTCACTGCCGACTGGTGCGGCCATTGCAAGAGACTCAAGCCTACATGGGAATTGCTCGCAAACGTGTTTCAAGGTGACCAAGACAAGGTGGTGATTGGCCAGGTTCAGACAACAGGCGATAAGCCAACTGATTGGATTCAAAACAAATACAACATCCGCTCGTTCCCCACCATTGTTCACATCAAAAACGGTGATTTGGACGAGCCTGTTTTGTACCAGTACGGTCGTGATCTTGACACTCTCGTCGCTTATCTCAACGAAGAAGTTGGAACTCATAGAAACACTGAGGGTGGTTTGGACTCTGGAGCTGGACTTATTCACGCGGTTGATGAGCTTGTTGAAAAACTTGTTTCAGCAACCACCATCTCGAGAAAGTCACATGTTTCCGAACTTGTTAACGCCCTCAAGACTATAGAAAAGGAGAATAATAAGCTCACAAGAGAGGTCAGTTACTACAACAAGTTGATCCATACGTTGGTCAATGGTCCCACTGATTTCATTCCAAAAGAAATTTCAAGATTGGAATCTCTTTTGAACTCTGATTTGACACTTCAGGCCAGAGACTCTGCTACCTTCAGACTCAATATTTTAAGGTTTTTCAATAGTCCTTCGAAGCTTGTCAAGGATGAGCTTTGATGAGTGAATGACTTATGTGTTAGCATATTGAAATATTATACTTGCTTTACCAGTTGACGGCATCAAACTTCTGAACTCCCCTAACCAATTCTGGGAAAACTTTTCCGTTTAACACTGTTTCCTCAAGTATTGGCTTGACATTAAGAGGTGTACATCTAGCAAACCACACGAACTCACCACCCTTGTTGTAGATGAGAACATTAGCTGCGAACTTATGTCCTCCAACGTGATTCACAAAAACAACATTGACACCATCCGGTCTGTTGTCTCCAAGATCTCTGTAAAGCTGCAAATCTCTAAGTTGGGAATCAAATTCTTTCTTCATTATTGGAGCAGTGATACCGCACTTCTTATCTCTGGTTTTGTGTGAACATAGAAAGATGTACGCTTTCGAGTGATCCTTTTCGATCGAACAGCCATGAAGAGTTTGTG
The DNA here is from genome assembly GCA_003707665.2 of Ogataea pini. Lineage (NCBI taxonomy): Eukaryota > Fungi > Ascomycota > Pichiomycetes > Pichiales > Pichiaceae > Ogataea > Ogataea pini. Next base: position 65,442 of record PPKL02000010.1, on the reverse strand, counting down.
GCAGTTCTGATTTAGCCACTAGTAACTGAGTAAGTTCAAGTAACACAGAACTGCAATTCTCGATCGTAACGCCACGGCACCAAACAAAATATGGCATCAATAGTATATCACACTTCTTTCCCTCGTTGTAATCGGTGAAATTCGCTTGATTTAAATCAGACGAGGTCACATTCAACTTGCAGTTGAGCTTGAAATCAGATCCATCGACTGTTTTTGAAATCGCTTGTAAAACAGTGCCTGGAGCATCAAATGCGTCATGCTGCCAGTCATTTCTCCCCGTAGAGACTAATAGGTGCAATTGAAGTGGTTTCACAGACTCCCACAATGGCTCTTTGTCTGCTGGAGCAGTCAGTTTAAAGCATGAAGCGGCGTATCTATTATGACATTCAGTTGGATCACATTCAGCTTTTGATTCCGCCACAGGTAAAACTTTGGAAACTTCATTGGTCACATCCGAAGTACCTGTAAAGAATGACTTGACCTTCAACATTTTTGGTTAATATTAGTGAGTGATGAGATGAAATCAACATTCAGTACCAAGTTATATCCCGTCAGTGTATGGGTATTTATATCGTGGTTTTTTTTTTTATTCACCCACAGATCTTGAAATGCCGAAATTTTTTGTGACACCATATTTCCGGAATTACTCAATCGGGATAAACCCGAATCTTATTACTGAACTCAAAATATATTCCACTAACTAACCACCAACCCAGCGTGACCCTATTCAACCTAATCGCTTTCCAACCATAATAAACATATAAATAAAAGTAAAAATAAGAAAAAAAACACAGCGCGAGTGATGTACAACATACCGAAGCAACTTACTGAATTGCTGACTTGCTAGCTATCACACTCCCGATTCAATCTCGAATAAGTGGCACAACATGATTCGATCGTTGTTCGCTCGTCATTCAAGATTCTCGCACTCACCAGTAGATAAGATATCGTAGTCGTCCATAATCGAATCGTCAGAGTCGTAGCAACTGTCCAACTGCTCATTCGTGGATTCAGTCACCGGCAACCCCAAATTGTTCTGCTCTGCATTATCCTTGTCGCTCTCTTCCAGTTGTTTCACCACCACAAATTCCATTGAAGACTTTGGAAACTGTAAGTTACCATTGGATTCAGAAGCGGTGACTGAATCGTCGGATTCTTCATCGGCGTCGGCTATTTCCTCCTCCACATTTTCCTTCACAGCCTCTTCCAAACACACGAAAGAACAACCCTCCCTAAGCGGACAAGAGATGTTGCGACCCACAAACACATTAGTGGCGCTTTTCACACGAATTTCGCTGATTTGCGATCCATCAAACTTGTCAATCCATTCGCTGAAGTTCTCCCAAGCTGATGCGTCCAAGTTAAGCCGCAATGTTTGACCAGACTTCAACAGATGCGGTGTGATCTCGAAACTCTGATGTGATCCTGTAATCACCAAGTCCAACAATGGAGAAGGCAAATCTTTGGAAAGCTCATTTCTGATGGAGAAGGATAACAAACGTCCGTTCGATCTTGAACAGTCAACTACAATATGGGACTTTCCAGTCGAAACAGTTTCGATATCACTGCGAATTTTGAAATCCTCAATCAACTCTGCCAATTGCTCAATTTTTTGAGCATCAGTCTCTTGCCCACCAAGCAATTCCAAGAGTGAGTCCAGTTTACTTGCCTTCATTCTTAAAGAATCCAGCTCTTGATCCAGCTCTGCATTTGCTAGGCAAATACCTACAGCCTCTGTCACAACAGATTTCACTCTCTCTTGGCAAGTGTACACCTTCGATTTTCCAGGAGACTTGATTTTCAACATTTGATGGTACTTGGAATGACGCAAACTCTCCACCTCTGCTAGCTCGCACGCAGAACAAAAGTCAAAGTCATGACACTCCATGCACTTGTAACGAACGCCATTGATGGATTTGTCGCATCCGTCGCAAACAATTCCAACGTGAACTACCTCTTCGTCGTCACAAGATCCTTCTCCCTTTTGTTGTTGCATCTTTAATTCGTCTATATGTTTGAGAATTTTTGAGAAGTTGAGCTCAATAAGACTGGAAAGGTTCTTGAATAGCTCAGAGTTGCTCAGATTTTCCGAGATGGAGTTGCTGATGGCCTTGAGATTTAGCGAAGCGGCGCCCATGTCGTTACCATTGAACATATCCTCAAAGCTTTTCACCAATTTGACAATTTCAGAGAATGGCTCTGGAGACGCTGGAGGCTCACTGCTATCACCTTCGATTAAACGCACATTCAGCATTAAATGGTTCTTCACCATGAGACTTCTGCTGAGGTCAGCAAACTGTACCTCGTTTTCGAGTTCGCAAAATTTCCCCTTTTTCTTCGATTTTCTCATCAGATAAACATCCGACAGCTTTGCACTAGCTAGCGCTTTGCGTAAAGCCTTGTCCTTTGTATTCTTCTTCAACTCCTCCACTAGCGACTTTTTGGTGAGAAGTTTGTCACTATCAGCGACAAAAACTTCTCTGTCTTCTGTAGATTCTGAGTCCAACGCCCTGAGAAGCTCGTCATTCAGGCGCTCACCGCTCCCAAGAAAACACAATTTGATGGTAATTGGCTTATTGCCGTTATTTGTTTCTGGTGAATTTGACATGCTGTGGGTTACGACAAAACAGGCGAAGTCAAACAAAGACTCAATTTTACTTGCACTTTTATGAGATTGGGAGATTTATCGTCTTCAAAACTCCCGTTGAATGTTTCAGACTCAAAAGAAGTATTCCAGTCTCAGGAAGGCAAAAAAACAGTAATCTTCCCATTTTATAATAATTGATAAAGAGATTAGAAAAAAGCGCAAGCCCCACGGGGGCAAATTCGCGTCGACGGACTACAAAGTCTCAGAGCTGTCGACGAAACAATTTTTTGTTGACTGCAGAAGTTCGTCAGCGTATCTTTTTCCCCTGATTTTTGTTTTTTTTATTTTTCTTGAATTTTTTTTTTTCTCTCTCTTGGTGCTAAAAAAAGCGCAGCAGTTTTGAGTGACAACTTTAATCACAAACAAGCCTCTATTGCTTGGTGGATATCTTTTTTGACGCTTGCTATCTCGCCTATTGGATATACCAACATCTCAGCGTGCAAAATTTCCCGATACGTTGAAAAGAGTCCGCTTACAACCACTTTACCATTGAACGGCCACAAAAAATGATGATTTGGCAACGAACCAAAGGATCGTTCTCCGCAATCACAACACTGATCCTGTATCTGAGCGCGTTTCTTTCGTCTACAACCGCACTTAGTCTTGATGTTGACTCCCAGGAATCCATTTGCGATGCTGCATCGCTTGTCATCGGCGGTATCATGGACTATTACGAGGGTACTCGTTATGGTGGTATTGTTGGTATGTTTCAAGAGCCGTACTATTGGTGGGAGTCTGGTGAAATTTTTGGAGGTTTGATTGGAAATTGGTTTTTCTGCCAAAATAATACCTACGAAACTCTCATTTACGATGCGCTTCTCGCCCAAAGAGGTTCAAAAAATAACTATATTCCAGCAAATCAGTCTACAACAGAAGGTAACGATGATCAGGCATTTTGGGGTATTGCAGTCCTTGAAGCTGCCGAAAGGAATTTTACCAATCCATCCGGTGATGACTTAGATGACGTCAGTTGGCTTGGTTTGGCACAAGCCGTTTACAACACCATGTGGGAGAATTGGGATACTGCAAACTGTGGAGGTGGTCTTAGATGGCAGAAATTCACTTGGAACTCCGGTTACGATTACAAGAATACCATTTCTAATGCCGGTTTGTTCCATATTGCTGCCAGATTGTACAGATATACCCAAAACGAGACTTATCTCGAGACTGCGGAGGTGGTGTACGATTGGTTGAAAGATGTTAATTACATAACACTCGAAGGAAACCTTTATCAAATTTACGATGGTGCAAATATTGGAACAAACAACTGTTCGACACTGTCAACATCAAAATGGAGTTACAATTACGGTTTGCTCATAGCAGGAGCTGCTTATCTGTATAATGCTACCGAAGGTGACGAAACTTGGCTCACAGAGGTGGACAGACTATATGAAGGAATAACGTCCACTTTCCTCAACACTACTAGCACCTACGCCAACATCATGTATGAGTACCAATGTGAGCAGTCTGGTACTTGCAACAACGACCAACGGTCGTTCAAGTCGATTTTCTCGCGCTGTCTTGGTTTCACTGCCAAGCTTGTTCCTTCTTACACCGACAAGATGATGACCATTCTGCGTGCTTCTGCCAAAGGAGCAGCTGAGTCTTGTTCCGGTGGTACCGATGGCCACACCTGTGGTATGAACTGGGCTTACGGCGGTTATGACAACTGGTACGGACTCGGAGAACAGATTTCTGCTCTTGAAGTGATGCAACAAAACTTATTGCAAAGTTTTGATGCTCCATACACAAATGATAATGGAGGTTCGTCGGTGTCGCACGTTGATGCTGGTCTTGACTCGGACACCACGACGAATTACAACGAGATCGATGTCACTTCAAAGGATAAAGTCGGTGCAGGTATTGTGACAGCCGTTGTTCTCGTTGTGGTTTTGGCTCTGAGTATATGGATGATCATTTAGCCCCCTTCTGTCTCTTTTCTTCCTTTTCCTGCTCTATGTGTTTTTTTAAAATGTCCGTGTGATTTCAAGCTTGAACAAATCAATCAGCTTCAACAATGAGCTAACAACGTAGAAACGTTCACTAACCCGGCAAATAGATTCTCCGCCTTGTAAAAGTCCAGAACTGCCGTCTCGGTCCACGAGAATCGACCCGATTCCTAATTGCAGTACGCATTCTGTATCCTTATCTATCTCGTCACCAACGTGCCAGAACCGTTGCACAAGTTCCTCTCTGCTGAGAGATTCATTTTCGGGACGACTAAGCTGATCTGCGATTATCCGTTCAAAGAACTCGGTGTCTGGCTTCCATACTTCCATATCGTAGCTCAAATAGATGTCTTGAACGTTGAAATATCCGCTGAGATTGAACTCCTTGACTATGAGTCTGGTCACTCTCTCGTCAGCATTGGAAGCAACGCAAGTGCTGATACTTGAGTTTTTGCATGCTCTTAAGGTTTCAGCAACATCATCAAACACATTATACGCTTCCTTTGTCTCGAATTTGTCGATAATTTCATCAGTCATTCTCTCAAACTTGCTATCTCCGAGAACAGGGCGGTGTTTCTCGTAGAGTTTGCTGAGGAGTACTGACCAGAATTGTCTCACAGAAAGGGATGTGGTTTTGCCATAATTCGGATGAACCTTGAACGTTTCTTTGAAGTTATGTTTGAATTGCTGCTTGAGCTTATTTTCGGGAATTCTCACACCATACTTAGCCGTTATTTCGTTGTATTGGGTTGGAATTGGCTCTGTTGGAGTGTAGATTGTATCGTAGGCATCGAATGAGATGAGTTTTGGTTTGGGAAGCGACAACGTGGATTTGAGTCTCAAGGTTCCCAAACGTGTGCCATGAGGTGATTTTATGAGTTGTTTCCACATTGTTCGGTCACAATGGATGATGGAATCTTCTCTGTCGATGCTAACCGACATTTTATCACCGAAATTTATTTTTTTTTACACCTTTTATGTTTTACCCCGGTTCTTTTTTTATCGCTCTAAAGTACACATATACGTTTGGTTGAAAATTCACTGATTTCCAAATCAATATCCCATCCTCCTCCGCTTTCTCTTCTTCTTCAACGCGATTCGATCCCAAAAAGCTGTCTCGCAGTCTTTGGAGCAAAACCATCGCCCTTTTCCAGGGTCCCTATACAATCCAACACATTTGTAATGAAACCACACAATTTCACAGCTAGGGTTATCGCATGCAATCATTTTACCCATCGAAGGACCACGACACGTGCAGTAGAGTTCTTCTTCCTCAACAGGAATATCGTTGGGTACGATTATAGGGATAGCCTTGTGATTTGTGTTTTTCTGTTTCTTGTGTTGTTCCGGTTTGACACTCAAATTGTCAAGCTTGCGTTTCAAAGACTCAGGATCTGGAGAAGTCGGGGTCGGAGTCGGAGTCGAACCGGCGGTGACCGAACCGGAGATTCTCGGATTAGGCTGTTTGATCTTGATCTTGGGAATTGATTTCTTCCGTTCCGGCGTATTCTTGTTGTCGTTAGATGCTAAAAGATCTTCGGTCAAGGAGAAACCGTCCAGAGATTTCGTTTTGAGAAAATTTCGCTTGAATGAGTTGAACGTGGTCCATGTTCGCTCTGTTTGTGCTGCTCTTGTTGTTTTCAATACATCCATTATGTGTATGTCATTCTCCACAATTGTGCGGTGATTGTGCAAGATCGTGTTGAGATGATGTGCCTCAGCAACCAATTCCTTTGAGTTCTGTAAAAGACGCGTTTTAAGATAGACTAGCTCTTTCATCAAAGGATCATTTCCTGCGAAACCAGTTTTTGAACACAATTTTCCAGTCTTCAACAAACCATTGATTTTCGATTTTATTTGCTCATTCTTTAAGCTTAGCGATTGCGTGAGCCATAGCGATCTCACAATATCACAGGGCAAGTGATCGAGAAAAGAGATGAAAGCGTTGTTTGCATTGACTACCGTGCTCACGGGTGGCAGTGTTGGCTGTTGCGGCTGCTGTTGTGGCTGGGGATCCGAAAACCAGCTCTGGTCGTTTTCGAAGGGTTGCGCCATCTAATCATCAACAATAAGAGCAGTTGATAAAGTGTAAACACGAGAGCAGATCAAAATTGTTTTTTATTATGAATTCAGGACCCTTCTGTGTTTTTGAGAGTACTTTTTTGATTTTTTTTATTTTCTCCCGTTGTGAAGCGCGTCGATCGACGCGAGACGTTTCGAGTCGAATTACTTGGATAAATCATTGCTTGTTACAAAACAGAAGTCAACTGACTGATTATGAATTCTATAACAATAATTTCATATAGTATGGAGGTTGAATTCGGAAAAGAAAAGTGGTGATAAAGAATATAAATACACAGGTATAAACAAAACGTTGCATCTTATTCTTCAGCAAAACAGTTTGTTCATCAAAAACCAACAAAAATGACAAAGTGGAGACAGACTCTACTTCACAATCATGAGTCACACCTTGAAACAATCGAAGGCTTTAGTTCATTTTTCTTTCTTCTTTCGTTGATGGATTTTTGATCTCTAGATACAGCATTATGCTTTTCGTTCATTTATTTCTTTGGTGGGTTGAAAGTGATCTTTCTGTGCTTGATTGGAGCCCACTTGAACTTCTTAACCCAGACGGACATGAAGTAGAGAGCGGTCACGACAACCAATGCCTTGGCACCGAGTCTCTTTCTCTCGTCGTGTTCTGGCTCAGCAGCCCAGTTCAAGAATGTGGTAACATCTTTGGCCATTTGGGAAGTAGTGGCCTCGGTACCGTCTTCGTATTCAACCAAACCGTCGAACAAAACTCTGCCCATCGCAATCGAACCACCTGGGAAGTATGGGTTGTAGTTGGCTCCTGGTGGGAGTTGGACACCAGCTGGAGGTTCATCTGGGTAACCGGTCAAAAGAGCAAAGATGTAGTCACAAGCACCGTGTCTGGCCTTGACAATCAAAGAAAGATCTGGTGGAAGGGCACCTTGGTTGGCAGCTCTAGCAGCTTGCTCATTGGCATAAGGACCTGGGATTTGGTCAGCCAACTTACCTGGTCTCTTTCTTGGGTTACCTTGGTCATCAGGTTCATCGTCGTACTCAAACTCCTCGCACATCTCTCTAACCTCATTTTGAGTGTGAGAGACACCAACAAGAGTTCTCCATGCGACTCTGTCCAAAGAGTGACAAGCAGCACAGACTTCTCTGTAAACTTGGAAACCTCTTCTGATCGAGGCGTGGTCAAAAGAGTCAAACATACCGTTGTGAGACCAGCCGTAAGATGGAGCGTGGAGACCGTGCTCGGCAGCAGTCATAGCCTGAGCAGTTTGTGAGTCTTGGTACAAAATGTAACCAGAGGCCAAACCAACGGTAGCAATGGTACCATTGATCACCTTCTTCATGCTCGAAGACACCTCGGCCGATCTAGATGCTGTCGAGAATGCTTTCTGTATGTGCGTTAGTAAGATGAATTGCTTTGTATTTGTGGAGCATTTGATGACAGTGTAAATGTTGAACTAAAATTTCACCAAAAAAATTTGGCCAATGAGCATCGAGTAAAAAATAACAGGACGAATAATCAACACTGAAAAGATCGTATTTCGCAATCAAATTCTCGAGCTGCCAAAACATCCAAAATGGATACGATGTGTAGCGTACGAATTGTTGAGTGGTTTCGAAAACCTTTGTATCGTAAAGGTCACATTTAGCTGGTCTATTTCAACCACCCTTCTCGCCAACCGTGCGTAGCTCACTAATGATCACGAGTAGCCCGCAGGATAGCGACGAGCTGGAGCAGATGAGCACAACAAATCACCATGTGAGTGTTCAAAGACTGTTTGCTGTCTCAAAATATAATGAATGTGCTTGTTGTTGTCGGTTTCACTCATTCATTTGTCTTGTCATTTTCCACTGTCACCATGTAGTGTCCGTAGCCTCAAGTAATACATACCGCATTCAACGAACGCCTCAAAGTAGAACCAAATTGTGAAAACATCGTTGCTTCCTAGTTAATCTATGTGTTCTATCTGCACAACAGAAACAGACACCCACTTGATAAAACTCACTTAATAAAACTAACCAACTTTACAATTATTCAACATCCAAGACGCACTAACTGTGTTTTTTTTTTCATCTCGCTCCAGCCAACCAGCCCGCGAGACAAGCCAACGGCGGGTGGCTCACGGGGCAGGCCCACCGCGGAAGAACACCAGGGGTCACCGGGGAATTCGCGCGAGCAAGTCCGCCAAAATTACCGGCCGTGGCAGGCTTGTTGCGTACAGATTGTCGCGGAAAAAAAATTTTGCCCAACAGCCAATGACAGAAGAAATAAAAGTCAAGTTTGCGAACACCCGTGTTCGATTATGGCAGCGTGGACTTTTTCTACACCCCTTGCAATGGTTTGCTAATTGGGGTGAATCTATTTGTCGGCAGTGCATCCGTGCACCAAGACCAAGCATCAAGTTGTGTAAAGGTTTTTGGTTTTTTGGCTGTGCGGAGTTTGAGTTCTGGTTTTTTAATTTTTACCTCTCTATTTCAAACACGCTATTTACGCGTTGCATGTCATCACTACACACCTCTTCATCAACTGTCTTCATACCCAATACCCACTCCCACAATGGCCGAACAAGACTACACCAACCAACAGGAACAGAACTACCTTGATTTATGTCAACGAATCATAAAAGAAGGCGAACACAGACCCGACAGAACGGGCACGGGCACTTACTCGCTGTTCGCACCTCCACAAATGCGTTTCAATCTTCAAGACGGAGAATTCCCGTTGCTCACAACCAAAAAAGTATTTTTCAAAGGAATTTTGCACGAACTTCTTTGGTTCGTTGCCGGTGAAACAGACGGTAAAAAACTCTCAGAAAAGGGTGTTCGTATTTGGGAAGGAAATGGATCGCGTGAGTATCTCGATTCGCTCGGACTCACCAACAGAAGAGAAGGTGATTTAGGTCCAATATACGGTTTCCAATGGAGACATTTTGGTGCAGATTATGTTGATTGTGACGCGGACTACACCGGTAAAGGATACGACCAATTGGCAAAGATCATTGATACCTTGAAAAATAATCCATACGATCGCAGAATTATTATGAGTGCCTGGAATCCAGCAGCTTTTAAGGAAATGGCATTGCCTCCATGTCATGTGTTTTGTCAATTTTACGTCAGTTTCCCAGCCAATTCAAAGCCAAGGCTTAGTTGTGTCATGTATCAGAGATCATGTGACATGGGTCTAGGTGTTCCATTCAACATCGCTTCTTACGCTTTGCTCACTTGTATGATTGCTCACGTTGTGGACATGGAACCAGGTGAATTTATCCATACCATGGGTGATGCACATGTGTATTGCGATCACGTGGATGCACTCAGGGAACAATCTCAAAGAACTCCAAGGAAGTTTCCAACATTAAAAATCAATCGCAAAGTTACAAGTATTGATGACTTCAAATTTGAAGATTTCGAAGTTGTGGACTACAATCCATACGGCCCTATCAAGATGAAAATGAGCGTTTAAAGCAAAAATAAAAGCATATTTATTGTCGCGTTCGTAATGTCCAATCATAAACTACATAATGTCTCTCATCTCACAGTTCGTTAACGTGTAACCTCCTTCTAATGTTTCCGCTCAAACTTCTCCGTTTTTGCAAAAGATTTTCACGCTCATCTCTATTAGCCTCCTGGGTCATAAACTCGAAAACTGAGTCTGTAGATGGCACGTCTTTTGCAAAAGAGTTTCGTCCTCGTAAGTCAATCATTGAATTACGTCTCATACGATTCATTTCTGACTGTGCAACTTCCTGTAACGGATGACTCCGGCTCGAAACAGAAACAATCTCAGAGACTGATGACTCTCGAGAACTTTCGTCTGTCTCGTCTCTCTCTGTCGAGCTCGGATCTCTGCTGGAGTCGTATCTTGTCACTGGTGCAAATCGTTCAGACGATCTTCGCACTTGTTTGCGGATCATCGGAGCCTGATAGCTCAACGAACGTCTTCTCTTCTTTCTCTCATTTATAGGCGTTGGCATTGACAAAGGATCAACATTAGACCACGATGGCGTCTCCTGATATGGACGGCTTCGTTTTGCACTGGTCACACCAACTTCCGGAGAAACACTTTCAATCTCAATCACAGTCGGAGTTCCAGAAGTTCTTGGTGGAGTGGCTAAAGAGTTCGTAAGTGATCGACTGTTTGCCTCTCCTGATACTGAACTGTTAAGTCTGGATCTTCGCTGTGCTGTTGGATCTGACTTCGAACGCTGGGCCGCTTGAACTGGACGGATGATAGGCGGTGGCATCATCTGTGCAACTGGTGTCATTTCTGGTTCTGGAGTTGTATACTCGTGTGTCTTTTCCGGTTCCGGAGTTGGAATAACTACCACTTCCGCTGAGACAGATCGATTCAACCGTGTTGAACGCCTGCGCTCGTGAACAGATAGAATCTCTGGTGCTGGTGTCTCTTCTTCTTCTGCTGGTGGCGTTTCTCTGATTGGAGTATCTCCTAGATCAACGGGGGTTGCCATCTGCCCCGGCAAAACACTCTTCCTCCGTCCCCGAGAACCCAACTTCTCGTATAGATTGAACGCTCCCGTCTCCTTTTTGTGTCTCATCTCCTGCAGCTTGATCGCCTTCAATTCTCGAAGTCTATCTCCACTAAGTGAGTCGTCAAGACCAGCCTCCTTGCGTAATTTAGAAATTGAACTCATAAATCCTTCGTACCTTTCAATCATATCCGTCTCAAGAAGACTCAGACACTGACTCAGCCGACCCCGAAGCTTCACCTCGTTATTTTTTAGTACTAAATTCTCGCCTTGAGCCAGCGCCAATTGTTCCTCTAAATGCGTGATCCGCGTCATAAGTTCTGAGTTTTTCGTTGCTAACACTTTGTTTTGCTGTAAAAACCGTCGTTTCACAAAATTCAACTCAATCACGTTGGAAGACGTCTCTGGTGTCGCTCTTGTTTGTGTCCTTCTTGTCATTCCGCCCCCTTCTGATTGCAATTCTACCACTGTTGAAAGTGTTGGATTATTAGCCAACCTAGCCATTTTAGCAAATATCAGCCAGAGCAGTGCCCTGTTTGGTTTGAATGTCCGTGCTTCTAGCTAGAAGAGTCGTTTAATTGTCTCCAACCACACGAAAACCAGTTTTTGTACTTCTATATCGTTAAAATAATTAATTAAAAGGAAAAAAAAGGGTGTTTGTGTTATGGTCGTGTGCGTACTATTTGCAGAACGTGAAGTCAAAAAAAATAAAAGACGCGTCAACGCGACATCCTTTTTAGGTATCTATCAATTTAAAGTGTGTGAGCTCTCTCTAAACAAATAAAAAAAACATACGGGTTCATCGCTACCGCCACCATCATGGAATCATCTTTGCACCAAAAACTAACACAAAAGACAAGGGAGTTAGAAAACTTACAACAGATCAAGGATTTAACCAGATCTCTCAATGTTTCGCTCGAAGAGTTCGGTACCCAATTAGATCAACTTGGTCAGGAGTCTAGTTGTATCGAATCAGTCACGGGGAACTGGATCCGTATTATCAGAGCTATTGGTCTTGCATCTAGTTCTCTTAGCAAGTACAAAGAAGAGGATTTCGAGAATGAACGACCAATGACAGAGAGGTTAGTTAGGTGTAAGATAAATGAGCAGCAAAAGATTGTGGGGAAGAACCAATGATGAGTGCGAATAACGGGCAAAACTGATATTAAAGCTCAAATGACCTGTATTCGTCGTTAATTCTTTGTCATTGAATGAAGCGAGTTCACGCTACTCAGTCACCACTCGTTAACTCCATTTTCACTGGTCATTGTTAGCTGACTCATGAGTGGGCCAAAAATCTCCTCAAAAAAAATTCACCGCAAATGACTTGCAAACGACTCGCTTCGCTCATCAATTACTGGCCATTGCTCATCTTTACATTATACATTAGTACACACGGTTGATCCACTTGTTGAGATCAATTTTTTCATCAAGCTCCGCAAGAAGATTGTTCTCCTGTTCAAAATCACCATCAAGTTCACCAGAGACGCCCAGCAACTTCAAATCGTTCTTGGTAAGAACCAAGTCGCTCACAGAACTAGGTGGAACCATCTCGATACCCGACAAACCAGCCACAATCTTCAGATACTGGTTATTCTTCAGTCCAACACCGTTCATTAGACTCTCCCAATCGTTGGTGAGTAACAACCTCCGCCAAACAATCTTCTCAAGAAGAACATGTGCGTATGAGTACGCATTTTCGTTCGAAAAAACACGAGACTGTGGTGTATGTTTGACAAAGCTCAACAGTTTGAATAGATTATTGAAGTTCTCGTGGTTTGATCCATCGAAATTGAGCAAAGTCAGCAATTGAACAAGCTCAAAAAGATCTAACTGTTGTGACTTTTCCATTTTCCCCAAGACAGAAGCTAATTGTGCTTGGAATTCGGTAAGCTTATTCTCCAGAAGAAATGGTGACTTTTCAACCAAAGCTTGAATAGCAGTGGAATCAAGCTCAGAGTATCGACTCAAAAGCAGATCTTTGTAGTTTTTTTGCAGTTCAATAAGTTGCAAACTGACTTCAATCTTATCTAGTAAAGCAGAAATTTGATCAGTCTCGTTGTCTAAAGCATAAAGCGATAATTTCGCCAAATTCAGCTGGATTTTCTTGTTCTCAATATTCTCATAGCTTGCTTGAGAAACGTAACTTGTCAGCTTATTAGCAGCCTGTAAGTATTGATCGTTCTCAATGTCCAAAATCCAAGCAAATCTGGAATTTTCAGCATTAGAGTCCAGAAACGTCTCGAGAAGATCTGGATATTTGTGAACATATCCGAGCAAAATGTTGATTTTATGTGTTCTCACATAATATGAAAATAGTGGCTCCGCAAACTCATATCCAAATCTTTCGAAGCAGTCGTCGAACTTCAAAGAAACTTCACCACTATAGGCATCAGCCATGACTGAATTGTCGATCTGTGAAATGAGTTCTCTCTCGCTATCGAGAATCTCACATGTACTCTCTAAATCTTGAAAACCTTCGACCAATGGCGAAATTTGTTCTTGTTTGCCAAGAATAATGAAAACTTTGATCCATCCCTCTCTGTTAGAGTTGAGTAAGTTGGTAAATTGGTTCAAATTCTCCTCCTTGTCAATCTTCTTGCCTGATAATAGAGATTGTATAGAACTTTTGGTTGCATAATACAGGAATAGCGATAAGTTCAGAACAATCTCACACACCTTATTCTTGAGCTCCGACTCATGTTGAGATTCCAAAACATCAGACTGCTCACTCACCAAAGCCTTCAAAAATTCGTTAACATTTTCCAAAAGTTGGATTGAACTCACAAAGATAGGTTCAGTTTCCGTTGTATCGCTACCATCGCTGTTGAACACGCTCCATTTGATGTCCTTTTCAATGGACATGAAACCCTCGGTGAAGATTTTAAAGAGAGCTTCTCCAAACGACAAACGTTTACCAGGGGAAAGTTCCAGATTTTCAGTCGTTTTGGTTAAAAGATCAATCACGGAGTCAGCATGCTCGTCAAAAAACTCGTTCACTTCTTTGAATTGCTTCAAAATGCTCGAGCTCACAATTTTATTGATTTCTGAATTCCGAAGGGTAGCATTGTATAGTTTGGAAGTCAGGTGAACTTGTTCGGTCATGTTGATTAATCTTTGTTTCAAGTCTGATCCTATAGTGAAATTCTCCGAAACATACTGACACAAGTTTTGCAAGATTTCACATCTTCTCACAAGATTGGATTCTAAAGCAGGATATGACGACAACAAAAATGAATTGTTGAGTACAATTTCATTACAGAGCTTTGAGATAGCACTCTCTATAACGGAGTCGGAAGTACCAAGGTTTGAGTTTGTGAAATGGAAACGCAATGGAGTCTTGGGAGACTGGAATTTCAATGCCTGCTCAATCCTTGATTTGATGTAAATGACAGGATCACCACTGTGTTTAGTATCAAAAATTTCAATTTGCAAAAGTCCTAATTCAGTGACTGCTACAATTGAGGTCTCACCAACTGTACCGAATCCATAGATCTGCAAATCTGATTTGAAGCTGATAAAATCTTCCCAGTGTGAGTTTGTTGCAATATCTGTAAGTGTGATGGTTTTGTCAGAGATGACCGCGGCTGTCGAACGGCCGTGGAATGTGTACAACTTTGGGTACTTATCGGAGTCCGAAGTTATTGAAACTTTGGTGTAACCATTGATAATGACGCTATTTTCAGACAATGTGATATTGTAAAGAAGATGCATGGTTCCATCCAGCTCTGTCTCGCACGAAACAAGAACAAGAAGTTGGTGAGGCGACAGTGGCTCTAAATCTTTAACTTTCAAAGCAAACGGTGATTTAGGGTAGTTCTCTTGGAAATGGGCATGTAACTCAATTTTGAGATCTATCTGTGCCAATGTAGATGTAGAGTTGTTTCTGATGGAATTGAGCACAACGAGATCTCCATCTTCTTCTTGTATGTATAGAAGTTTGTTGATTTCACTCTCGTCAATACTTTTCATTGAAATAATTTTGTTGGAATTATCATAAGCCTTCAAATTGTATGAAGAAAATTTCATGAAAAATCTAAGAAACGAGCGGGGTGAATGAACTTCAGAAACACTCAGATTGCTTCTTCCAAGTTCATGTATTAGTGAGACAAGCAAAACTCTTCTTGTACTTGTGGCCACTAAAACACCAACGTTCTCAACTAATTCAGAGATTGTGACAAATTCTCCATTTGGAAGCTTCAAGTCTGCGGTTTGAACTTTATTCAAAATGTCCAATGATGGAGCAAGACTCAGTGCTTCAATGAACTGGACTGTTCCTCGAACAGAGTCGATGATCAAAACACTTGTTTCGTCTTCAACCCCGTTATTTATGAGCTTCACCTGTGGCAGTATACCGTGCTCGTTTTTCTCATAACTGAACTCAAACGGAATAGGTTTAATCTCACCAGAAGTATAGTCATAAATCAAGATTCTGTCGCTGGTTATGAGAACGGAGGTATTTGTGTTGTCGTCTGTAAATCCGTAAATAATTGTTTCCTCGGATTTTAGACTCGGCAGCTCCGATGGCAGTTTAAAGACACGATAATCATCAGTTCTAGCCACTTCTTTCAAGATCGAAGACGTGTTGAAACGTTGTGTACTTTGTTTTGGTCCATTGTCCGCAGCTTTGGGGGTAACAGAGGATCCCTTGAGTCGATCCACGCTGAAGCTGAAGGCTGACATGGTAAACAGCGGTGTTTATATATGGTGAGGTGATGATGGGGTCACCAAACTGGTTGATGATGTTTCTATGTTTATATAACAAATTTTAGAAAAAGTAGGGTGTTGATGGTCCGGGTAACCCCTATGGATTTGGGACTATTTTTTTTTCATTTGAATTTTTTTTTTTTTTTTTTTTTTTTTTTTAGATAATTTTTCACCCTGGAAAACTTATCAAGGTAATACGTGGTTGCAGTAGTATCAGCTCTTGTGAAACTCTGTTATACGCTCCATCCGCAATGATCAGAACCGCAAAGCCAAAAAATGCACGTTCCAAAAGAGCTCTTGACAAGAAACAGCCAAAAATTGTTGAAAATGTCAAGACTGCCCTTTTTGTCCCTGGATCAAACTCAAACAAAGCTCTCCACGACATATCCGTGGATATTTCTTCATTGAAGAAACCTGATATCAAGAGATTCACCAAGAAGAACGATGTTCTCCCCTTCGAAGATGCCACCAAGCTTGAGTTTTTCAGTGAGAAGAACGATGCTTCTCTCATAGTTCTCACATCCAGTAACAAAAAGAGACCTAACAATATGACATTCGTGAGAACTTTTGACTACAAAATATACGATATGGTGGAACTTCAAGCTCTCAGTAATTACAAATTGTTCCAAGATTTCAAGAAAGTCACTTTCCAAGTTGGTCTCAAGCCGATGTTTGTGTTCAATGGTGCCATCTTTGATTCTCACCCGGTTTTCATGCAAATAAAATCTCTCTTTTTGGACTTTTTCAGAGGGGAAGTCACCAAACTTCAAGATGTTGCTGGATTGCAACACGTTATCGCCGTCTCTGCCATCGAAGAAGATGATCATGATGGATCAGCTATTGCAAAGTTACCATTGGTTCATTTCC
The DNA here is from genome assembly GCA_003707665.2 of Ogataea pini. Taxonomy (NCBI): domain Eukaryota; kingdom Fungi; phylum Ascomycota; class Pichiomycetes; order Pichiales; family Pichiaceae; genus Ogataea; species Ogataea pini. Next base: position 48,739 of record PPKL02000010.1, on the reverse strand, counting down.
GTGTCTACAAACTTAAAACACTCAAATCTCAAGAGCCAAAGCTTCCTAGAATTGAATTGGAAGAAATAGGACCACGTCTCGATTTCAAAATTGGAAGACATCAATACGCTTCTGCCGAAATGGAGAAGGAGGCATTGAGAATCCCTAAACAGTTACAACCATCCCAAAAGAAGAACGTCGACTTGGATAGCATGGGTGATAAGATTGCTAAGGTCCATGTTGGTTTACAAGACTTGAGCAAGTTACAGACTAGAAAAATGAAGGGTCTTAAAAGCAAATACGACCAACCTCAAGATGATGATGAGGAAGACGGAGACGAAGAGGGAGACGACGACGAGTACGACGATAACGACGTCATCAGTGACGACGACAACAACGAGGAAGGTGACGTCACAGAGTACGTGGATGCCAACGAAGAGGTTTCCGATGGTGAGCCAGAACCTAAGAAGAGAAAGCTGTAGGTTAAATAAAAATAGTAGGCGAATATCGTGATAAGTGAATGTAATTATCAAAACTAACTAGTAGTAATGTGTGTGCGAATATGTCCAAATTAGTTAGTCTTTAATGAACTTGAGCGAGGCGAATAATGAGGAGCGAAGCGAGTCATTGATTGTGACTGATATATGACAAGCGAAGCGAGTGTTTGGTCACGATCAATGAATCCAGCAATGATTGTTCTGATTCATTGGACGTGACTTGTGTGATTCACTCAGGACTCACTTTGCTGGTACTTCGCTTGTGAATATGGAATAAGCAAAGTACCCAAAGTGGAAAAGAAACTTTGGGAATTAATAAAAATTATGACCATATCTGTTAACTGGCGGTTTTTCAGTGGAATTGTTTTCCAAAAATGAAGAAACAGTGGATGGGCTTTGAAAAAAACAGTATTTATCTAAAAGATCTTGATATGATTTTGAGTTGATTTCTGGTTTGATCGCAGAATTTGGATTTCTCAGCGATTGTATCCCATTGGAGGTGTTTGTAGCAGAAGCAGGCTCATTATTCAGTGTATTGCTAGCAGTGTCATTCACTCCAGGCTCTCTAGCTACAGAACTTGGTGATGAGTCTTGTTCTTCATTTGACAAGGAAAATGGTTTTTTTCGGTTGAGAGAACTGTCGGGGTGTTGCCCTTCCAATGAAAAGTTTGTTTTATTCAAAGGCTTTGTTTGGCTAATTTCCTTGTACTTCAAAGGGACTTCAGGTGGGATCAAATCTGTAAATGTTGGAGGATATGACTGATCTTTCAACACTAACGGAGTTCCAGGTGAATTCATGTTGCTGCTCAAGCCTGTTTCCGTATAATCATCTGAAGGCTTAGAGAATAAAAAATAGTTCTTGGATGGAGTGTCATCATTTCTCTGAGTTCTCGATGCAGGAGGCTCTTTCAGAGAGAAGCTACCTAATGCATCGTTTATTTGTGACAAAGATGACGAATTCAAATCATGGCTACTGTCAGAGATTTGGGATATAGTGGTATCTTCCATGCTTCTGCTCTTGCGTAGATACCTGGAAGAATAGGAGTTATCGTGCCGTGGCGAGAGGTTCTTCTGAATACTGTGATGGCTTCCAGATTGAGACTTCGTGAACTTCAGTCTGTAATTCTTATGATAGTTATTGTCCCAGAACTCTTGGTTGTTGGCAACGAACTTGATGCAAATGTAAAAGCAAGGGTCTATCCCAATGTTGAATTTGCGGGATCCAGAAAATTGCGAAAAAAGTGTAGGAACAGACATTTTGAACACGAATCTGTCATAGTTAGCCTTTTTCAGTAGTCTGGGTATCTCGGGCATATAAGAGGCATCAATGTTCAGGGCCGTCTCCCAATCATTATAAGTATATCTCACACTGACCGTTTTTTTGAAAGCAATATTCTTCACAGCAATTTGACCTAGCAGTTCTGTCTTATCGACGTTCAAAAAACACCTCTCGAGAAAAACGGGTGTTTCTTTATCAATTTCATCTCTGTAAGACACTTTTGGAAATGCAGTAAGGTCAAGTTGCCACGCTCTGATGAGTTTTTTGAAACGTTCAGCATTGGAACGACTGTTGTTGGCTACAAAATCTTTCGACGCTCTCAAAATACTATGATAAGTTGCATATGGATCTTTGTTGCCTTCGTCATCACTGCCAAAACTATCATCGTCATCTTCGTCGTCAGAAACATAGGGAGAGTTGGTGGCACTTATACTAATCGGTTTATCTTTTTTATCAAAATATTTCACATCAATTGCACCACCAAAATGAACCTGTTTGTATGTTGGAGTACTCGGAAGGGATTTTGAGGAAATTCCGAGATGGTTGAGTTTCAAAGAAGATTTAACCAATTCACCAGATTTTTTCCGTACTAATGGATGTAAGAATGCATCATTAGAAAACTCAGGAGAAAGTTCTGTTTCAGGAAGTGATAATGGACTTGCCAGAAAGTCGGTGCTTGTTGTCTTTGTATCGGATGGCTCTGGCATGATATTGAGTTTTGAATTATCTTGATTTTGCAAGATATTCATCTCGCCTACGATTTTGTGGGAGACATGATCCTCTTGTATTGGAGATTGAACCTGTGAGTTGAGCAATGTGTTTTTTTTCATGACGGATTCTGGATCTCTTGAAATGTTCGAATATCTAGAAGGCTGTCTCATAAACGATAGTGAGAGCGGTAAGTCATCATCGGTGCTGCTATCGCTCGAATGGCGTCTTCTGTGGGTGAAATATTCAACATCTCGTTGATAGCTTTGTTCCGTCTGTTGGCCATCTGTCGAGGCGTTTTGAGTGATTTGTGCCTCTATCTGAGGCTGTTTTTTTGAAGGCACGAAAGGCATTACTCGGAGTGGCGTGATTCAGTTGAAGTTGAAGTTGAGTAAACTATTGTAGTGTTCACATAAAAGATGGTTCAAGATGGCTCGTTGAACAAGGTAAAGGAGAGGTTGGTCTTTGTGTTGTGCGTTTGCCACAACCGTCTGGCATATACCGGTAATATGCGATCGTGAGCGGCTTATTCGGTGACACACGGCTTGAAGAGAAACAGAAAGAGTGGAAAGGAATTCTTCACCCCTGTCAATGATGAATGCTCCTTCTGATTAACCGTGTCAGCTCTCAAAAACCGAACGTTCCTGTGATTTGCAATACACCCGCAAAAAAAGCCTTCCAACATCTATTTGCCAGAAGCGAATCCCACTGCACTTTGTCAATATAAGTGGAAAGAAAGGGGTTTATGCACCGCCACACTGAAGAGGCGGGGGATATTCACTTGTCGGCTTATTGTTTGACAAACTAGGTGTGGCTGATGGGCTCTTTCCCCTCTCTTGAGAGAGATAAGCGAACATCCCGCGGGGCGCCGCGGCGCGGAGCCAAGCGAAAAAAGCGACATCTTTTTTTTCTCAGAGTAACCGAGTCGTCCTCAAAGCGAGTCCTCATATTAAGTCGATCGACGCACTCTGTATTATTTTTTGTTTCTCGACAAAAAACATGCTCCATGTTTTTAGTTTCCTTGATCTGAATGATCTGAATGCCGTGTCTTTTTACCATATCGCCATCTGCATCCGTCCCCCTCTAGCCCCGCATGACAACGGCACCCACAACGCAGTACAATTTCTCCCTGTGGAACATTTGGGTGGCATCAACACTACTCAAAGTCCTGCTCTTCGCTTCGTATCATTCAACAGATTTCGATGTGCACAGAAACTGGCTTTCTATAACAAACTTACTACCTCTGAAAGAATGGTATTTGGAAAATACTAACCAATGGACACTTGATTACCCTCCCTTTTTCGCATACTTCGAGTGGCTCTTGTCCCAATTCGTGCCGAATTCGGTCGCCCAGGATGGCTGTCTCGAAATCACACCAAAAGGCAATTATGGAACTCCAACGATTATCTTCCAAAGATCAACTGTTATTGTCAGCGAAATTGTTCTCTTTGTTGCGCTTCAATGGTTTGTCAACGTGTCGAAAACTTATAAAGAAAGAAAGAGAAATTTTGTCATTGCATCTTCGATCGTTCTATCTCCAGGTTTATTCATCGTCGACCATATTCACTTCCAATATAATGGGTTCCTTTTCGGCATTCTGGTTCTTTCTTTAGTCAATGCAAAATTGAAAAACTATCTCAAGTGTGCCTTCTTTTTCAGTGTGCTTCTATGTTTCAAACATATTTTTCTCTACATTGCACCTCCATACTTTGTGTTCCTTCTCTTTGCATACTGTCTCAATCCTCTTTGCTTCCCTAAGAGCATTCCGGAGCTTTTTTCGCTGGTGAGATGGAAAAATCTCGCCAAATTAGCTTCTGTGGTGTTGGGAGTCTTTGCTTTCGCTTTTGGTCCTTTTGTCTACTATGGAGTCCTACCAAACCTTCTTTCAAGACTATTCCCCTTCTCCAGAGGACTCACTCATGCCTATTGGGCTCCAAATATTTGGGCAGTTTATTCGTTTGTCGACAGAGTTTTAATCCAGTTGACTGTTCGTGTTCCAGGATTTGCGAAAATTATCAACATCATCTTCAAAAAAGACCATCTCGACTTGGAAAATTTGGTTGCAAGCAGTGGAAGTCTCACAAGAGGTGTGGTTGGAGACGTTGAGTTCTTCATTCTGCCAAACATCGAACCAACTCACACATTCCTACTCACCGTCTTTTATCAAGTTCTTTCCCTTATTCCACTCATGCTCAATCCAACTTATGAAAGATTCGTTGGTTCTATTGCTCTCTGTGCTTGGGCATCGTTCCTCTTTGGGTGGCACGTTCACGAAAAGGCAATCATGCTCGTTATTATCCCTTTCAGCTTTATCGTCACCCAAGATCGCAAGTTGCTGCCATTATTCGAAACATTAACAGCCTCGGGATACGTTTCCCTGTTTCCTCTACTGTTTGGCTCTGCTGAATGGCTATTCAAAACTCTTCTGACATTTGTCTGGTTTGTCATTTTTGCTAATAGCTTCAATGAGGTTTGTCACATCACTACTATCATGTCGAAAAGAGTTTTTATTCTCGACCGTCTCAATTCATTATACAATGTCTTTCTCATACCAATGTGCTGTGTTCTACAAGTCCTAAACATACAAACCCGGAATTTTGAAATTCTGAAGAAGTTAGAGTTCTTCAACTTGATGGTTTACAGTGTCTACTGTTCCATTGGTGTTATCTCTTCTTGGAATATGTTCAGTTGGTTGTACTTTTTGGATGACTCAATTTGGGAATCTAAAGACGAATCTTTTGAATGAGTGAATTCAAATCTATTTACATGCACACGAACTAATCAGATTAATGGCAATCAGTCATCCTCCATAGCAGTTTTCTCTGCCACTAATTTAGCATAACTCAATGAAGGTGTAGGCTCATCTTTGACATATGAAGCAATGATTCTGTGTATCTCGTTAGATGCACTTTTATCAACTAAACCCCAACGTAACAGTTCGCGTAAAATATCGTCAACTCTCTTCGTTTTCAATGCATCATGCAAAAACGACAAAATGAAATCAAAGGCACTCACCAAGGCTTCTTCACCGGCAAGCATGGCTTTTGTCAAATGATTGAGATCTTTCAAGAATTGTAAAATCTGTGCCTGTTTCGTCTTATAGAGAGTCGCAAAGTTGAGTATAATAACAACTAATTCCGCACTGTTTCTTGGTATATGTTCTGCAAATAGGTTTTGGTAACCTCCAGTAATCAAAAGGGGTAAACGTTGTAAGTAGTCTTTTTCTGGATCGCGATCTTTGGCCGATTTGAAGAACAATTCTCTAGCCTCGGGTAACATTCCAGAACCAACCCATTGAACCAGCATAGTTTGAATTTCAATCTTGTACTCACGTTCTTGAACGTCGATAATTCGCTGTTTTTCTAAAGACTTCAGCATAAGACATATGATTTTCATCAGTTTTTGTGAATGAGAACGTCTGACAATGTAGCCTGCTCCATCAAGATCTGAGGCCTGTTGTGAAGGATCATCGTCTTCAACATCTAGTTGAGTTCCTCTCGATAAGTGAACTATGACATTCGCAAAAAATTCGTGAAGCAACATTGAAACCTCAATTTGGGACAATTCCAACATTCCAGCTCGGCTGAATGGAAATCTCGTTTGCTTTTGATCTCGAGCATACGGAGTATTACCGCGAAGTTCTAACAACAATTCGTGGAAGTAGTTGATAAGCCATTGATTGAGTTCTTCCTGACACAAAAACCAAATCAAGACTCTTCTCAATCCCTCCACCATGAACAGTTCGTCAATTACAGCTAATGTTATGGCTGGATTGAACCTGAGCATTTCTTGGAAATGGAGATCTGCTGCAATGAACTCATAGATTCTTTCTGGGTTTATCGTTGAATCGTTGTGTTTATCTCCAACAGATTCATAAGCCATATGGCAAGATTCCCATTCATAAAGAACAACCCAAGCAACGCTTTTCACTATTTTTGCTCCCATTGAATCCGAAATTGGACCTTTTGTCATCTTCAGAATCTCCGCAAGTAATTCATCCACAGACGTAATGAAAACAAATGGATCATCATGAGATTTCTTCAATTCCTCGTAAAACGCTTTCGTCAGCTTGCTGTTAGCACCACGTGGAATATCTGACCAATCAGAACCATCTTTCCAAGTATCTGTAGCAAGTCTTTTGGAAAGGGGTAATCTCACTGCCAATGGTGCTTTGGACGATCCAAATGGCTTGGTCAGGTCGAAATTTCTGCTGCGTTGATCGACTCCAGGGACATTGTCCACTCGATTGTCCTCTAAAACACTTTCCTTTGGTTGTACTTCCTCGTCTTCCTCTTCCTCTTCTTCCTCCTCCTCTTCCTCTTCCTCTTCGTCGAACAAACCCTCATCCTCCTCGGCAAAAACACACACACAATCTGGATGCAATTCGTATTCACCATCTTCTTCATCTTCATCGGCAGTTGGTCCCTGCTTATACTTGTTCACGAAGTCTTCATAACTGCTATACCCATGAATCTTAGTGAATTCCTCAAATTTGTCGGCATTGTCAAGAGCGCCAGACTGTCGCAGTCCTTTCATCAAATACGCTTTATCGCTCGTAGAATGGTGATGTTTGTAATATGGATCATCTGGATCGAGCTCCAGCTCAAACATGTACTTGACGTCCTCATCGTACTTATCTTCAGGTTCGAAGTTGAAAAGAAGCTCTGTCACATCTTCAAGATCGCTGCCCAACGCCAGCATTGCGGCTGCATATATTCTCATATCTGCGTTCAAACCTCCGCTACCAGTTTTTCTTCCCCATGGATTCATGAAATTACTCAAAGATTCGTGAGAGTAATCGTGATATCTCTCTACGAGATCATCGTTCAAAATCAATGCCAACACGGATCTCAAAGCAGAGGAATTTTTCACCACATGACGAATCACACTTGGATATCCACGGAAATTCTGTTCTTCATCTCTTCTATCAATTTCAAGACCCAAAATAACCAAATGAGTCTGATTTTTCCATAGTTGTAAAAAGAACGATAAAAATGGATTCAAACACATATTTTGCATGTTCTCGTACAGCTTGTATATTGTGAAAACGGCAACACATGCAATGGAGTAGACAAGTCGTAACTTGTAAAAATTATCATAGATGTTTCTCGCTCCCGAGAGAGTTTGACATGGCATCCATTTACTGAGCTCATCGGTCCAATTTTCCTCGTCGTTTTTCACGCTCAACAGAATAGACTCGTCGTCGCAGTTACATGCCTCCATGATGCGTTTGACGATGGTAGCGAGATCATATGCCATTTGAAAAACAGGAAGTTTATCTGACGAATCGAGCTGATAGTCCATGATATTGCATCCAACAACCAAATCAGAAACCATCTTCAATGATAAAATATATTCGTTGTCCTCTCCAGTGTCTGATGGCTGTGTATATGGGTCACTAAAAGTAGAGAGAGAAAGAAAAAGCTTACTCATTCGTTCGATATATGCTGGCGAGTCCGTTTTTGAGTTTGCGATATTGAGAAATTTGAAAACTGCTCTATGAATTTTTGTTGGCTGGAAACCTTGTGCACCATGGGAGAAATTGAAATCAAAGGTGTATTCTCCCAGAACCTCTTCGTCCAAAAGACTATCATCATCTGAGTAGTCATATTCAGCGTCTCTCAAGAGTAAATCTTCATACGACACCGGAGCAGCAACGGAGGTGTTCGCAGGAACTGCAGGAGTTTTGGAGCCTCCGTTGCTACTCGTTGCCTTCTTCTTGAACCGTTTGGATGGTATATTGTATGTATTCTATAATTTCCTTGCGCCCAAACCCAACAGAGCACTCGGCTAGTTGACTGGCGTTTTTGTTTGTATAGTCTTGTCTATTGTGTACAAGTGCCGGTTAAAATGCTCTATCACAAGAGTTCAATGATGATGATAGTTCATTTCTCACTGTTGAATAAAAAGTTTTGTCAAAAGTTTTGCCCTCTTTAGGTTTTGAAATATTTTAAATTTTCCAAATTTTTAAAAAGTCCTAAATTTTTTGTTTTCGTTGTTCGCGTAGTGAAAAAGCATCGAGTTTTACAGTTATAACGAGTATATTTGTTGTAATAATATTATGCTACCTATCTAACCACAAGCAACGAGACTTATGAGTCGTGAGGGACATGCGGGTGAAAAAAGAGTCAAACACTTCTTATACATCCCAGTACCACTCGTTTGTCGTTTTTCATTTGTCATTCGCTCCGCTCATGAGTCGCTCTATTTAAACCCGAAAAACTCCTCTGCATTTTCAATATGGACCCTTCCCAATCCCTTCCTAGCTCTCTCAAATTCCTCCTTCGTTTTGAGCTGACTCAACTTCTTCTGCCTAAGCTTTTTTTCCTCAACCTCAAGCTTACGAATATAGATCATATCGTCACGATAAAACTCATCACCCGGCTTGTTTGGTGCTTCAAAAGGCTTCAAACTCTCAATGTAGCTCAACGGAAGATTGAACAATTCAAGATTATGCTGCTGCGTATTTAGTGCAGAAGTTGCAAAGATCGAGTTGACCGGCGTAAACTTGCGTGTCTTGCTGAAATAAGGACTGTAATTAGTTTCCGTTCTCTCTGCCTTGATTTTCTTGTATTGCTCGAGATCCTTCAAAATCGATGAATTTTGTAGTTTGAGATTTCTGAATTTTTTTGGTGCCAAAGACATTGACAGCGATAATGGCGAACGTGTATGGTTGAATTTGATTGGTTGGAGCAATGGCTGGTAGTTACTGAACAAAACGTCTAACATAAGCTCGTTTTTTTGGATATTGTCTGTTGCAGGCACTCTTGGAAGTGCATTTATGTAATTTTTCTTTGACGCCTTGAATGCTGCATTGTTCAAGGTATGGGGTTGAGCAATGATTTGAGCCTCCTGTTCGCCCCGCTCAACAGAGTTTGGCTTCAAAGCCGTCTCTTGCTGCTGCATTTGCTGCTGTGGTTGACGAGCAGTTGTGGCTGTGCTAGCTTCTGTAGAAGTAGATGAATAACGTTGCCAACTTCTGGCATGTGTGGCGCGTCTACTTGTTGTTCTGATTCCATTGAACATATCGTTGCTTATCTAAAGTGTTCGTTATCCGACCTAATATGTGTGCTTTCCCTAGCTACTCCCCAAAATGCACTTGAAGAGTTAAGTGTATCCTGCTGATATTTTCCCGTACTCAAAGACAGATCTCTTTCAATATAAAAACTAAAGAAACAAAACTATCAGCCCAGATTTATGCCAGCAATCTCACGTTGCATTCCAAATCCGTTATCTTTTTTCCTGCACCACAGTTTATGAGATTTTTTTTTTGGACCGATATCTTCTTTTTGTATGGAGTAATCGTTTTTCAAGCCGTTACCACCGGGCCGTTACCGGAAAGACGGCAGGAATAATATCTAGGCAACATGGGGAAAGAGGGGATTATACCGTAGCGGTCTAGGTTTCACTATAGAATTATATAGAGGTTGTCACGTCATTGTCACGTCAACCTCACTCACAGTCTCTTATCGGCTGTAATTTCGTGTGCTTGATTTGGTAGTGTGACTTTCTCCCTCGGCTTTCCCCCTTCGGTTTGACATTCCGTTCTACGATTCAGATTAATGTAGTTAACTTCAAAAGACCCTTGTACCACCATATAACCAGTGAACTACTTTGTTTCTGTTCCTGTTGATTTGACACTTTGCGGCTGCCTTACCGTTTGATCTTTTTTTCTTCCTTTTTTGAGGACTTTATCGACGCGTCGATCGATGCACTTCTGGGTGCGTAAAGTTACCCAAAAAGAGTGTTCTTAATCTGAACTGAGTTTGGTGGCAAAAGAGTGCTACGCTCATCAAGATCATGTCATCCACAGAAAAGCGACTCCTCAAGGAGTACCGAACAGTTCAAAAAGAGTTGGCTAATGAGACTTCCGCACTCAGATCAACAGGAATACTCAATATGAAACCAAACTCAGAAACGATGTATAAATGGACATCTGTGATCCAGGGACCGGTAAATACTCCATACGAAGATACAACATGGAATCTTGACATTGAATTACCCCCGAATTATCCGCTTGAGCCACCTGCCATAAAGTTCAGAGTCTACAGTGACGAAAAAATACGACAGTTACAAAGTAGAGCCTTTTCTAAGAACGGTGCAATCAGGAAATGCTACAAGATGCCACATCCAAACATAAGTTTCAAAACGGGAGAAATTTGTCTGGATATTCTCCAGAAGAAATGGTCGCCTGCATGGACACTACAGAGTGCGCTGGTAGCAATCGTTGTGCTTCTTTCCGACCCAGAACCATTAAGTCCGCTCAATATCGACATGGCAAACTTACTAAAATGTGACGATATAACAGCTTATGACGATACAGTTCGTTACTACACGGGCAAATACTCAGTGCTTGAGCCGGCAGACAAGCAACATTAATGAATTAAAACTTTATATTTTATTCAACAGTAGATAAAAACTGCAAAAGTGTTTTGTGGGTAGATGGAGCTTAATTAAGAGTGGATGGAGTCGTTTATTTCTTGGCCTTCTTTTCCTTTTCAGCTTGATCCTTCAAAACCTTCTTGACAATCTTTTGTTCTTCAATGAGGAAAGCTCTGACGATTCTCTCCTTGACACAGTTAGCGCATCTGGAACCACCGTAAGATCTCGAAACGGTCTTGTGGGTCTTGGAGATAGAAGCGTATTGTCTTGGTCTCAATTGAGCAATACCTGGGAGAGCGACACCACAGTCACCACACTTTGGTCTGGTACCTTGCTTCTTGATGTGTTGAGCAACGAGCTTTCCACCTGGGGTCTTAACGACCTTGATCTGGTTAGATCTGGTGTTGTCTATAGAAAAATGTTAGTATGACTGTGCTCTAGTGGAAAATTGCAGAAGGCTTGCAAAATACCTGCTGATGATGAACAAACAGAGCATGACAGTTGAAAAACATGTGTTGAAAGTTCTCGTTAACAACACCACAACACAACTCAACTCAACTATTGGATGATGCATTTGCGTTTGCAATCTTTGAAGTGTTGTATGCTTGTTATGAGTTATGTTTCGTTTTCTCCGTCATGATCATTTGACTACCTGTCTAGCAGTGCTTGCTTCATTCTTTGATGTCGGTACATACATGGATTTCTTCTTCTGAAAGTAACTCTTTGGGCCATCCTGATGATACTATGCTGTGTCCAGTGTTACTGAATGCTATTCCAATCAATCGAAGTAAATGTTGAAATATAATGTACCAGTATTGAAATTTTCACTAAACAGAATCTCCACTCACCGCCAAACACAGAGAGTCTCACACGCAGCTGGTGAGTCTCGGTTCCACTCTCTTGGAAAATTTTTGAAAATTTTCAAGCTGTCATTCTGAAACCCGGGCCGCTCTTAGTAAAAAATAACGGTGCGGGGAGTTTAAACGGTCACCAACCCTTTACAAACGCACGTGATCAAAAAAATAAAACCCTAAAAATATTGATTAGTTATAAAGATTAGGCACAGCCCTTGTATCTCGTTTACGCAAACATTACAAATCATATATAATAAAGAAAGACCTTATTACATAATCTACTTAGTTCTCGATGGCAATGGCCTCGACTTCGAGAGGAACACCAAGTGGAAGTTCCTTGACAGCAACACAAGATCTGGCAGGCTTGTGGGACTTGTCGTTGAAGTACTTGATGTAAACTTCGTTGAACTCACCAAATTGAGCCATATCAGTGAGGAAAATGTTAACCTTAACGATACGTTCGAGAGAAGAGTTGGAGTCAGCAAGAATTGCCAACAGGTTCTTCAGACATTGGTCAGCCTTGTCTTGGAAAGTACCTTCAATTGGCTTACCCTCAGGAGTGAATGGGATTTGACCGGAAACGTAGACGAAACCGTTGGCCTTAACTGCGTGAGAGTAAGCAGCGGCAGCTGGTGGAGCGTTGGCAGAAACAACAGTAGAAAGAGTGGACGACATTCTAAGCGGATTTCTGAACAAAAGTGTAGATTGTCTCGTAGAAGCGTTGATCGATTGTCTGACAATTGAATGCAAAAGAGACATTACTGACGAATTATTGAACTTGAAGATAATGTCGAGGGTTCCAAAATCGGCTTGATTGTATTCTTTTATACTTTTCAAGGAGCCTTGCGCGCAATAGCGATAGATATTTCAATTTTATTTATTTACATGGATTGGTGCACGGGTGTTTATGAAGCCCTTTTCGGATCCTCGATACCCTGGACTACCTCGCCGGAAAGGGGTTGAGAAGACTCAAGCTGTTGTTTGAGCATTTTCTGTGCTTCGAACTCAGTGAGATTTGCGAGTTGTTTAGCGTTCAGTTGGCGTTCGCGTCTGCGCTCCAATCTCTCTGCATCTTTGACTGGACCATATTTGAGGGCCTAAAGTTTGTTAGTGGATGTGATACAAGACAGGTTGTATGTATACTCACGTCTTTCTCCTCCTCTGCCAGATAGTACACGCCGACGGCTGTGGCAGTACACAATGCCAAACTGAACCCGAGTGTCAATTTTGCTGCTCTGGACATGTTTGAAGGGAGGTCTTTGTTTATAGATTGGTATCAGATTTGCTGTGTATGAGCACTCACAGAGTATTTTTTTCTTTCCATGCGCGGTGCGAAGAGATGCGGTGCTCGCTCGACTTTCCCCGTGCTTACCTCAGCACTACACAGCTTTGTTTATGCACAGCCGAGAGTTAATCCGGATGACAAGAAGCCACCACCAGGGGTTCAACAGACAACTCAAGGTAACAAACGTAATGTCTACTTGTTGTCAGATTGATTTGGCTTCCACCAGTCAACTTCCCCTTACCCCCATCGCCTGTTTAATATCCTCCTTTTTTATTCCTTCTCGCTGAAGCACGCTGATCCCGCAGACGTTTCTTTTTCGCATAGCCAAATTTGGCCGGCTGTATAATTTTGGTGCACGCTTGTAAATTACATGGCTCTTTTCAGCTGTTTAGATTCTATGAATAAATAACAAGGGCGTGGTGAAGCGAGTTGAACCCAGCAAATACCGGCTCCAACAGCTTATATAACTGTCCGGCCCAATTGGACTTATTTCAAACGAGAAACACCAGCTGAAGGAGTAATTTCCCACTTCACCAGTACAACAAGTTAAAGGCCCAAACAGATCGTTCACTATCCAAGAAACACGATCCAGACAAAAGCTTTTTTTTCTTGAACATTGACTGTGTTTTCTACTCCGCCGTATCAGCCTCCCCTCTTGCAATACATGCTGTTTCCCTTTGTTTACTACGCAGAATGCTCAACTTCAATACCAACAAAATTGCTCCTCAGCCCATCAAGCAGGACTCGCAACAGCAGCACCAAAACCAGCCTAATCAACAATCCTCCCAGCAACACCAGGATTTTCAATCCTCATCATTTTCCTCTCAGTATAATAACGCCCCTCCACAGCCATCTTCGTCCTACACTTCAATAACTTCACCAGCTAATTTTGTGAGCTATCACAGTCCTTCTGCCAACCCACCGCCCGCTTTCGTGCACAGAAATTCGTTTAGCTCAAGATCGGGTTCAACAGATGGGTCTCTTGCCAATTCTGGAACAAGCATATCGGGACTACCGAACTCTTATACAGGGAACTCGTTTATCTCACAATCTTCGTCCCATATCGCACCAGCAGGCCGCAGAAGCTTACTAACATCAAAGTTACAAGGACAGCGAACGCAACAACAACAACAACAACAGCAACAGCAACAACCACCTCATCCACCACAACCACCACAGTCCTACGATTCTCCAATCGATGCTCCTCCTTCGTTCTCTCATTTCCATTCATCATCTTTCCAAGACTCGCCAACCAATTCACAACCACAGTTCCTTCGAAACCAGCAGCAGGTCCAACAATTCGCACCATTCCATCATACTCCATCCCAAGTCAGTTCGTCTTACAATTCTTCGCACTACCGTGTGCCTCATGACAAAGAACAGCAGCAACCTAACGGTTTCATAAACATGTCTGCCTCAGCCTCATCGTGCGCATCAACAACATTTGGATTCCAGCCACAACCAACACCAGCCACGGCAACCACAACCATCTCCAAAGACACTGCTTTCTCGACAAACTCGTCTTCCAGCACTCTCTATCAGGATGCACAGCAGTCGGTCGCCCCATCCTACACAGGAGGACCTGCTCCAAACTTGGTAATGCCACATCCTCATGCCAACACCCAACAGCATTCAAAACCTCACTTCATGTCTGCCTCGGCGCCAACTCAAACATTCCATTATTCGTCGTCTTTTCCTGTCAACAATGCACAGCCGATGCAACAACAACAGCAGTTCCAAAACGATAACTTCAATCAACCAATTCGTCATCCTTCAATTGCAAGTAATGCTTCTGGATCAAACGAGGAACATTTGAACATAGCTGGTCATCCCGTTCAAGACTTGTTGCTTATGTTATCGGCATTGCTTCAGAAAATCGTTGAGGCTAACGATGCCTTACATCCAGACCATTACAACAGTGGAGCCTCAGCTGCTGCAGCCAACCATTCAAACCAACCGGATTCTGAACAACACAAGTATACAGCCAATGTTTTAGCGTTCCATGGTCGTAATATACCTGCTATTTCGCTGCATGCTTATTTGATGAGAATCTTGAAGTATTGTCCTGTGACAAACGAGGTTTTTTTGAGTTTGTTGGTTTATTTTGATCGGATTGCTAAAAGAGCAAATAATGGAGAGTTCAACTCGGCTTTCAGCAATAACTCGTCTCTGAGTTCGTCTCGAAATGGACTCGGTAATGAGGACGAAGACATGTCCGACGATACTTTCAAAAAAGATCCCCAGTTATTTGTGATGGACAGTTACAACATCCATCGGTTGATAATATCTGGAATCACAGTTGCGTCCAAATTCTTCAGTGATGTTTTCTACAAGAACTCTCGTTACGCCAAAGTTGGAGGTTTACCACTTGAAGAGCTCAATCACTTGGAACTACAGTTTTTATTACTTCTTGACTTCAAGTTGATGATCCAGGTTGAAGAGATGTATCGGTACGGCGATCTGTTGATGAAATTTTGGAAACGGGAGCAAGCCAAGGTGGCTCAATTACAGCAGCAGCAGCAGCCACAACAACAACAACAACAACAAGGGAATGAAGATATCCCGGACTCAAATCAATAAATCAGGAAGAAGGCCTCGGATCTCAAAGTTTGCTGTGAGTTCTGAGACTTCCATGACTCGCTGCGCTCCGCTCGTCTTTTGTCGTTGGCTAACCGACATTGCATTGTATCACTTTCACATGTATAATTTTTGTTTGACTCTACAGTCTTTTGTTGACCCTGGACTTTGATAGCACATTTTTGTATAATTTGACAACTCAGTTGTCCGAATCATATTATTGACGTCACAATTCTATCTCATCCCCAGCTTTTGATGACTCAATTCGAGACGTCGAAATTAAAAGACACATGGAAAAAGTTTTTTTTTACCTTCACCGAGGAGCGATAGTGAAAAATTCAATGAATTAATATTTAATTTAACATCGAATTACCATCTGGGAAAAAGAGATTTAGTGTTCTGAATCACCAATAATATAGACAACGATGGATTTAGTGAACCACTTGACCGACAGACTTTTGTTTGCCGTCCCAAAGAGTGAGTATGAGGAGAAAATCAACGAAACCAAAACTTTTAGACTAACCGGAGATGACCGTAGAGGGAAGATTATATGAGAAGTGTGTCAGCCTTCTCAAGGGCTCGGACATTCAATTTAATAGATCTAACAGACTTGATATTGCCCTCTGTACCAACCTGCCAATTGCCTTGATTTTCTTGCCAGCTGCTGACATCCCTACTTTCGTTGGTGAAGGAAGATGTTCGATCGGAATCACGGGTGTGGACCAAGTGAAGGAGAGTGATGTCGATGTTGATATTGCCATGGACTTGTTGTTCGGAAGATGCAAGTTGCAAATCCAAGTTCCAGAGAACGGACCGTACACAAACCCAGAACAACTTGTTGGAAAGACTATTGTTTCATCGTTCACTAACCTCACTAAGCAATATTTCGAAAAACTCGAAGGTGTTAAGCCGGGTGAAGAGATTAAGACTAAAATAAAGTTTGTTGGTGGATCCGTCGAAGCTTCGTGTGCTTTGGGTGTTGGAGATGCTATTGTTGATCTTGTTGAGAGTGGTGAAACCATGCGGGCTGCTGGCTTGACCGCCATTGAAACTATTTTGGACACCTCTGCACACCTTATTGTTTCGAAAAATCCTTCCCACCCTGAACTTGTCGATACAATCAAGTCTAGATTGCAAGGTGTTTTGGCTGCCCAAAAGTACGTTTTGTGCAACTATAACGCTCCAAGATCGAAGCTTCCAGAGCTCTTGAAGCTGACTCCTGGTAGAAGAGCTGCCACTGTTTCCCCGCTCGAAGAAGACTCGTGGGTTGCAGTTTCCTCGATGGTTGAGCGTAAGAATATGGGTACGATCATGGATAAGTTGCAAGCTCTTGGTGCTTCCGACATTCTTGTGTTTGAGATTTCTAATTGTAGAGTTTAGCGAAGCAAATGGCGAGCGAAGCGAGTCGTGAGAAAGATTCAAAGGATAGTGACACGAATTTATATGTGGCTGGTTATAGCTATTAATTAACTATTTTAGCTGACTTGTAATGACGGGTGGCGAGTCGAACGGCCCGAAAGCGATTCAAAAGCGACTCTTGAAGCTAATCAGAATGACACATTTAGTTAGCATCACATTCACAATTCGCTTGGCTTGTCTTAACCGATTACGTCATCAATTTATTCGCGAAATGTGGTGTTTTATATTAGCACTTCACCAGGCGAGAATAAATGCATATACAAAAAAGAGGCTTAAATATACAAATTCACAAGTTTTTCCTTTATCAATCACATTCATCAAACAACTCCTTAAAACCAGTTTACATCTGGTGGACTTGGCTGTCTTCATTGATCTGAACACAGGTGAAAAACGCATTTTTGCTGGTTTTGGTGTTGACAGAAGTTTGACTTGGGCAAGTTAGAACACAAGCACTCAACCAATTCAGTACAACCGCCCTTTGTGATTGTGAGTATTTCAACCGAGGCGCACCGGAAAAACAAACCTTCAAGGTTACTGGCGTGAGTCGTAAGGGCCATTGATATAGATTTCTTTAGCTCAGTCACCGCATCGCCCATATTCGCATTCCCTTTCCCTTTCTCATATCATCTACCTCTTCTTTCGGACCTTTACTCGATGAGCAGTCGAGACGCCGAAAACAACCAAATAGATCCAAAGGGTAGATCACGGCAACAGCTCGATAGCCCCGCTACAGAAGGAAGTGAAGGGCAATCCCAGGAAACAAGTGGCGTGCTGCAATCACGGCAACAGAGTCTCAACCAAGTGACTCTAGACAGAGATTTTGAAGACACCTTGAATGTTGCATTAAAAAACATCGACTCAAATCCATTTATAGACAAATACAACGCGGAACAGTCTTTAGAAAACGGCGAAGCATATTCACTGAAAAGTTTGAACAGAATGAACACCGATTCATATGGTTATGGCCTTGATGATGGCGACATCCCGTTGATCCAATCAAGCGATGAACAACAGGGAGGCGCTGCTATCGGAAAGCAAGGTTCCAGACCAGGATCTAAAAATGAGCCCAAAACTATTTGGTCCAAGGGTGTCCAGTCTCTTTTGCATTCGTCTAATCGTTTAGTGTTAGGAAGCGGACTTAAAAAATCTGGTATACACCTTCCTGGTGACGAAGACAACAATAATCCGGATGATGGTGGAAATTTTCAGCCAATTCAAGAACAAAGAGTCATTATTCCGCACATGACGTCAATTTACTCGTCAAATGCAATCTCCAACGCAAAATACAATGCATTTTCCTTCTTCCCTATCATCCTCTATGAGCAATTCAAATTCTTTTTCAACCTTTACTTCTTGCTCGTTGCTCTTTCTCAGGCAATTCCTGCGCTTCGTATCGGCTATCTGTCCTCGTACATTGTCCCATTGGCGTTTGTGCTTACGGTGACGATGCTCAAAGAGGCAATCGACGATATACAGAGAAGACGCAGAGATATGGAGCAAAACAACGAACTGTACGAAGTGTTTGGTTCTTTGAAAAAAGTTCCGGCTAAAAGTCTCAAATGTGGTGACTTGGTGAGATTACACAAAGACACGAGAGTTCCGGCAGATATGGTTTTGTTGCAATCGAGCGAGCCATCAGGTGAGAGTTTCATCAAAACCGATCAATTAGACGGAGAAACAGATTGGAAATTGAGAATTGCTTGCCCATCAACGCAAAATCTGTCGGATGAGGATCTTGAATTGATCAAAATTACCGTTTCTCCTCCATCAAAACATATTCATTCTTTTCTTGGAAAACTGTCCTATGGCGATCATACTGCGGCATTGAATATTGATAACACCATGTGGGCCAACACTGTTTTAGCTTCGGGAACGGCGATTGGTTGTATCGTTTTCACCGGAAAGGACACTAGACAGTCCATGAACACTTCAGTTCCTGGTGTCAAGACTGGACTTTTGGAGCTTGAAATCAACAATTTGTCCAAAATTCTTTGTGCATGTGTTCTGCTTCTCTCGTTTGTTTTGGTTGCTTGTCAAGGTTTTTCAAACGACTGGTATGTTGATATCATGAGATTTTTGATTTTGTTTTCCACCATCATTCCCGTTTCGTTGAGAGTGAATCTTGATCTCGGAAAATCTGTTTATGCCTACCAGATTGAGCACGATGATTCGATACCCGAGACCGTTGTGAGAACTAGTACGATTCCTGAAGATTTGGGTAGAATCGAGTATCTTCTTAGTGATAAGACAGGAACATTGACTCAAAACGATATGGAGCTCAAAAAACTCCATCTTGGTACTGTTTCTTACGCTGGTGACTCTATGGATCTGGTTGCAGATTACGTGAAAGTTTCAGGTGATCATGTGAAGTCCACCAGAAGAGACCTGGGTACTAGGATTCGTGATCTGGTTGCTACTTTGGCAATCTGTCATAATGTCACCCCGACTTATGAAGATGGGGAGCTTGACTATCAAGCGGCATCCCCGGATGAGATTGCAATTGTCAAGTTCACAAAGAGCGTTGGAGTTTCTCTTGTCAAAAGAGATCGGACGAGTTTGTCTATTCTTCACGAGCCAACGAATCGAACCTATGATTACGAAATTCTACAAGTTTTTCCGTTCAGCTCCGAGACTAAAAGAATGGGAATCATTATTCATGATAAAACGCGTGATGAGTTGTGGTTCCTGGAGAAAGGAGCCGATACTGTGATGGCCAAAATTGTTCAACAAAACGACTGGCTCGAAGAAGAAACAGGAAACATGGCTAGAGAAGGATTACGGACGTTAGTGATTGGTAGAAAGAAACTGAGCGCAAACGTTTATGAAGATTTCAAAAACAAGTATATGGAGGCCTCTCTTTCGATGTTCAACAGAGATCAAAACATGGCGAAAGTTTTAGGCCAGTATATGGAATACGATTTGGAACTTCTTGGACTCACAGGTGTTGAAGACAGACTTCAAAAAGACGTCAAGACATCGATCGAATTATTGAGAAATGCTGGTGTTAAGATTTGGATGCTAACTGGTGATAAAGTTGAGACAGCAAGATGTGTTGCTGTGAGTGCCAAGCTGATTTCAAGAGGTCAATATGTTCATACTATCACCAAACTTAACACTCCCGAATATGCGCTTCAGCAGATTGAGTATCTGAAAACAGATAAAGACGCTTGTTTGTTGATTGATGGAGAATCTTTGGGACTTTACTTGACTTTTTTCAGACAGGAGTTTTTCGATGTTGTTGTTCAACTTCCTGCTGTTATTGCGTGTCGTTGCTCTCCTCAACAAAAAGCAGATGTTGCTTTGTTGATTCGTAAGGCTACGCAAAAAAGAGTCTGCTGCATAGGTGATGGTGGAAATGACGTCAGTATGATTCAGTGTGCCGATGTCGGTGTGGGTATAGTTGGTAAAGAAGGAAGACAGGCTTCTTTAGCTGCTGATTTTTCTGTTACACAATTCTGCCACCTTACCAAACTTCTGTTGTGGCATGGTAGAAATTCATACAAGAGAAGTGCCAAGTTGGCTCAATTTGTTATTCATAGAGGTTTGATCATCTCTGTGTGTCAAGCTGTTTTTTCTATCAGTTCTTCGTTCGAGCCTTTGGCATTGTACAAAGGGTTCTTGATGGTTGGTTATGCAACCTGTTATACTATGGCTCCTGTGTTCTCATTGGTTCTGGACTCTGATGTGAGCGAAAGTTTGGTTTCCTTATATCCTGAGTTGTACAAGGAGCTGACTGCAGGAAAATCGTTATCTTACAAAACATTTTTTGTCTGGGTTCTTGTTTCGTTGTACCAAGGTATTGTTATCCAAGGATTCTCCCAACTTTTCATCGGTCTGGATACAAATTTGTTCACTAAGATGGTGGCATTGAGTTTCTCAGCTTTGGTTTTCAATGAGTTGGCAATGGTGGCGATTGAGATTAACAAATGGAATAAAGTGATGATGTTCAGTGAGATCATAACTTTTGCAATCTACGTTGGTTCTATTCCATTCCTTGCGGAATATTATGATATGGAGTATGTAAAGTCTGTCTATTTCCTTTGGCAGACGGTGACTATATTGAGTATCTCTTTGGTGCCGATCTGGGCTGTTAAGACTATCAACAGGAAGCTGAGACCTCCTAATTATGCAAAGGTCCAGCAGGCATGACGCTAAGCAAGTTTATTATTTCTCTAAGTTTTACTCTCTATTTCTATAATCTTGCTTAATCTTGATATTTTGTCTAATCGGTCAAAAATACCTTCGTAAGAGGGTGAGACGAGAGGAAATCACTTCTCACGACTCTCTTTGCTCGTCCCCTTTATCAGCTTCCTCGATGTCGTCTCCTTCCATAAGAATGCTCCCTCGATCGTCGTCATCCCTCTGCTCCTCCTCAACATCATCGTCATCGTCATCATCGTCATCATCATCATCATCATCCGAATCGTGCTCTTGCTTTCTTTCTTCACCTTTGATCGTTTTTCTGCGCTGAAAGTCTTTAATATGAGCACTTGTCAGGACACGCGATATATGACCGAGAATTGTATTTTTGCGTTGTGATTTCTTCGCAGCATGCTCCGGGGCCTCAATGGATTCTTCAGTAGCGGCTTGAGGTGTAGGAATACCGACGCTCTCCTGTATATGGACAGTTCTTGGAGTTGATGGTGGTTCCTGATGACTACTCCGTTGTCTTCGTTTTATAACTGGGTAAGGCAAAGGGGTCTCTCTGGAAGCTCTGAACAGATGAACGTTTGTAGCATGTTCGTTTTCCATTCTGAAAAACACCCAAATAAATCTGCGCAACACCTCTGCGAGAGCAATGAAAAAACTGGTAACAGCAGACTGTTGAATCTGCTTCTCAAAGAAAGCATAGAAAATCCACTGAAACCGCAAAATAACATCGACGACCATGGCAGAATAGTAATACCAATTGTTTTTGAAGATGAGTTCATCACGGAGTAGAAAATTTTCAGAATCAAATTGCATCAAAGACCAGTCCATGAAAATATCCCAAATAGCACTATAAATGGAATTAACAGCACCAAAAGTAATCAAAAGTGCTCGATATTTTTGTACAGTTTCGATTCTATACAAGCTTAATGACATGTAATAGAGAACCGAAATCGTGTACTTCATCATGTTGGCTAAATGAGGAAACCAATCGCCTGTGTCAGCATAACGTCTAAAGCATTGCAAAAATCTCCATATACTAGGAAGAGTGGACAAAAATCCCAAAACACGACTTTTGGACGATCCACATTTGGTCGACGAAGATCCGTCCAAACAACCTTTCCATTGAGTCGCATAAAGACAGAAAAACATGGACAAATTGGAGATTGAATAAGTGAGAGAACAAAAAATATCGCCAATAAAGAAATCTCTAAACTCAACAGGATATAATCCACTCAAAATTAGTCTCCAAATGGTGGATAATAACCAGGTTCTCGAATTGAGGTGGAAAATGTCGAATGGGCAAAATAGAACAGCTGCACAGAACCCGAGATAGAGCCATGGCCAATGTCTCCCAGTGAATTGAGAAGGCCAAAAATCACTGAAACTAAACCAAGCGAGCAAACATCCGAAAAACAGGAAAAAACTTGTCATGGCAAAATATTGTCGGTAATCTAGTGCGTCATGCTGGTTGAACTCAAAAATGAACTTGTAATTCACTTTAGATCGAGTCCAAACCATACAATTAACAGCAAAAAGCATAGCTATCAAACACATGAACAAGTATCCTCCCCAAATTTGCAACAGATACTTTCCTTCTGGTAATTTATGACTCAATGTTCTGTGAAGGCCCAAATAAACCGTGAATGTCATAAGTACAATAGAGAAACCCAAAAGTAGTCCACCTGAAAATGTCGCAAAATAATATGTGTTTTCTACTTCATTTGATCGGAGCTTGGTGATGGCAACTTTCCTGTTTCCTGACTCAAAAACATCAGTGAAAATATTCTCTATTTTGGCCATCAAAGTGTCCAAAACATCTGAAGTTGAAAAGAAAGCATCGTTGATTTTTTTAGTGTAAATGGGAAGAATGTTGTCGTTCGTAGCCTTGTCGTATTTCTTGATGATTTTGCGGAATGCTGTTCGATTCAACAGTCTATAAGACTTTAAAAGTTCCATGTATCGATACAACTCGTAAATTGCTCTTTTCAACTGTCTTCTAGCAACATAGTAAGAAACAGAAGGGGAGACGGTTGGCTTTTTTGTGATTTTCTTTGAATAGTCTCTTCTATTGTACCTTTGATCTTGCGAATCCGATTGAGTACGAGGCCTCCTTCTTCTCAGCGTATCCACTTGAGGTCCGTTTTCTTCTTCTCCGTCTTTATCCTCGTCTGGATCATCCGAATCAGACTCATAGTACTGTTTCTCAGCTTTTCCGTCTGTTTTCAACCACTTAAACTTGGGCAGCGAAGGCGTGTCGAACTTATTGATGATTCGGAATTTCCTTTTAGTCCAATACTTGACAAACTGCCAATCACTAGAGGCTGCCTTATATGCAGTTACGTCATCCAAATCATCAGATGTATTAATGGTAGACTCCTCAGCCGTACCTGTTCCTGATGAATCATTAATTCTAAAAGTCTTCCTCAAACTCTTCACTTTTGCCAGTCGATGAGAAGACTTCAGCTTGTGATCATTTAACTGAGTAATTTGGTCTTGAAGAACAAGAAACCGTTCCAAACAGTCATCCTCTTTTTCTCTGTAGAACTTCTCAACTTTATCAAATTCGGCATCCACCCACTTGATGAATTGTTCACGAGCATACTCAGACAAATCTTCAAGTTCTGTGACTGGAGATTTGTAAGTACCGCTAAAAGATGCGGTTGGACTGTACGCAAACGATTGGACTCTTCTAATGTTTTTCACCAGTTTCGAAACGGTCGACTGTTTGCGGCTTAAAGTCCTGGTGGTACGCAAGCTGTTGAAACGTGCATCTGGTCCAAGTATCAGGGTCGGTAGTTCAGAAGTCGTGTTATCAGGTGGAGGTTCTTGTTGTTTCAAGCCGAGTTCTCCTGTATTCTGACTCATCAAGAGCGGTGTAGTGTCACAAACTTTGGCCTCTCTTGGAGCTGTATCGGGGGCTGTTTCTATTCTGTTAGATGAGTTCTCTGAAGATTCTAGTGGATCCATTACATTGATAGCTGGAGAAGGCAAAGTAAACGACCTCAAAGAGTCATTGTTGTTGAAAGTCGAGCGAAATGTCGGACTCACGTTTATACTGTTGTATTTGGGTGCATGCTGAGTATTTGTAGTGATTTTGGGAGTACTGACGAGGTCTGATAGTGCATATCCATGCGTAGCGCCCACTCTAAGTACACTTGGTTTTTTGCGCAGTTTCTTGAGCTTCTTTTTGCCTTTCTTATAGTCCAAATATTGGCTTTTCCATTCGGGAACAAGATGCTCCGAAAGATCTTGACCAAACTTCATGAGGGGGAAAGGGGTTGTTGAGCTATCAAAGTTTCACAAAAATTGGGGATTTCTTGGTGGTGGGTTGAATAGTTGTGAAATCGTGGGGAAGAACAAACTCTGCTTGGACACCTGCAAAGATCAATTGCAAAAGGACAATCTTTAAACAATCGATCTACGTTGTTTCCTTCCACAAATTATTCTTCATTTAAGAAAAAGCTCGCTAAATAAACAATGAAATCAACTGATAAAAAAAATACACCTAAAAAAATCTAAACAGTAATTGAAAAAAAAAAATAGGGATTAATTGAGCACGTGACAAACACGAACACTCAGCAATAAACAAAAAAACAGCGCACGTTAAAGCTCTTTGCCATGACCATCATGGATTAAAGATCTTAACAAAGCACTCTCTGTGGAATTTACGTCTCGATGTTTTCCAACATCCTTCACTTCACCGTTGGGTCCATAAAGCCAGCTTGCGGTCTGTGCAATGCAGGAATCTCCCTTGCAACCACATTTAGCAGAGTGAGATGAGTCCACAAGACTGTCTGGTAAAATCAGAGATGGATGGTGTTCTGGAAGTCGTTTTGGGGGTGTCTTTTGAGCAGACACAAAGTAAATACTGCTCTTCATATTTGCAAGTCGTGTGGCATCCATCGTGGCGTAGTATGGTGTGGCTGATGAAGTACAACGGAAAAGAACAAACCCACTAGATATTAGTCAACAGACGCGTTACCTGGAGAAGCTGTTGTTTATATTGCTTTACCTCTTGACGTGGTAAGTTTTCGTTACAGTTCTGTTTTATTGGAAAATTCACTCAAACCTGCATACTGATAGATGACATCCCCTTATCTATTGAAAAACAAACTACACATTAACTTTGTGCATATCAATTATGGTGTACGGATGTCCTGATGCTGATTTTTATCCAACAAAGTGACGTATAGCAGAGATGAGATGTGTGAGTATCAGAATTTGAGAGACTAAGTGGATCTGTAAGCGATGACATCAAACTTGTCCACGTTAGTTATTACATGACATATTCGGACTTCGAAACACTAATTTCGAAAAAAATTGGCCATCACAGGATTACTACATAAATGTTCATACCGTATCATTTGGGTGCACTACTATCGTTTGCTATGAACTGAGCCACACGTGACAATTTATATACTTTGTATCACGTGAGCGAAGTGCCCCTCTTCAAATGCCATCTTCGCGTAGGCTATCTGAATCTATTGAATAAATATTTTATCTGAGGCTGAAATGTTTGTTTGTGTTTTTCTTCAATAATCAACAAAAAATAACAAACTTTAGTGTTGAACAGTTAATAATAAAGGCCATAGTTAACGGCTTGGAATGCAACAACGGACAACTTCCAAGCGCTTATTATTTGAAACCCATTGCTTGCACCGAACTACCGCTTTCACACAGCAATGTCAGATTCTATCGATAGAGTGTTTGTGAAGGCGATCTCAACGATCAGGACACTGTCCACAAGATCACCACACAGTTCATTGCCTCGGCCTCCGCTGGCCAATCGCGTGAAGCTGTACGGTTTATACAAGCAGGCCACCGAGGGTGACGTGAGCGGGCTCATGGACAGACCGATGGGGACAAGGCCCGAGGACGAGGCTGCGAAACGGAAGTGGGACGCATGGAAGATGGAAGAAGGTTTAAGTAAGAACGATGCAAAAAGAAGATACATTTCTTATCTCATAGACACTATGAGAACTCATGCTAACGATTCCGTCGAGGTCAGAGAGCTTTTAAGCGAGCTAGAATACCTATGGGATCAGGTGAAAGACCAACAACAGCACTCTCCTACTCTTCAAGACATCCATGGAGAACCACCTTTGCTTGGGACCGGATCTTTATCAGTTCGTGCACAATCTCCCGCGCTGTCGTTGTACAGATTGGCTTCTTCAGGGTCAAATACTAACATAATACGGCCAGTTTCGAGGCTATCAATGGCTAGTTTACAGCAACACAACCAGATTCCTGTTCCTACGATGACTGAGCGAAACCCAGAAAAACATCGCAGCATTAGTTCCAATACAGTGGTTTCTACAGGTGTTCCAGTGTTGAGTGCCAGCGCTTTAAGCAGTCATCCAACCGATTCAGCATCTATCACTCGCAACTTGGACTTTGTCAAGTGGCAAAACGATATAAACTCGACCTTGAACCGGCTCAATCATGAAATTGCCAACCTCAAAACTGTGGGATTGCAACAACATTTACAGAGAGCTAATGGTGGATCTGGTGTTCCGGCTGGCTCAAGAAAAGACAAAAATCATTCGAGTCGCGAAACTGTGGCTGTTCGCGCTTTACGCCGAGCAAAACAGTTGATCATGTTGGTTCTGATCAAAGTATTCAGATTTGCTCGTTCATTTTTGAAGCATGCGGCCATTGATTCTGCGATTGTTTTTGCATGTGTGGCAGTGTTGCAGCGCATGCAACGTCTGGAACTGGCTCAGAATTTACAACGTGCAGCGTCCTCGGGATCAGAGGTGGTTTCAGGCACGCTGGAGACTGCATGGAATGGAACGAAGATTAGTGTGATTGTGGGGAATTATTTGATCAGGTTGGTGCATGTTGTATTAGGGAATTGACCCGTATAACTAAGGACTTGCTTTGCTCGTCGCATTAGCCCACTAGCATTACTTGTACTTTTACAACATTTAATAGGACCATGAACAGTACTGGTAGCGAGCCACTCGCCCAACTTATGTTGAGACATTTACCGACGTGCGAACCCGGCGAAGATTGAAAATTTACACTCAGATGGCCGTCTGTTTTTCCAAATCTCTTGTACTGAAACATCAGTAGATTATGCTGAGTACGAGGGGAACGATCAATTTATATGTAGTTGATTATGGTCGTTTATCACTCTTTCGCTTCTCTTGTTATATGAAAATTGACGCAGCAAGAGCGATAACTTCTCTGCGTCGATCGACGCCTTCTAGAATTTACAACCTCGGACAACACAATATACTTTGATTACTAATTCAATTTTTCATTGTTGAGCCGTCTTCTTGTGGACGGGGTAGGATTTTGGTGAATTCCGCGTGAATCCGCGGGAGCGCCCGGAAAAGTATTTTTCAATTCTCGCCCGTTACAGTCAGACAGTCAATTGATGAGTCTTTCTTTTTTTTTAAAGATAAAAAAAAACTAATTTGCCCTTGACTAATTAACTGTTTGTTGCTTTTCTACTTGTGAGGAAATTTTTGATACATTTTAGACTTCGAAGTCGGATCAAGTGGGTTTAAGGGAGCCTGTTATTACCAGAAATATCAGTATCACTAGTCACAGTATCACCATGTCATCAGCAAGTTCTGATTTGCCTCGGGAGGCACCATCCAAACCAGGACGTAAACCAATCAAAACAGAGCCTACAAACAAGAGAACAGCACAAAACAGGGCCGCACAACGGGCTTTTCGAGAAAGAAAGGAACGTAAAATGCAAGAATTGGAGGTTAAGGTGAAAATGTTGGAGAACGAAAAGCTACAGATCACAAACGAAACCGAACTTTTACGAGTTCAAGTTGATGCTTTGATGAAAGAATTAATGAAAGCAAGAGGTGGTGAACCTGTTAATATGCCACTTTTGAATCGGGATTCGCTCTTGATGTTGGGAGCTGGTCTTTCTTCCAATGGTGACTTTGAAAGTTTGAACAGCAGCAACGGCAGCACGAGCGCTAGTGAGGGTGGACATGGGACATCAACTGATTCTGAGAGGTCCACTTCCAGCCTATCGACGCCTGGTGGGTCTTCTCAAACGCCTGTTTCGTCTTGTTCTTCCACGGCTGCTGAAAAAATGCAAACACAAGAAAATGAGTTCCAGTTTCCGTGGCAGAGAAAATCCACCGAGACTGTTGTCAAATTGGAGCCCAAAGAGGTGGAATTAAACCAGGAAAATTATAAGGGTGAGTTCAATGAAGAGGTTAGTTTTTGTAATAGCCTTGGAACTGTTTGTGGAACGAAAGATTGTCCTGTTCCAGCCGCACAACGACGGCCATCCACAATCACAGGTGGTGAGAGTGTTAGTGAGAGTGCGAGTGGTGCAGGAATTGGATCACTGGCATTCACTGGATCAGAAACCTCACGCGACTCACCATTCCATATGTTAGCAGATTTTAATAGTGGCAGACAAGGGTCTGTTAGTGAGCTACCATTCTTGTTCGACACGCCCACGTACGATTCTGAACTCGTTTTCGACAATATGACTGCAAATGCTTTACCTCCTACGGAATTCATGTTACTCGAGAATGAGGGATCAACTCTGGAGGGCCTTGTGACAGAGGAGTCGCGGTACGACCCTCTTGGTGACTCGACAGGCTCACGTCAACTTACAGCTGATAATTTGAATTTGTTGAATGATAATTTGACTACTGAGCAGGCGATGGCGATACTACATGAAGGTGAGGTTGCTGCTGCTGCTGCTGCCGACAAAAACGATGAAAAAGTTCCGGATACTTCTTCTAATATGTTAAAATGTTCTCAAATTTGGGAGCGTATGACGACTCATCCTCGTTTCAGCGAGTTGGATATCGAAGGGTTATGTACGGAGTTGAAGCAGAAGGCAAAATGCAGTGAAAGAGGCGTTGTTGTTGATGGATCTGATGTCGGAGCATTGTTGAATAAAGCTGCTGAGAGAACACAGAAGACTGAGAAAGAGGTCAACTTGTTTCTTCAAGGTTTGACGTGAGCGAACGACGAACAAACCACGAGCGAAGCAAGAATTCGGTTTGCTCGTTCCTCTGTGGGAGGCGAATATTGGGATATTAGTTATACGAGCAATCGTTCTGTAAGTTAAAACTAATTATGAATGAGAATGAATAATGCGAATACGGTTGTTTGAAGTAGATTAGTTGGAAAAACCTTTATGGCTGGTGTGTGGCTGTGCAAACGTGGTGTCAACTGAAATTTTCGCTCTTCGCTTTGCTCGCTTCGCGCTTCGAGACTTCTGAGGCGGTGGCAGTAAAGTTACCCTGCTTTCTCGTTCACCAAAAAAAACAAAACGACAAGCAAAAAAAAACCAAACTAGATCGAGAAAAGAGAACAACACAACTATCCACACTGTTGATCAAGCGATTGTGATAACAATATTGGAGCAATCTGACATTGAGGTGTGTCATAATACATTAGACGCACGAGAAGCTGGAAATAGTTTGTTAGGGAACCGTATTGGGTTGACAGAATTGACATTTGTTGAAACAACAACAATAATATCTAATTTACGAAGGCCATTGCCATCACACCCGAAAAATGGCTGATATCTATGAAATTGAAGACATCGACGGTGTGCGGTTTAACTGGAATGCATTTCCGGTTACCCGTCAAGAAGCCGAGAATATGGCAACACCTGTTGGATGCCTATACACCCCTTTATTAGCTAGAGAAGACTTACCGTTGGCTAACTATGATCCTCAAATGTGCAGACGGTGTAGAGCTGTTTTGAATGTTTTTTCTCAAATCGATTTGGGTTCGAAAACGTGGACTTGTACGTGCTGTACATCTAGAAACCCACTTCCTGTTCATTATGCTAATATTTCAGCAGAGAACTTGCCAATTGAATTAACTCCACAAGCATCAACAATTGAGTACGTTTTAACCAAAACACCGTCTCCACCTCCTCCTGTTTTCATCTACATAATTGATCTTTGTCAGGAACCAGAGGATCTTCAAGCTTTGAAAGATTCCTTGATTACTGCTCTGTCATTACATCCTCCAGGAGCATTAATTGGTCTTATCACTTTTGATTCTGTTGTCAACGTTCATGAGTTGAATTTCGAGTCCTGTTTCAAGAAATACGTTTTCAGCGGAAGCAAAGAATTTGAATCATTGGAAGTTCAAAAACAATTGGGAATCGCTGGAAACGGTTCCAGAAACTGGATTCAACAGTTTGAATCCGGTGGAACAGTCAATAAGTTTCTTCTACCATTGAGCGATCCTGATGCAGAATTCCAGATTACCAAGACGATTGAGTCGCTTGAAGTTTCCAGATGGACGGTCGAACCAAATCATCGTGCAATTCGTGTCACAGGATCGGCATTGAGCATCGCATCTTGTCTCCTTGAAGGCTCATTTGCTCAATGTTCCGCTAAAATTACCTTGTTTGCTGGTGGACCTTGTACTTTTGGTCCTGGTACGATTGTGGGTACGGAGCTGAAAGAGCCAATCAGATCGCACAGCGACATTGATAAGGGAACCGCCAAGCATTACAAAAAGGCTGTTGCCTTTTACAAAAAAATTGCCAGTAAAGCTTCAGGAGTCAAGAAAGATAGCAAGGATAAATTTTTCGATCCTCATTCTACAAGTACGTTCAGCGTTGACATTTTTGCCGGATGTTACGATCAAACTGGTATCTACGAGATGCGCTCGTTGAGTAACCAAACCGGTGGAGTTGTTGTGGTTACAGACTCGTTCCAGACTTCGATTTTCAAGAATTCGTTCTTTGCTTGTTTCAACAAGGATGACGAAGGATATCCTTCCACATATTTTGACGGATCTTTGGAAGTTTTCACTTCTCAAAGATTGAAAGTTGCCGGTGTTGTGGGGCTGGCTTCCTCGCTCAAGAAGGAAGGTAAGAACGTTGCCGATATTGAGATTGGTCAAGGTTTCAGCAACAAATGGGCTCTTCCTTCGATATCCCCAAGACACACTTATGGCGTTTTCTTTGATATGCAAACCGTGGGAACGGCAGACCAAAGAAGCTCATCGGTTCCAGAAGTTCACATTCAGTTCCAAACAACATATAGACACACCAATGGTACCGTGAGATTGAGAGTTACCACATTGAGTCGGTTGACGTCGAATTCGACTGAATTGTCTAACACTTTTGATCAAGAAGCTGCTGCTGTGCTGTACGCTAGATTGATCGTTCACAAATTGGAGAGTGGTGGAGAATATTCTGATTTGCTTAGATGGATCGATAAATCTTTGGTGAAACTTTGTACCATTTTTGGTGATTACTCTAAAAATGATGCCAACTCATTCAGATTATCGTCCAAGTTTTCCTTGCTTCCTCAATTCGTTTACCATCTTAGAAGATCGCAATTCTTGCAAGTCTTCAATTGTTCTCCAGATGAAACTGCATTCTACCATCACACTGTATTGAGAACAGATGTGAGAGATTCGCTGGTGATGATACAACCTACTCTTGTTAGGTTTATGGCTGATGGTTCTGAGCCAGAACCAGTTCTGCTGGATTCTGCATCTTTGAAGCCAGATGCTGTTTTGCTTTTAGACGCTTTTTTCTACACAGTCATCTACTTTGGTCATGTTGCTGCTGACTGGAGGGATAGAAATTATCCTAGAGACGAGTATCCGGGAGTCTACGACATGATTGACAAGTCTAGAGAGGAAGCTGCGTCGCTTATTGCTGATCGGTTCCCATTGCCAAGATATGTTACATGTGATGAAGGTAAATCGCAAGCCAGATTCCTGTACTCTAAGCTCAATCCTTCGGAAAACGATACCAACGGTTTCGATGCTAAAGGTGGTGCCATGGGTGGATACGTTGCTGATAGCAGTGATTCTACTACAGTTGTTCACACTGAGGATGTTAGTTTGAAGACTTTCTTCCAACATTTGGCCAAACTGGTTGTTAATAACTCTGTGGCATGAATCTGTACAACAGACCAGACTTTGTTATCTCCGTGAAGATTTTTTTGTTCCTTCTTATTTGTTTGATGTCATTCCTAGAACCACCATGTTGCAATAAGGCAGAAAAAAAGCTATTGATTTCACGGCAGCTTTTGTTTGCCTATATACTTTTTTTTTTTGAGATATAAATCGATGAATGACGAGCAAAGCAAGTCATTTGTCGTGAATCGAAACTTTCAATTACAAATGAAACAACCAGTGATGACCGAAGCTAGTCATGAGTGAGTAAACTTGATTGATTAGTAAAAATCCATCAACAAGTCAAGGGCAACTCTAATTCATCAATTTTCAAGGTATAGACAAGCACAGCCTGAAATACTACTTTCGTCGTTCTCTAATGGTTTAGCTAGTCAGTCGCTCGTCGTTTGCTCAAACTCCGTTCTTATATAACTGTTCTTATGTAAGCGAATGGAGACTATCCCACGTGCCAATAGTTGGACACCCCCTGTTTATACTATTCATGATTGGGATTTCCCTTTGACTCAAGCATAATGAGCCGCTACGCTCGCTTCGCTCGTCGTCAAAATGAACTCCATGTCCAATCATTAGGTACTCCTGCTGTACCCGACTCCGATCCCAAACGATCTCTGCGGAGATTTGGCTCCTCTTCTTTGATACCTGTAAACCCAAAAGCACTCAGCTGATCGTCTGTCTCGAAATCCACATCATTCTGGAGAAATTGTAGCCATTGCTGGTAGCAACTAGGACAAACTTTTGAAAACTTACAATAAGTTCCAACACTTTCAGCGTTATTAGGTCCATTTTTAGTGCGTGCAGAAGCAGGTTTTTCAAACTTGGCCAGCAAGTTCAAATTTGCACGGGTTTGCAGACACTTGTAGCAAAATATTAAACCACAGTGTCTGCAATGGTGTCTGCGTTTAACAAGAGAAAACCGTGATGAACAGCCAGTACAACTCAAACAAGAGTTGTTTGGTTTCCAATGGGAATGCGAAGGCTCGATTCCGCGAGAAGGCGAGTCTGGTGATGAACAGGCGGAAAGTGTACCCAAAATACTGGATGAATTGGACAGCACTGTATGCAGCGATTGAGATGAGTTAATCAATGGCGAGGTTGGTGGTTGTGTGTGTGCGGCGGTCACAGTAACGTGACTGGTATCGCGTGTTAAATGAGAAGATGACAATTTTGTGGTTTTCGCATCATCATTACTTAACTCTTCAGCAATACTCGTTGCACTCGTTGCATTTGTCTGTGCGGAATATTTTGTATCGTTTGTGGAAGTTGTAGAAGTAATAGAGCTGTTTTTTTGAAACGTTTGGATCTCAGCAGCTGAGTGTTTGTCGGTTGCTATCGGTCTCAAAACGGGTGGAACATAATCAACGAGCTTGACAGGTTTGTTTATCTGTTTGAGTATGGTAATTTCTCCCTGTTTGTTATCCTTCTGTTCAACGCTAAGGTCTGATTCCCTTTTGGGAAGGTGTATCGAACATTTGGTGGTTGGAGAAGTTGATGAATCGGCCGAAAATTTGCGCGTTGGCCTCAAAAGATCGTAACTAGCCGGTCTATAATTAGCGGAGACAAATTCAGGAGTGTCTTCAGACTCACGTACACTCTCTAGAGCGATGGAGTTCTTTGAGCCGGAAGACTTCTCTGAGGACAACGAGCCGTGTTTTGATGATGGTTTCGTTGTTGTACTTGAACGTTGCGAATTCTCTTTGAAAATACTCACTAGGGACATGCGCGGTGCTCTAATCTTCTCATCATAATCGTATTCAAAATTGAGATCATTGATAATTTCTTCAGGAGGCGCATCTTTATCTTTCAAAATGCCTCTGTACTTGGAGTAAAATCTGTGGTGATCCGAGTCGTGATCCACTTGGTCATACTGTTGCGGCGGATAGTTGTTGATGATAGAGATTTGAGACGATTGTGGGCTATACTGACTGAGAACTGGTTTTTTTCTAAAAGAAAAATCAGCCCCATTAACCGAGTCTTGTGCATCTGCGCGTTGGCACATCGTCTGAAGGGTAACTTAACGGTTGTGTATGGGATCTCCAAACTCAAAATGGACTAGATCTGTTAGATAACCAAACAGATGAACTATGGTGGCTTCAAAATGACGGCACGTCTGTTTGACTTCAAAAATACAACAAGAGCTGCCATCGAACCGAATAACATTTATTTTCTGTAACCGAGACAATAATAAGACAATAGGCAAAGATAAGAACAATAAAATGGGTCTTGTTACCCGGGCTTGCAGGCAGTTATCAATGCGGCTGTGCATTCGGTACGCGCTCTCATTGGCTCTAAGCTTATCTTGCCTGTTATGACACCCGCGCAGAGAGGGTAATTTTTGGGCAAGTGATGATATTCACATTACAGGGGTCTAGGAACCCATCAAACGTGACTTTATGTCACGTGGTTCTAAACACCTGACAAAGTTTTTTATCAGCTGACTAAGCGCGGATTTGAATTCCCTGTTTGGGCACTCACTGCTCGGAATAAGCGGTGCACTAGGAGGACAGTAGGGTGAGGAGATGACGTCTATTGCACGCTACGTTATCGTGCATATGACCAGCAGCCGAGATAACGGTTCTACTCGAGAACCTTTTTACTCTTTTGATATAAGATTTGAGTGAGGCATAGGGTGCCCGAAATCGATGATGAAAATGGACAGAATTGCGTTCCAAGCGAAGTGGTCGGTGCACGGATGCGAAATTTCTTGCTGAAGGTGCCTGTGTTTTTTTTTTTTTGCTGGGTCGCTGATTTTCCTTCCAGATCGGATTCAGTTGTGACTGCTATCCAGATTATCAAACATGAATCAACCAGGTTGTTGGTGAAGATGAGCCCTCAAATAGATCTGTAGAGTGAATTCTCTTATCGCAAATGCACAATTAAGGCTTTTAGCTGCATCAAAACCCAATTCCTCGAGGCACAAGCAGATACCAAGTCTAGTTACCCGGGCGTGAGGCGTTTGAGACGGAATTTATATACCCAAACAGGCAACTACTTTTCACTCTAGCATCCTACTTTGTATGTATGGGGCTCGTAGTGTTATTCTACCCACAGTAGCTCCGGCATTGCATCGCTAACGTATACGCACGGCAGCTCGTTATCTAATCAGTTGTGCATGTCAAAAGATACGGGGCTTCGGTTATCTTGTAGAGTATTGGTAATGTAATCTTGATGATTTGAATTTTGTGCGCGATCCACTGCGGGAGATATGATCTTCCATGCACGGGAGGCGCCAGGGGGAAAATGCCCACGCAGCGCGCGTCGGCCGGGCTGAAATGTACTAAATAGGCAACTAATCCATGCTGTTATCAGTGTGGTCCAGTGCTGCACGCAGCCAGCTTGTGTTTCCCACCTGTCAATCATAATTCCTGAATGCGTCCCAGGCTTTCCCCGGCCTTGTATTGCGATTTCTTCCTGTGTTGACCGGTTTCGATATAAATTAATCTCGATCTGCACCAAAGTTTTCTTTCAGATTCCGTCTCGACAAAATTTTTCAGACGTTCAACTCCCCCCGATTTCTTTGTACACAACATATTCAAAATGGGTTCCAAAGACGTCGAAGCTACAAGCGTGAAACCAATCATGTCGGACACTGGTGTTCCACTCGACAGTGATGCTGCCAATTTGGCCCATCTCGGTTATAAACAGGAATTCAAGAGAAACTATGGTTTCCTAGCTGCATACTCATTTGCCCTCTCCATCTCTGGTCTTATGGGAACAATCGCAATCACATTCCTCTACCCTCTCATCTCTGGTGGACCTGCCGCTGCTGTTTGGTGTTGGTTTGTCGGTTCTGTTGGTTGTCTCTGTATCGCTTACAGTGTCGCCCAGATCACTTCATGCTTCCCAACAAGTGGTGGTATGTACTTCGTCATCACTCACGTTGTTCCTAAAAAATGGGTCCCTCTCATGTGTTGGATTGATGGATGGCTTTTCCTCACTGGAGCACTCACTGGTGCGTGCTCAACAGATTTCGGTGCGGCTACTTTATTGCT
Source organism: Ogataea pini (assembly GCA_003707665.2). Lineage (NCBI taxonomy): Eukaryota > Fungi > Ascomycota > Pichiomycetes > Pichiales > Pichiaceae > Ogataea > Ogataea pini. Next base: position 12,725 of record PPKL02000010.1, on the reverse strand, counting down.
CCAAACTATCTCTCTAGCCACCGACTACACATACATTCCAAAAAATAGTCACATTACTGCCGTCGCTATTCTCGTTATTGCCACTCACGGTGCAATCAACTCGCTTCCTGGTTCTGTGCTTTCAAGCATCACCAAGTACTACTGTATCGTCAACATCTGCTCTACCGTCGCTCTCATCGTCACTATGCTGGCCAAGTGTCCTGATATTAACTCCAGAGGCTTCACCTTTGGTAAAGTGATCAATTCCACCGGTTGGGACGCTGACGGATGGGCTTTCCTTTTTGGTTTCCTCAACGTTTCTTGGGTCATGACATGTTACGATGCAACTTCTAGAATGTCTGAAGAAGTCCATGACGCCGCTTACACTACTCCGCTCGCTATCGTTCTCGCCCTTACAACCACCGCTTTCCTCGGTTGGGTTTTGGTCATTGTCTTCACCCTTTGTATGGGCAGTGACGTTGCCAGTCTCGTTGCTGAGTCTCAGCCTATCGTCGCTATCTTCGATTACGCTATGGGCAGAACCGGTGCCATCGCTTACTTGTCGCTCTGTTTCGTTGTCTTGTGGTTCTGTGGTGCTACCGCCGTCTGCTACACTTCCAGATCGCTCTGGTCTTTCTCCAGAGATAGAGGTATTCCAGGCTCGGACTTTTGGTACCACCTCGATAAGAGAACTGGTGCTCCAGTTAGATGTGTCTGGCTCATTTCATTCATCAACTCGTGCCTGTGTCTCATTAACCTTGGTTCTAACGTCGCTATGAACGCTATTTTCTCGGCCTGTGCAATTGCTACCGACTGGTCTTACGTCATTGTCATCTTCTGTTTCGCTCTGAACGCAGAGAAGATGGGTGTTCAAAAGGGTCCTCTTCATTTCGGAAAGTTTTCCAAACCGCTTATGTTCTATGCTTGCACCTGGACTTTCTTCGTGTCCATCGTGTTTCTTTTCCCTAACTACATGCCTGTCGACAAGCTCAACATGAACTACACTGTTGTCGTTCTTGGGTTCGTCTTCATCGCTGCCGGTGGTTGGTACCTTATCGATGCCCGCAAATGGTACAAAGGACCACTTTTCAACGTTGACGAGGAATACGAAAATCTTGTCGAGTCGATTGCCCCAGTCGACACTCGTCGCTCGCGGATCTCTATGTCTGGAATCAGTCATAGAATTCTCAGTGGACAGCAAGAAGGTCAGTCTGATGAGGAGATCAGTACAGAGAAATAATTCAACTCTTTGCGCAAATCTTATTCTGTTTTACGTTTGCCAATCTTGTGATTTTTCAATCCTTTGATTCATTGAATCCTTCTTCATATATATTTAGACTACTATAATTTGAGAGCTTTAAGTCCGTGGAAAATAAATATGCAGTGTGGGTAAAAGAAGAACAAAAATAAAACGAAAAAAAAAATAATCATGGAGAAGTCACCAGCCGTATTTGCTGCGCCACACACTTCTCAGTGGCACAGTCAACGTTGATTTTCTTCCTCACCGGCAAAATTTCTTCATCGATGAACGTCTGTTTGCCATGGTACGATCACTATAGATCTCATCATTCACACCTCAAACTATGGACCAAACACCCGAAACGCAGTACAACAAGCTCGTTATCTCGACAGTGCTGGCACTGCTGATTCTGGTGGCAACATCGGTGATTTTCAACCGCAAATCTATCTTCAAACCAAGTACACCTTCTTTTGTCATCGTGGGACCGCGTTCGAGCGGTAAAACTAACCTTTTTGAGGTTCTCACTTCACCAGACCATCAACTTCCAAAACTGACTGTCAGTTCTGTTGAACCAAACACTGGAGACCTCTTGCTGGGAGAAAAAATTGGCAAATTTAAACTATGGGAGTTTCCAGGAAATGAGAAACTTAAAGGATTGTATCTGTATCCATTTTTGAAACGCAGTTTGACGTCTTGTCGCGGAATGGTTTATGTGCTTGATTCTTCGCAATTTTCCGCAGAATACTGCAGAGATGTGGCTCAAGATCTAGTCAAAATACTTCAATATACTGAATCCGTTCCAAACGGTATTGATTTCGCCATATTCTGCAACAAATGTGACCTTTTCACTTCTAAGAAGGCTGCAAAGATTAGGGATCTTCTTGAAATTGAAATTACTCGTGTTTACAAGCTCAATTTGAAGAGTCTGGATCAAATTTCGTCTGGAACGGGAGCCGATGACGATAATTCTGCCGATGTTCCCAATCATCAACTTGCCTCCAGTTTTACTGATGGAAAGTTTAAGTTCGAGCTTTTGGAGGGGAATGTTGATTTTGTTGAAGGAAATGTTTTCAAGGGTAAAGTGAGTGCTTTGGTTGATTGGTTTGATGAGAAGGCTGTTAATTGATGAGTAAATGACGAGCAGGTGACGAGCAGGCGACGAGCAAATGACGAGCAGGCGACGAAGGAAGTGAATTATTTTTCAGATGAAAAGTCGAGTTGAGCGAAGCAATATCTGAGAAAGTCAAACGGCAGCTGGTCGTAAAACTGATCAGCATCCAATCACCACCATCCAGTGGAACGATTTTGAAATGACTCAAGTCCTGATGAACTCTATTCATCATCCATTCACAATCCCCTCATATTCGTCTCATAATCTCATAGTCGTATCATGATTCACTTTGCACGTCGATCGACGCGTCGAATTTTAGGGTTTTTTGTGGCCCTGGAGGTCCCGGGGATTCTTACTTTTTCCAGGCTGTGCACTAAAAAAATCTTATAGATATGTGTAACTTTTCAAAAAAAATTATTTGAAAAGGACAACCATACCACATAGAGCAGCTGCTTTGTGAGTTTTTGAGGTTATACAAACCCAGCATTGCCATTTCTCTTACTCTCTCGTCAATGGCTGAGAATTCGCAAGATACTCTTGCAACGGCATTGGGTTTAGTACCTCTGGTGATGGCCCATGCCGTTAACTACCAGATAGCACAACGAATAGTCTCCCCAGTGGTTCTTCCTTATATCGCAATTACAACAATGGGTGGCGGGTCCGGGCCTGCTCTTGTGAGAGCCCTCAATAGAGACTTGGAAGCTGTAGTTCATTTAGACAAACGATTACCTGAACCAAGGAAACTACCCGAACCTTTGAAACCCAAATTAGTTGCTACGCCCGAATTCACTGGAGGGATCTCAGAGCACTTGGAGGTGATTCTTTTCAATGTGGCCATCTCGTTCTCGTTACAAGTGATCGGATTGGTGTTTTTCGAGATCATCGGTTTTGGAAACAGCGAGGCCCGCAGTATTGACTGGCGGGTCACTCTGTTGGTTCTCATCGTTATTCTCATCTATGTGATTCCAAGCATGGTTCTTTTTTCAATTGCTGCGAAAACTCCTGGTTTTTCGCGTCTCGTGGGGACTTTGACGCTCAGATACAAGGCCATGGCGTATGTGGGAGTGCTGGGTACATGGATGTTGGTTTTACAATGGTTCAACAGCTCTGCATTGGGATGGAGCGCCAAAAGTGGGGATACAATCGATGGACTTCAGGGATTATTTTTCACGGAATCATTAATGGAGATCACGTGCTTTGGTGTCACGTGTCTGGCGGTTTTAAATGGTATGGGTACGGTTTCTTCGCTTTTTTACATGTTTTTCAAAAAGTACAAACCGGTGAAAAAAGGCGATATTGCAAGACTGGTGGACACTTTACGCACAACAGAGGAGCTTGTTGAAGCTAGAAACAGGGAGTTGGATCAAATGGATCCTCTGACCAATTGCAACGATTTAAGAAACGAGATTAAAGCTTTGAATGAAATGCGTATAAATCTTATCGATGATCTCAATTACCTGATTCGGAACTTTAAGACGCAATTGTACGAGAAAACTGTGCATGGACGTGTTTCTAAAGCGTTTCAAATGACTTTTTCACTCTATTGTGCTTACAAAATTATAAACATATTGGCTTTCAAGTTACCAATGATTCTGATGAATGAGTACTACTTTGAAAAAAAGGATGGGGATTCTGAGGCAGATATTACTGATGCTTTGGCTGTTTCTTTGGCGAAACTCACACTAAAATTTGTCAACAGTGAATATGATCAAGATCAATTAGCTACAAATATGGGATTAATTTTGTCGTTTTTCCTATTTTTGTGCTCATTTCAGAGCGTTTTGATCACGTTTCACCGTTTTGAGAAAATTGTTCCATCCTCTTTGAGGCTTGATGAATCTAAATCGTCGCATCATCGCTTATTGTCCTCGTTGACTGGCTCATCGCTGCTGTTGAAGCTTGTTGTGGCAGAACTTACCGGTATTTACGTGCTTTCAACCACGCTAATGCTCAACAGTTCGACGCTTGCACACCATTTGGACCAGTTTGACCGGTTAGAGCCTCTACAAACGCAAACGTTGACGAGCACCGCCTTTGTTGACGTGTGGTACGACAAGTGTTTTGGATTTAGTTGTGTTGCGAGCTGTGTTGGACTTTTCCTGAGCGAACAATTGGAGAAGTTCTACAGCGATGGTGACGAGGATGAGTTGTACGACGTGTATGACGAGGAGAGACTTATTGAAGGGCGTGGGAAGGCGGCCTAATGACGAGCGAGAAAATGACTCAATAAATCGGCTTGCTCGTTTTTTTTTTTTTTTTCTTGCACAGCCATAAAAGAAGGGCCTCAAATCAAAATTTATGGTCTGTTTATCGCATATAAAATAAAAAATAAAAAAAAAACCTGGTAAAAAAAAAAAAAACCTGACAGTGTTGTTGTGTTTCTTTTCTCTTCTTTGTTGATAGACGTCTTCGGTTACGAAAAAACCACTGTCAAAAGGGTCCAAACAAGACAGAATAGCAGTTGCAAACGGACTCATCCTCTCATATACAAGTTTTCTCACGCAAATCGCACATCCGTGCATTCCATTCCTCTCCAAACCAAAAATGCACGCCCTCGAATATGTGATAAACAGCACTGATCTGGCACTAATAAACTCAGAACATCGTCCAGCTTCGTATTTCATTGAGAAATCATCGCTCATCAACGGACTCCCCGACGGATTGCTTGCTTTGGCGGCTCCGGTAACGGTTTACTGGTTAACTTCTACATTCTTCCATTTGGTGGACGTGTACGAGCTAGCCGAAAAATATAGAATACATCCGAGCGAAGAAGTTTTGAGCAGGAATACGGTAACCTTCGGTGTTGTTTTACGAGATGTGTTGTTACAACATGTGATTCAAACACTTGTTGGACTCGTTGTTTATCAATTTGACCCAACACCAATGACTGGTTACGAAAACCACGCAGTTTGGGGCTGGAGACAAACGGCTCCGGATATCGTGCCAACATGGATACTATATGTTGTCTATTGGTACGGAATATCGATTTTGCGTATTATAATAGCGTTCGTCATTGTTGATTCGTGGCAGTACATGTTGCATCGTTACATGCATATGAACAAATGGTTGTACAGGAAGTTCCATTCAAGACACCATAAGTTATACGTTCCATATGCTTTTGGAGCACTTTTCAACGATCCAGTAGAAGGATTTTTGTTGGATACGGTGGGGACCGGTATTGCAGCGATTGTTACCGGTTTGACTCCGAGAGAAGCTACTTTCTTATACTGTTTTTCCACTATGAAAACTGTTGATGATCATTGTGGATACGCATTTCCTTTTGACTTTTTCCAGGTCATGTTCCCCAACAACTCGATTTATCATGATATCCACCACCAACGGTTCGGAATCAAGTCTAATTTTTCACAGCCTTTCTTCACTTTTTGGGACAAGTTGTTCAACACTACGTTTCATGGAATCGACGAGTATAAAGAGGAACAAAAGAAAATCACTCTTGCTAAGTACAAGCAGTTCCTAGCAGAGAGGAAGACTAAAAATAAGAAAGAGTCGTGATGGTCAAAGTGACTTTGTCTTGTATAGTGTAATTGACGACGAGCGAAGCGAGTCGTTCGGGTTTAAAGTTATTTTTGATCATTTTGTATGAACTGTTTGATTGACGAGCAAATCGAGTTTTCACTGATAGATTGAATCTCATTTACGCACTCGCTTCGCTTCGGTCAACATTTTACTTAGAAGTTTCCTAAAATGCGCTATTATATACACGAATTGACTAATAACAATCAACTAACATCAACTAACATCAATCAACACCTAACTACTTGGACTAACGTTAGTCTCTGCCTGTTGTTGCTGCTGCTGCTTTTGAAGTTCTGCCAAACACTTGCTTCCCAGCTCGTTCAAAATGACGAATTTTTCTCTTGGATTCACCTGTTCGAGCTCGTGATGCTCGACTTTCTCAAGATCCCAGTGTTTGTCATCACCTTTTCTCCACAGAGAGTCCCAGAAAATCTTAGAAGACAACTTGAGCTCGTCCATAACAAGACTCAAGTCACTCACAGACTCCTGGGCCCATGTCGGACGGTACTGGCCGGAGTACCAGATTTGTTGGTACTCGTTTCTCTTTCTTAAAGCCTCGGCTTCCTTACGTTTGGACACTTGTCTCATGTATTGCAACTCGACAAGCGCATGGTATGCTTGAATGGCTTTTTCGTAAGAATCAAATTGAGCAACTGCCATTGGTCTCCACAAGTCTCTTCTGTCCGAAGGTTTCCGGTTCTCCCAGTTTGGTCTGAAAAATTGTTTTTTTATTTGATAGTTCTAGAGAAGGCTGTTAGTAAGATGATTTCACAATGAACGAAGCGAGTCGTGAGTGTTTTTCGCACGTGATTGAAGAGATGAACCCCAAAGAGAACACAATTTCGGGTCGTCTGAGATCTCTGGGAGTTCCTGAGCTGTTCTTTTCTCGTGTGCTTCACTCCAAAAGCTTCTTTCTCTTTTCGCTTCAACTTACCGTCACATGAGGCGTTTGCGAGTAAATCACCTGTCCAGATTCAATATTTCTAAACAAAAACACCTGCGGGGCGAACCCGTTGGTCTTCAACCAATTAGAGTTCCTAAACTTCGTAGCCATCTTGCAGATCAGGTATTGCTAGAATACCTTTATCAATACCCTCTTCCATCTGGTTTTTCATTTTTCATCAGCTTGTAATATTCGAGAGGTTCTGAAAAATTTTGTGGCCGGGTAATACCCTTCGCGACAATGTACAAATTAACATACCAATTATCACCAATTAATGCTAGTATTCTAGCTCTATTAACGAGATACATACATAATTGAAACTACCAGTGACTAAAGCTACAATAAGTACTGTCACACTTGTAAACACAAACAACAACCAGAAAAAAAAGAGAAAAATCAATATGAGTTGAAAAAAAAAGCATCCTAGCACCCGAAATAACCAACATTAGCAACCATCCATAACATCATTTAGCAGAAACACTCGAGCCTGCGTGCGACTGTGGAGACTCGATCTTCATTCCAGTGTGCGGGTTCACGATTTCCAGAATCTTCTTAACACGCGGAGTAGAAACTCTTGGAGACGAGTTGGTAGGTGTTGCTGGTGGATTATTGTTGGTGTTATTGGACGACCTCGAGTACAATCCAGCAGCACTGAGAGATGCTGGACTCAGTGGAGATGTTTGTGCGTTAGCACTAACGTCCGGTGATGTTTGAGGACTGAAAGCAGCAGATGTGTAAGGATTGAATTTGTGTGAGGCTGCGATCTCGGGACAAAACTCAACATCGTCTTCAAAATCAAATCCTTTAGACGACATGAACCGAGCACGCTGCGACGAGTATAATGAAGCAATCGAAGTCTGTGGAGACGAAAGCATCAATGACTGATAATTCGACGATGCTGTTGATGACGACGAGGTCGAAAGCGACGTTGTGGCGTAATTATTATTGTTGTTGTTGTTGTTATTGGATGCTGTAACTGCCAGATTGTTGTATGAGGCTTCAGGTGAGATCACATTGTTTCCGGACACCACTCTTTGGGTGTTGAGTAATGAATTATAAGAGAGAGGAGACTGTGTTCTGAAGTAAGACCCCGGTTGTGGCCCAGTTGGGCCGTTGTGTCCACTAGCCACAACCGGTGGTTGCTGTTGCAATTTCTGTCCTGGATGAATTTGTTGAGTCTGTTGAGTCTGTTGGGCAGCTGCTGAGGCCAGAAGAGACGCAAACGACGTTTGTTGCTGTCCCAAAGCTCCGGAAGAAGCCACTTGTGCCGCCTGTGCCGCTTGAAGATTTGCACCGTTGAAATAGCTCATTTTATTGCAAAGTGCTCTTGATCGACATATATGTGTGGGGTGTTTGATGGGGTATCTTTGTTTTTCTAGGGCTGTTTGGAGCAAAATTAACGTCTTTGAAAACACTTAATCGGTTGAATCGATTTTTGCCACTTGTGAGATTGTTTGTAAGGTTGTTTGTACTGTTAGTATTGAAATATATGCTGTTTAGATGTCCTGATTGTCCGTCTTATCCCGTAGAAAAAAAGGCCATTTCATCATGTTGCATTTTGTTATTTTTTCAGCCACCGAGTGGCGGGATGTGCGGCGCACGACCGTTCCATGACCCAACGGGACAGGAAAAATTCCGGGGGTTTAGGGGTGGCCAGGGGGCGGCAAGGGGCGGCGGCAAGCGACCGCCCGCGGCTCGATAACCTGATCCTACAGATAACAGAATAGACATTCCGAATTCACCACGAGCTATTGAAAAACACATTCGTTCGAAATTAGACCAGAAATCAAACACCCTCCCTTCACCAACTCGTCTATGTAAGGAGTCACTACCAGATACTGAGTAATACTAATCCCTAGCATCCCAAAGATCACCCGAACAGAACGACGAAAGATTGAAGAGATGGTTTCAGGCCCCACAATCTCAAAAAATAAATTCTCAGCCACAAGCAGCATTGCCTCAGCCACAAAGAAAAAAATGGAATAGAATATGCGGCCAGTCTCCAAAATGGTAATGCCGAATAAATCAACCCGTCGTGGCTACCACGAAGGAACATCAATGTTATAACCTGCTTCTCGATCCTATGGCAACATCAGCGTGGCGGTCGCATGAATGTAAGCGCAAAGCATAAAAGTGCCCAAAATGCCCAGAATGCGGCGCATGCGCGCACTTGCTTTAGGGAAAATTCTCGCGACAGCATCTCTCTCTGGCCACGCTCAAACAGGTACGTGAGAGTATTTGGTGCCATGCACAGCCCCAAAATTGGCGTAGAGTCATGTTTTCCAACATTTCGAGCGGCTGGAACATGGCTGGGAAGTCTCCGGGCTCGGAAATGCCTAGTGCAACGGTTGTGAGTGCTGCATTTCAGTACGTACTACCGAGCACATAATAGACGGCATACACAAAGCTTCCAAATGTGGTGAGCCCTCTCACTACAGACATTCCGGAGTGACATGTAAGATCTGTGTATTTCGGGTGCCATCCTTTAGCCTCACACTAAGGATTTGAATTGAAATAAAAGGCAGCCAACTGTACCCCTAGCCCCTGCAACAACACTTCAATCAGTAGCACCTTGAGTAGCCAGCCATATCTGTTCACTTTTTTTCCGGCCTGGCGGGGCACGTTGGAATATTGGAAACTTCATCCCACTCCGCGAACATTCAAAAAACTCCGTTCGAATGCCCACCGAAGTTTCGCTGCTGAGAACGGTTTGTAAGTCACAACGTCTTCCAGACTCTCTTTTCCCACTCGTTAATCCTGATACTCAGGGAATTCGCGAACCACAAACAGCTCAATTGCGTAAACGGAATGGAATGTAAGATACATCCCCGAACCCAATCGCTAAGTTATGAGTATTTCTAGGTATTTTAGATTTCTAAATGCTCCAGTACCCAGAGGCACCAGCAAAAGCAAAATTAAGAATAGCACCGGAATAGCAACGTATTTGCGGTAAAAATCTGGCGGAACCTGTAGCATTACAATGAACGCTGAACTGATAATAATCATCCCTGAAACAGGGAAGTCTATCACTATAGCGATAAAATTGCAGTGATCTATGCCTCTAAAGATGAACTACACATTTGAATGATTTGTTCAAAACATACTGATTATGAAAAACCCCATCGTATGGTATTTATATCTGAGAAAAACTATGGCCTCTCCCTTTTTTGTTAGTGATTCGAATCAAATACGTGCAGTTTTTTTCTTTTTCCCCCTTTTCAAGAGACAAAACAGCGCCCCTGAAAACAAAAAGTAGTATTTTCCGTCTCCAAACCCATACGCCCGTTCCATAACTTCAAAGGGTCGTTGTTGCATTGCGTTTCTCGGCATTCGCATATGAAAGAGCCCGATATGCACCACCAAATCTCTCTTGTCAGGATCACCGTACCCCAAATCCACATCTCGCCTTGAAAATTATTATTTTATCATAAAAAAACATGTATTCTCTGCGGCTCAACGGCTCCAAATAAATAACCTAACTGCGTATAAAAGAACACTCTCTTTGCATGGATTCAGCCATGTCATTTTTGAACATATGTAATAAATAGTTGAACAGGGAGAAAACATTTAACACGTAAACGGACATGCTAATACAGAAAAAGCCATTCTACATGCTTATTTCTTGCTCAAGCCAAGAACCAACTCCTTGTACTTCTCAGTAGAGAAAGACTTTGGTCTCTCAATTGGCAATCCAAGACCTCTATCAATAATCAATTGAGGAAGAACACCAAAGGCTCTAGAAACACCAAACAAAACAGTGTAGAAAGATTCCTCGGTGAAGCCGTAGTATTGCAAAAGAACACCGGAGTGAGAATCAACATTTGGCCATGGGTTCTTGGTCTTACCGTGCTCAGTCAACACCTTTGGAGCAACTTCGTAAAGCTTAGAAACCAATTGGAACAAGTCGTAATCAGGCATGTGCTTCAAAGCAAATTCTCTCTGAGCAGTGTATCTTGGATCAGTCTTTCTCAAAACAGCGTGACCGTAACCTGGAACAACACGGCCAGCGTTCAAGGTTTCCCACAAGTACTTCTCAATGTTTTCCTTAGAAACGTCACCCTTGAGCTCCTTTTGCATCTCCTTCAACCATTCCAAGACTTCTTGGTTGGCTCTTCCGTGCAATGGACCAGCAAGACCGTTAAGACCAGCAGCCAAAGAAAGGAATGGAGAAGACAAAGCAGATCCAACCAAGTGAGTAGTGTGGGCAGAAACGTTACCACCTTCGTGGTCGGAGTGAATAGACAAGTAAAGTCTCATCAACTCAACAAACTCTGGGTTGGAACCGTAACCGAGCAAGTTAGCAAAGTTAGCACCGTAATCCAAAGTTGGGTCAACGTCAGCAACCTTACCGTCTTTGAAAACGTTTCTGTAAATTCTGGCAGCAATAACTGGCAATTTAGCCAACAATTCAATACTGTCCTCGTAGGTGTACTTCCAGTAGTCCTTCTTGTTCACACCGGCAGCGTAAGCCTTAGCGAATTGAGACTCAGACTCCAAAGCAGTAACAGCAATAGAGAATTGAGCCATTGGGTGCAAAGTAGATGGAGATCTGTCAATGAGTTCCTCAACGTGCTTTGGCAACTTGGATCTAGCAGCCAACTCCTCGGAGAAAGCCTTAGTTTGAGCTTCAGTTGGGACTTCACCAGTCAACAAGAGCCAGAAAAGAGCTTCTGGAAGTGGCTCGCTGCCACCTGGACCCTTTGGAAGCTCGTTTTGAATATCTGGAATAGTCTTTCCTCTGAATCTAATACCCTCCACTGGGTCCAAGACAGAACCTTCCCAAACGAGACCCTTGATACCTCTCATACCACCGTAAGCTTGGGCGAGGGTGACTTCACCAATGACCTGAAATATTTGTTAGTATTTCGTCGCGACGATTGACGCACAGCTGCAGCAAGCAATGAGAAATAAAAATCAGACGTCGATCGACGCATTCCGACTCATCCGACCCGCTCGAGTCGCAAAAATTTCTTACACAACGGAAAGTCGTCATTGGCTGCAGCACTATGCAAGAAAAATAGCGTCAAATACAAATTGCTTTGACTGATTGTAACTTACGGTTGAACCATATTGAGCCTTGAGCTCCTTGACCTCAGCTTGCTTCTCTGGGAGCAATTCAGCGAATCTTTCCTTCAAGGTCTAACAATAGCAAAAAAGCGCTGGTTAGTACAATGCCTCATTCTATGGTAGATGTGCGTATACTTACGGTCTCCTTGGTAGAGTAAGCTCTGATGGCATTACTGTAGAAAGCGGATCTCTTGGAAGCCGACTTGGCAACAGTTCTTAAAGATGCAGACATGACGATTGTTTGCGTTGTAGTTGTGTATTTGCGCGGCAAGTATGAACGTGAACTGAGTGGTTACTTGCTCTGTTACAGAGTATAAGCAGGTTGTTTTGGTTTATATACACTGGATGCGATGACAGATAAAACAATTCTTCAAACTAGCTGCTACGCAGAAACAGGACTTGCAGCTGGCGATCCAGCACAATTTATACTCAGGACTGGGGGTGTAAGTCATGAATGACACGGAGCGATTGGATTCCTCTGGCTGTGCCGGGCGCCGAGGCGGCACTTCCATTGGGGGTGTATAACAAAGACGGGGGGCAAGGTCCCGCGCAACGGCTTGTCCCCCGCCACCACGAACGCGGCCTGGCGCCCCGTACAGATAAACTCGCTTGCGACCCTGGAGTACTGGGATTCTAGCCAATCACAGACCGTCATTTATGGTCATTGTTTTTTTTGGGGGTGTCGCTGACGCGCGCTGACTGAAAGCGAGAATTTTCTCGGCCCCTGCTGTGGCGCTTCCGATGATTTTTTTTTTTATTTCTTGTAGCACCGTCGCGCCGCTACCAGGTGCTACCAAAGCCGCAGAAGCGCGAGATCAACTTCTCCGGGCGAGCCTCCCCCCCGCCCC